>JAFELO010000150.1:245199-343879 GCA_017140195.1 Eumaeus atala
ATTGTCTCTATATATGCCCAGGTCACGCACGTGACACGCATAATACATAAATATTATGGATGTCTATAATAAAGTGCGCAAGTCCTGACACCTGACCTGACAAGTAACAAAGGGCTGAACGTTTGATCTCAAACATCAAAGAAATAGTTCCCTGTGGATCGATTTCACGGGAGCATAGCGACATGTAATCTGTACCTACACATTACAAAACTCAAAAGGCTGTTTCTATGGATTTCATCACAATCTACTTAACGTATTTTCATGCGGTTTTAACGTATAGAAAGAGCGATTTTTCTAGGAAGGTTTTAGTATATAATTTATTATCCAACAATTTATAATTCGCCCTGGCTTCGTCCGTGTAGAACCTGTTCTTAAGAAATAAATGCATAAAAATAAAAAGAATTCACGAGGTACCTTCAGTAGCTTTATTATCTGGAACCAAAAATTCGCGGTAATGCCCTCGTAACCATCACGTATAATGTTCCTCGCTTAAACTGCAATCGTTCGCTAATGTTATAAGTACTTTTTTAAATTAAAAATACCACGAAACTGATAAAAGTCGAATATATGTTATGGCTATCAGAATTCTCAGGTTGTTCTGTGGTTCATCAATGAACTTAAGGATTTCTCTATGAGCAGAGATCTACATTTATTCTTACCTGTAAGAGTAGGCAATGTTATGTTATGCATTACTACTCCAGCTAACATAGCCAAAGTTGGAAGCAGATCTTATTAGATAGCAAAAGTTACGAGATAATTGATTCGCTACTAATAACGAATCCCTAATACGGACAGGAAACTCCATATTCCGATAGCCCATGTACAGATGATGGATCTTGATAATTCCGTCGGGAGAGCTAAGGGCGATCGTAGTCGACTCTCAGCCCGAAGGCGTGGCGGATAGTTGGTTAACTCGACGCGTACAAGTCGTTTTTTGTTTGTCGGGCGTTGCAAACGAAATTATTCCTCGTTCGGCGCCGCGCGGCCGCCTCCACTCTTCTTTTTACACCGGACAGTTGAATTTTATTATTTTTATTTAACACCTGCGTTCGGTAATCTGTATTCGGAGATCTCCCGAACGCTTAACTCTTTTTGGGCGTGTTTTTGTGTCAGGACCAACCAATTTATTGCGTCGGGGTTTTGTCCGGAGTGTCTTTTGATTCTCCTCGCTGCTCCGTCGACAATCGATTATGTTCGCTCGTGATTAAATTTTGTTAGAGGTGACATTTTTCATTTTGTCACCTCACCATGTCCTTGGAGCGGGTCTATAATCTTATCTGGATTTTGTATAAACGGTGGGTACATTAACATGGATGCCTAATTTTATTAACTGTGAAGCGTAAATTTAATTGGTTATTGTAAATGAATGTAGTATGTTGAGCTGTTTATAAAATGTTAAATTTTTGCTGTTTTTTTGTAAACTTTATGATATACCGATAGGATTCGAAAATAAAACAAAAAATATATTCGTCTCAGAAACTTTAAGCACTACTTAACATTTCTTCATTCAGTTTTATGATAGTGAGTAGACTTAAATAGCTGCATGGTAGTACTGACCGTATCGCTGTGTGCCAGTAATTTTTCCATTGAGTTTGATATACATATCAATTGCAATTAATCAGTTGTTATGATACGTAATTAAGATAGAAGCGTTGATAGTGGTGGGTAAATTCGTTTGGTGGTAGTTGCGAGCGTATTCCTGTTATGTCAATGCCAAAGAATTTAAAAATGACGGTCCCTATATTTAATAATGAATCTTAACTGGCCGATGAAGACAATTAAGATATTTCTTCTCCCAAATATACACCTATTTGTCCATTTTTATCTTACTGTATTTGAAACACAACCTCGTGTGTATTTTCAAGCGTATTTATTTATTTATTTTCGCTGCTACAACCTGAACGCAAGTGACACTGTGCACATTAGATTATTTTACAAGCAGTTTAATTAGTTACTCATTTTATAGTAATATTTATTGCATCATCGACCTGAAAATAGAGTTTAAAAATATGGAGCAAATTTTGCTGGATGTGACCAAGAGATTAAGCAGAAATGGACATGTCGCGTACAATCGAAAAGTGCGGAGAAGTCGAAGTGTCGACTTAGCCTCTTGTGCTGTTGTGCAGTTTTGAGTGTCAAATAAAGTAATTAAACAAGCAGATTATCTGATGTATGAACACTGACACGTCCATAGAAGTAGGAAGACAACACCTCATTTTCTTCTCTTTTAACTTGTCTGTACTGACGGGAATGTCCAGTGCAACGTCATCGATTACTATAAAATACGTGGGGCGACGGTCTAGGTGATATTGTGATTGATAGGGGGACATACCTCTCCCGCAAATGGGAACGATGCATCCCGGTAGTTATTTAAGATAAGCTAAAGTAACTATTATTATCTTAGACGAAGGCATCGTGTCCGCTCGCACTCTCCAACGGAGGGCAGCTCATGTGCGGTAGCTAAAGTTAGTCTTGCATTATCGCGAGACCTAGGGCAGTTGGTTGAGCTAATATGGCACTGAGGGGAAACCATCCCCTCCCTCTTCCACCATGGGCGGGTGGTATGACTCGCGCGCGGTCTTCGTGGTTAGATTCATTTGTCTTATGAAATATAATGAAGTACTAGCGAGCACTTATCAAGTATGTTGTTATTTATCATTTTGAACAGTAATCAAAGTGTTGTTAAACACATGTATTGATTTGATATGTAATTGGTTACGTTGCGCTTTGGGCCGCGAGCGCAGGACAGAGGGCGCAGGGCACGGGGCACGGTTCGGCGCTGGCGCCGTCTGACCTTGTTGTGTGCACGAGTTTGACGAGATAAGTAACTTCGAATCATATACTTTGTGACGTTTAGTTTGGGAAATTATATGTATGAGGTGCCATTGTTAGTTGAATAGTGCCAGCACGATCAGGAGGTAACTAATATAATACAGGCGTCAAGTGACTTAGGTCATGTCATTGTTCGAACGGTTTTTGATGTCATCCGAATGGCCTGAGGTGGTCGGTACTCACGGAAATGATTGAACTGGTCGTTTTCTCTTCTGCTATAAAAAACCATTATCTTCCACGAGCGAAATGGGTCTAGATTGATTTCGGCACTTAGTTCCACCTGAACAGGCCACGCCACGGAGATTATCACCAAACTTGGAGTAGTTCCCACTGCCCAGCGGTTACAATGGAATACAGTGGGCCCAGTCTATCATCAGGATTTGGTCGCAACAGAACAGAGCTTTAGGCAATTGAAGACATTTGCGCATACATGGCACGCGAAGAGGAAGGATAGGTAACAACATAGCTGATATAATCAGGAGTGACGAGGCCGATGACAACTTCTATCTTTGTGGTGTCAGGCCCCAGAAAGAGGAGAGTGAAATAACGAGAAGGCAATTAAATAATGTGTAGGGAGTCAAGAATTGCACGTTGGGGAACAGAGCCGGTGAGCAAACCCCCGTACATCTCCCATAATTCGCTCCGTATACCGAAAGGTGGGTAGGAGCATGGGTGGAGGTGGATAAATTCATCAACATTATTTTTCTCGTTCCAAATTTTACTATGCTAGTATAGTAGTAACGAACTAGCTGTGACCTGCAGTAGCAACAACCTACCCTTCAGGCGTAAAGTCTATCCGAGTGTAACAAAATTTGTTTTTCAGTACAAAAATAATATTCCTTTTTGCAGTTTGTCTATATCGGTGCCAAATTTGAAGCAAATCCATTCAGTTATATTTATTATTGGAAAGAATGACAAACTTTCATACAAACTTTGATAAGATTTGCAGGACTGATAGGATGGGATGTGTCATTAGTAGGTATTCGTATGTTGATATACAGGACAGGATATACAAACTGTACAAAATCACACAGTGTATCCACAACATTTGATCATTATTCTAGAAAAAGTAAAAAAACGAGTTAGGTACCGACGGCCGTAGGTTAGGACCGGGCGGCCGTTACTCGCCGTACCGCTTATGCGCCCGGGGTCCTTAAATTTTGGCCGTGCGAGTTTCTATCGGTATCATGTCACCATTACGACCAATTCCTACCAAATACACATAGAAAATCTCATAAAAATCGTTAAAGCCGTTTCGGGGAATATGTTACTAAAATAGAATTATTATTATCATCATTATCAGCCCTTATCGGTCCACTGTGGACATAGGCCTCTCTCAATAAACGCTAAGACAACCGATCTCCTGCTACTCGCTTCCATCCCGGGCCGGCTACTGCACGGAGATCGTCTTCCCACCTGGTGAATCGACCAACACTTCGTTTTCCTAAACGCGGGCTCCACTCCAGAACCTTACTGACCTATCTGCTATCTGTTCTTCTGAATGTATGTTCAGCTATATAGATAGGTAGGTAACTTTAGTTCTCTGCCTTATGACTTCGTCGGGCAGAGAAACACCCAACATAGCACGTTCAATAGCCCGTTGAGCTACCGCAAACTTGCGGACCAGTCTTACATTAAGAGGCCATGTTTTAGCCCCGTAGGTCATCACGGGGAGAGCGCACTGGTTGAAGACTTTTGTCTTCAAGCTCTGCGGCGGCATAGGCGACGTGAGAATGTGATGAAGCTTCCGGAATCCCCAACGCAACTAAATCCTTCTATCAGCTTCCTATTCGAAGTTATATCTACCTACTTGCAATAGTTGCCCGAGGTAGACGTATTCGTCTACGACTTCGAGAATAGCACCATCGACGTTGACCGGCCTGGGGAGAACGTGTTCGTTGAACATGACCTTTGTCTTGTCCAAGTTCATCCTAAGACCTAATAGGTCGGGAGGATTAATTTAGGCTGTGTAACATTTCCTGCAAGCTCTCCAACGATTCGGCCAACACAACGATATCGTCGGCGAAACGAAGATTTAGTCGCCGTTAATATTTATGCCGAATTCTGCCCAGTTTAAAGTCTCAAAGACGACACTGTGCCTTGCCTTTGTGGGCTGTGGGAAAGCTTTCGACTCTGTTGAAACCTCGGCTGTTCTGGAAGCTTTGCAGCGATGTCAGGTCGATTGGCGATATGTCGAAGTACTGAGAGCATTGCATGACGTTGCTTTCATGTCCCTTCTGATTCCGGGAGAATTATTATAAATAATATTAAATTTTCTTAAAGAATATATTGATACGAAGTGTGGTTTGATGATGCCTAGCGGATCACGAACGTTATCTCTACATGGGTTTTATTGAAATATAATGCGAGTTGTATGGGTGTGCTGATAGCAGGAAGAGCCAGGGCTGGTACTTAATTGACCGCAGGAATCTGCGAACAATAGACTGTTCTCGATTTCATTATTTAAACTAGTTCTTGTAAGAGGTATAGCCATGCTGCATTGCATCCGAAACTGGTCACGACCGAAGGGGACTTCCTCTCGCTCACACAATGCACCCGCTAACTGCAAGGCTATGCTTCCGCGTGAGTGCAATTTGCGCATTGAATGACAGGGAAAGTGAAGTTTGTGACGATTCCGACTGGTGGTATGTAGCCTTATACTTTAAAAAAAGGAATGTAGTACCTTTCTATTGTTGAAATATAGGAGTGACGATTTGTAATCACATTGTATTTGCTATTCGATTTAGCCGTTCTGGGAGAGTGGGACCACAAATACTGTTATACCAGACTATATAAGCTAGTTGCTTAGGTTACGAATTTTCGAAATTTCTTTCTTAGCGGATTTCTAGGGTGTTGAACTTGCCTGTATACTAAATAAAACAGCTTAATCGATGTAGTGGTTAAAGCTTTGTATTAATTAGTATATTATGTAAGGACACATTATTTATATGACGGACCCATCCCCGCAATGGGCCATTGTTGTGGTGGTGGGCCGTGGACTAAGGAGGACAACGTATATGCGAATGTTAATGGTCGTAAAGAGAAATCAAGTGGCAGCCCTAGTTATCTACGGCATATTTAATTAAAATATGCTTAGTGTATCTTCGCGGTCTTAACTGTCTTTTCGATGAACCAGTTGAACCCTGGGAAAATATCTAAATTTCCTCAAGGACTGTATTTTTTATAAAGATGGAGCCGAATCTTAGGTTTTTATATATCAAGGGGAAGACGAGGACGAATAGGCATTCGAAGCAATTTGGAAACTACCGAGTATCGTCGCTTATTAACATGAGCATGACTTAAGGCTACCTTCTCCGTTGCTGAGGAAGCTATATATATTTTTATTATATGTATTATTTTATGTAATATTTTATTATATATAATAGAGGCGAAACAAGCAGTCGGAGTTTTTTTTCGACTACCTATGCCCATAAACATCCGTACCATTGTCGTGCAGATGCGTTACCCTCCTTTCTGTCTTCACTCCAATGAGCCACCAGGCTACTCACAATCCAAATTGTTATCAACTTGATATTGTATATAAAATTGTTACGGTTATCAAGGAAAAATGTTATTCACTAATGTACGTATATTATAAGCGGCTCTACGTAGCGATCAGTTGTCGAAAACAATTTATTATATTATTTAAAAATAAACATTGAATTATTAATTAATGTAGTTATTTAACCTGTTCGCCTAGAATTGAAATCACTAGTCGCCGTGATAAATTTATTGTATAATGTGGTGGTTTTAAGTGCAGATTTCATCTGGTTTAAGTTCAATAGTTTCTTAATTTTTCCTAATATCTCACCCATGTAGATAAATTATGAAAATAATTTACCTGATTTGACAAACTTTCTTGTAGCATTGAAACAGATTATCACCTATTTTATGGTATAACACAAAATTTTGACGTCGCGTTTTCAAACCAGTAATCACTACTAGTGTAAATTTTAGGAAAAATTTCTGACGTTACAGTTTAAAAGCTGCTTGCCGCGGTTTGCACTGCACTGGTCCATACAAATTTCAACCCCTATTTCATCAATAAAAAATAAAAAAATTAATTCGTAGCGAAAGCCTATGTTTTAACAGTTGACATACAGGCGCCGATGATTAATTTCAGCTTCACTCCGGTCTAGTAGTGTTCTAAATAGAAGTCACTGTTCAACACAGTTATAACGTATGACTGACAGAATGTCAAACTCACCTCCGAAAAAAAAAAAATCACTATTCAATAAATTGTTATAAGATTCGTCATTACAGACAGGCTAGGATCATATGACCATACCGCCTCGTCTTTAGTGGTTTATTTTTCTTTTCACTATTCAATAAAACATACATTGTTGTAATGAATAGTGATTTACACTTTTGTAAAAAGTTGTTAAAAGTTGTGGCAGTAAATGTCTAATAATGAACTGTTTTATGGACTGGTAAATCCAGGAATATTTGTAAACTATATTAATTGCTTGTGTTTAAAATTGTTAGGTGTAATAATTACAAGGTACAATTGAGGCTTTCATCAAAGTAATAAATTTGTCACATAATTAAATGTTGTATCGGTTTCGTATATGGCAACATTTTATCTCGGGTTCAGGACGAGCATTAGCGGTAGGTTGTTAAGATAAGCGCGCGGCTACTGGTAAATTACAAGATGACGGTCCATCCATCTCGGATACACGTTTCGATATCCGACCGCGATCGTTTTATTACAACCGATCCCACCATTTCGATTGTTATATAAGAATGTATAATATGTTATTATTGCTTCTTTGTCTTTGGGAAATTCAGGAGCGGCATAGGTTTGATGTCGGTGTTCTACTGGCAATTTGTAAAACTTTAGCAATAACACTTTGAGAAAACCTGCGCCCGCCAGGCATTCGGAAGTAGTTCCTTCGAATGCCTAGGGCTGTTTTAATCCTTTTATAATTCGAAGTTGAATTAGGAATAGCCTTTTATAATTTGTATGAAGGTGCAAGCTTCCTGCAACAGAAATTTGAAAGCCTTCTGTAATTCACAATAAATCCATAGTCGCCTGAACTAAGAATTTCTAAATTCCTTCTACATATGACAAGTATTGGCTAATATTTTTATTATCGACAATATTTTACCCCACTAATTCGTATTCAAGAGATGTATTGTAGATTTTATTTCATAGATATTTAATACGCACCACATCAAAAATCTCAAGAATATCGTTTTGAATAATTTTACGACAGCCATAGCCCATATTGCATTCTGACATTGATGATGATGATGATGTTTGCAACTTAGCGATAAATTATAATGAAACTAAAACGATAAATTTAGTATCGTTTTATTATCCGTTTGAATTATATAAGATATCTACCTGTTCCCTCAACGGTACCCTAATCTTTATTCTCGTCGGGTATCAAATTAAAAACGAAATCGGTTAATAAAAAACACGTCTCGTGGCGCCTGCGTACGCGCATCCAACGCAATATTAGTGTCCACGATATGCTACACCTTTTACACTAATATAATAAGGTTCAATTTCGAATGAACGAAGTCCCTTTTAATAGCCTATAAATCAAATTTACTTCTATATCCTTGCTGGTTTTACATGTGTGCGTTTAACATTTTCAAACATTAAGTATGTCTCTGTTTGCATGTGTATGTGCCTTGACAATTTTTTTGTCCATAATATTGCCTTTCAAGTAATAATTATGATAAATATTGATATGTTTAGAAAAAGTATTCGTTTCATCCCATATATCAAATTCCTTCCGTATAGTGACATTTTAACTGTCGATTGGATATTGAATCGATGTGAGATATTTTGGTATCGGCATTCCTCGTTTTTGAGTAGGTATTATTCCCTGTAAAATGATCTAGACAATTCTTAACTAAAAATTATATTGATGCACTTAACCTAAACAAATTATATTAATCGATTGTTTTAGATATCGTATCAGTTGTCAAAGGAAATAGTATCGGAATTTCCGATTTTGTATTACCATATCTATTATAGAATCAATTGCCAAAGAAAATGGAATGGGGTATTCCTATTTTAGATAATTATCAATAAATAGATGTCTCCTATTTATTGTTGTTTATTTAAAAAATGATATATTATAAAATACCTAAGTTAGATTCTACGTCTTTGTCGGTCCCTCAATGCGGAGGATCGTGACCGCATGCACCTCTCCACTGTTGCCTAACTACATGACAATAAGGAGCTGAATAAATAACGACGAATAGGAGATATCTATGTGTTGAGAGGATAAACATCTGGCCGATAATAATGATTCTAGGAACGCTGTTCACTACGGACTATAAAAACTTTGGCGTAATGTAGTGCAATAAATGCTTTGTTGAAGTGTCCATCAGAACTCTGCAGCTATTGTGTATGTTTTTTGTGTTGCCCATTAAGTGGAAGCGAGGTTTTAGTCTATTATTAATGCATAACGTTTGGCGTTTGCGTATAGAATTTCTTAAGTCGTTAGAATATGATGCGTATACGATATGCACAAGAGAATATTAGCTTATACAGTGTGTGCCTGCAGATTCGTGGTAACGATAGAACTATAATGTGTGGAATGTTTTAACACGTCTGCACTGTTATTTTTTCAATAATAATTGCAGTTTCACATATTCCTTATTTTATAGTATTAGTGCGCAAACGAGCAGTCGTGACTGCATATCTGTCGCCTGGTGTACCTAGGATGTAATGAACATTCGGATAGAGGTTACGCCGACGCGTTGCCCTCCTGCCGCATATCTCACCGGAAACACACAACTCTCGATAAACTGCTGCTGTCTGCTGTCACCCATTGTCGTGGGCGAGGGTTTCTTCCCTGTCGCTTCTGCTCAATTCGGCTGCAATGCAACAATGGAGATACTTCTTAAACCATATCTATAAGGATAGTATCTACCTTACATTACAATTTCCTCAACAAGGTAGGCACAACCCCAATTAGGTAGGTTGGGTAGGCACAATCCCAACACGTAAACATGTTAAATTAAAATTAGTAAAATACTGTGTTACGTGAAGAATTTTGTCAAAAACGTTGCAAAAATACACGAAAATTTAGTTTGCGATGTATTTTTGTCAATACCGGAAGCGGTAGTAGTATGTGAATCATTCTAATTGATATTCTAATAATGTTTGGCAGGCCTCGGCTTGTGTACTTTGGATAAGACGCACGAAACTATTACAGCCTAATGGATACATTTATGTATTGAGCTGTGGTAATTGCACACTGTTGGTGGATTGCGAAGATGGCAGGTTAGTTTGAAACTAGCGTGTATTACATTATCAAGGCAAATATATACATACACCAGATATATACAACACAGCCAGAGCAAGGAGATTTTACATCCAGTATAAGGGTCAAATATCCTTAATGTTGATCTTTAATTCATTATTTGCTCACCGTAGTTATTATTACCTCTCCCATCCTCGACTAAAGAAGGTCTTGGCCGTATCAAAATCTAATTCGGTTCACACAAATCACAAATAACACATAAGTGCTTTAAAATATAATATTATTGTAGTCCGAAGATCAGTATCGCTATGCGTTCCTCTCCATTAATATTGCATTGTTGGAGACCTATAAATACATTTGATTGACACCCCAGCTGCGTCTTTTGTTAAGGCTGCGTGGGTTGATAATAATGCTTTAAATCTAATTCAGAGTTCACCTTAAGTCGATACTTTATGGAGATGAGGCTTATGCTTGTCTGTTTCTTTTTTTAACGGGCAGGCGTGTGTGTGAGTGGTGCTTAATTTAAACAGTTTAATCCTGTAATGATTGAACGTTTTGTCATCTGTGTGTATACATGATATTTTGCGCCTATACATTGCATATTTCGGTCGAAAGTTTTGAAGCGCTTATGGCATTTAATTTTATATAAAAATGTAAATTATAAAGGCGGAGAATTCCGCTTCGTGCTAAATAAAATCTACGGGTTTTTTTTTATTATTATCAATAAAAACGATATATGCGGCACAAAATTTTACTAACACGTAATAGCGACAGAAACCACAAAGGTTTAAACAAGTGCTACACATTAATTCGACGTTTCACCTAAGTCCTCCTGTTATGGACTCATGCCTGGAACGGAAATCATCAACCGGAAACGAAGCGCGAGAAGTCCCCAGTCGTGCCGAACCAATTCGGCTGCAACACAATATAACACCAGCTTTGATTTCAAATGTTTATGTTCGTAGAGATTCACGTTTTTGGATGTGGCTTGGTTTGATTTCATCGTTGTCCAACTAACGACCAAAGTCTGGTGGCAGAACTAAAGATAGAGCCACATTTTTATGAACCACTAAAGTATTGAAGTTTTCATTTTTATAGAATTTCTGGCGCCTCGTGTTAAAAATCTAAACAATTATTTATTCCTAAGCGTACCTGGATTTTTATATTCTGGAAACCAGAAACTTCAGAGTATGTCTTAAACGGCACAGCAATGTAGTACATATTTCCAAGAAGCTAAGGGTGTCATTGTCATAACTCAAACGGCGTCATAAACCTTTGAGCCTTTACCCCGACGTGTATTTATTACGTGTGATATTTCTTGTGGAGTGAGCACAATTATGACTGAAATGAGTTGGGTTTTATGACGTTTCTTGTACGAATGATAAATGGTTAAGTTAGCTCGTTTTGTATCCTTATCCTTCAAGCTGTATTTGTTGTTTGTCTGTCATCATCTACCTGGTCGGCATATGGCACGTGATGGTAAGCGATTACCAACGCCCACACACATGAGCCACAACAGAGGTTGTCGACGATTCGAGCTCTCGACCGAGGCATTGGATAAAGGACTGTGTCTTTTGTAAGATTCTCATCTTACTTCGTCTAAGGAAAGGACTGATCATTATGGCGCACGAGGTGTTGTATGGAATGTCTGGTATTTAAATTTCTGTATGTAGTGACAAGTGGCATTTATGTAACAATCTACTCCTAGTTAGTAAACTTGTCGTCCTCTAGTACATAGACAAGCAGAGCTTGGCAATCATTGACAAGTTGCATAGGATTTTAGAAAAATACACAACACCTGTGCAGATGTTATGTCACTATTCGACGCATTTTATTCTCTAAGCATCGAATAGTTTTGTACAATCTAATATCAAGGAGGATTATTTTTGATGTTTTTCAACGTTCTCTGGATTCTTGATATCATTTTCTTTGTCATTCCCTCCTTTGACTGAACTCCAAATAGACTTTCTTGTAGAACTACTTTCTAAATTTCAGTGTAATTTATTTCGGGATACCAGCAACCACGACCCTGCCGTGTTATGCACATGGATCGATTGTAAAGTTTCTCGCGGCCTTATCATATTTACGTTAATCGTAACATTTTAACTGTCGCAGCATCACGTGGCACGCTTGTCTACATTTTTCTTTACTTCTGAAATTTACGCCTCACATCACTACGCAAAATATTTAAAACGGATTCTATCGTTAGCGATGTATTTTAATTTTATAGTTATGTTCAAAGTTCCATGGGTATGTTACCTTCCAGTTGTAGTTACATGAAATGTGCCCGTTCGAGCGATGTACCTACCGTGTAAACAATAACAGTTTAAATTAGCCCGGTGATCCTTTAATATGCGCTGGGCCGGCTCCGGAGGTGGTTCCGACGAAGATCTGACAGGCTGATGGACGGCGGCGCCGCGCTGTGATCACCTGGCGCTTGTGGACTTGTGTACGTACACGCTAGGTGTAGATCAGTATATCTCAAACCGGGGTTTGCTGATATATAACATACTAGCACGCCCCGCGGTTTCACTAGCATTACTGCGCTCCTATTGTTTGAATCCAGGTAATTCATATTTCGGCGAATAGGTTACATAACACCGAATTAACTAGTTCCATGACGCATTAAGTTCGAGTGACGAAGTTTTATATTAAATAATTTTAGTAGTTATAATATTAGTCGTAGTATCTACTCAACGTGGATAGTTGAGTAGATAGTAGATACTAGGTAAGAATTTAAACTAACAAAATAATAAAATAAACATTGCATGCGATAAAAGTGCGGGAAGTGCGGTAGTGCTCCGTGGGAAAAGTGGTGGGTCTGTCCCCCTGTCGGCTCCCTCAACTGGAGAACAACACAGTCTTCGCGGACAACAGCGTGTCCCTTTGAAAAAAGATCTCGTGGTGTGGGTGCACAAGATTTTTTTGTAGTACTAATATATAACCGCCCGTTTAGTCAGCGTACACCGGCAAAGCATCACGTATTATTCAAAGCATCACATCATATTTCTTAGTCTAAATTTGAATACATTTTTCTTCATAGATTTTTTGTGTTTAGTCACAATAATATGCTTATGAGTTATGTCACTTCTAATAGTATAGTATATTTTTGTGTAATAATTTTCATGATCAATTCTACGTCTCCGAAGAACAAACAAAATGCTAGGAACTACGTCTTTTTAACATGAGTGATACACCTATAATGATTTTATAAAGGGTCTAGTTCTAGTGTGCAAAAATTCTATTAAATATTTCTTTTGTTTCAGGTAAGTAATACTTTATCTCACGGCGAGGTGTGCATGCGCATAGATATTATCACAGGTACCCATATAAAGGAAACGGGTTAACAGTTTGTAGATCAATAAATCCGCCTCAAAGTAGCTGCTTCCGTTGTTATATGGCCATAGCTTTCATAGCCCCACGATAATATCACTGACTTTCACATACTAATGTTCAAGTTATCTATAGACTATGCCGGCAGAGTTGTTCAACCTAAAACTGTTTGAATGCCTTTAACTCAACGTTGGCGCGAGCGCGAAAAGACGACGCATCACACATCGAGGGCCAATCTAGTGTCTACACGACCGCGCTTTTAACGTCGTCGTGCGAATAGACGCCACACATTTGTTGTGTGTTCCATTTCAATGATTTTAAAATTCTACTTATAGTATAAAAGTAAAAGTTGTTTGTTATTATTTCATGAAAAGCTATGGACCATTTAATTAAAATTTCGCACAGATAAATATTACAATCTGGAATAAAAAAAATATATATCTAAAAAATTGTGAGTTCCCGTGAGATAAATTTTACACGGTTAGAACCGCGAGGCGCATCTACTCTTTCGAGAACATTAAGATTCAAGTATGTATACAAATAATGGTTATGCAGTTATAGTATACACATTGCACGTTAACTGTATCTGAACTCATTCATCGAATTGAACAACTCCTACCAGTTCACGAAACGCGTTAGAGGAACCCACATTATTACGTTTTGAAAAATTTACTGTAAAGAATCAAGATATCCAGGCAAGCTGGCTATAATTATTTGTCTGATTTTGGGAATGACCAAATTTTTAAAAAGCCTGCATTTTCGAAAGAAACATTACCGTATATTACAGATACACGAATGCTATACAGAGAGGCGAGAAACACATTTTTTCTGTTGTCCGGTTCTTTTAAGTCCCATGCCTGACTTTTAATTACACATTTTAAAACAATTTACATTCTTGAGTAAATCACGCTCCTTTAGATCTTATCCGAAACATTTATATTCTTAGTTACGTTTGAGAAAAGGAATATAAGTTAAGATCTTAGAACATAAGATACTAAGACTTCTTTGGATAGAAAATTAATATATATTTCCTCTTGGGATATATTTTTCATTAGTCACACCGCGGGGCATAGCTAGTTTTATGTAAATATATGTCTGCGCGCGAAGGATGATATAATTGAACTTATATAATGCGTGCGAACACTTGCGACACCGAGAATAGAGTGAAGTTTGGTGCTAAACGTCCAAAGCAAACAAGAAGTAACGCCTACTACTTGGGTGCGTACCATTTATGTACAGGTCCCGGCACGTAATTGTAGCGCCGAGCGATAGGTGGAGGGGTTAGCTGCATGTGTACGACTGGAGAAAAATATCACAACTCCCGCCCAGTACGCGCGACCCTCCCACGTCCCGCCCGTACCCCTCAGATACCGTATTTAATATCCATGCGCAATAACGGTCAGCGCTATACTTTCGTGCCTGGACATATTAGCATGCGTATGGTAAAAGTCTGATGTGACTTTATAATAGAAAAAAATAGATAAAATTTTGTTTTAATTTTAACTACTTACTTTTTGTAACATTTAAATGGCAGTAGAGGTAGGACGTACAACATTAATCTAATTATATATTTTTGTCATTGTGATTTGTTACCACTGTCTCAGTGAAAAAACGGTTTTCTAAATCACAATTTGTAAAAAATGCTAGTTGATTCATTATGGCGCGGGGGCGCGGAGGCGCAGGGCCGCGGGGCCGTGGCACAAAAGGGATCATTAACTACACCACGCACCGGACAGAATCCTTTCGTTAGGAGCGTATTGTGCGGACTACTTCCATTTATCATAAAATACTTGGTTTAGATGATGACAAATGTTATATGCTGTGATTTTAATACACTCGTCTAGTGGCAAGGGAATAATTAGTATGAGGCAGTGCCATGCCATTTGCTACTTAAATAGAACATTTGAAAAGAAATAATGGCAAAATTATCAGAGTTTAGACTATGTCATGTCTAGGAATATCGTCATCCTGTATTGAGATTCAGCAAGCAAGTGTTGATTGACTTAATTGTGCCCGGTTTTTACAATAAAACTAATTTACAGATTTTATCGTAGTTTGCTTAATTGTTTATCTAGCCCGACGTTTCAGAAGCTTTACAGTAACCATGGTCACGGGTGGATCGTAAATCCGTAAAAATAGTTTAATTGTAATGACTAACATTCGCGTAAACTTAAGACATTAAATCCCGGCTTGTTTGCAAACTCACGATCACTAGTACGCCGGGCGATGGGCGACGTACTTACCCGAAAACTCACGACGGCTTTGTCGATGTCATGGTGCTCGTGGAGGAGTAGTTCCATTATGTACTGTAGCCCAATTGGACAAGCACGACTCGGGACATAGTTGTAGTTCACATGAAACCTCCGCAAAGTGACAGCTGTGCTGTCGCGTATCGCGCGATTTGAATGAAGCTGGACGTCTATTGAAGAGGGCGGAAGGGAGGCAAAAGATCCGGTTCTGCTGCAAATATTAATTTGCTCTTTTTGTGTAAATACCCGTGCGAAGCCAGGGTGGGCCGCTAGTATTCTGTAAGGGTAAACAAAGAGTTTATACATTTACTTATTTAATATCTTACTTAATTGTCAATTGAAACCCTTTTGTTACTTTTGTTTTAGGTGCTGTTACGACTTCTGTTCTATAATTTTATCTGACTATCAAGGAAGGAACATGACAAGCAAGCGGTAGTGCCATGCTAGCATAGGAGGAGTTATTGCCATGCATCGTGAATGACACTACATCCTCATTTGCAACGGAATTGGGGCGGCACGACCGAGGAGGCACCTCCCGTTCACATAATACCGCCGTAAAGTGACATCTTCAGTGTCACGTTGCGTGCGGTTTGTGAGTGTAGCCGGTGGCCCATGGAGCGGGGGGGGGGGGACGCATCTGCATAGTAATTATGTGGATGTTCACGTGCGTCGGTAGTCGTAAAAAGGCTCCTATTTCTCGTGTGCCCCCTATTCTATAAAAAAACTATTATTACTTATCTTACGAATCTGTACTGATGTTATAAACTTCGTTCGCGTACTTCGTCGACTTTGGAAAAACTCACTGGAAAATATCCTTCCCCGAAGGTCCAGTGTTCAAAATAAATTCATCGCTACTTGTGTTTTGTTATCATTTTACCCAAGCCGTCCATTAGTTCTGGAGATTAGTGTGTACAAACAGAAAACATTCTTTTTCTTAATTTTTTTTGTGTACTACTGTTGCCTTATCGTCCTATTACTATTGCGTGAAAGTTTGAATGGATATATGGATGTTTGTTACTCAATCACGTCCTAACTACTGATCGGATTTTGATGAAGCTACGTGTGGCGCACTGTAGAAAAACACGTAAGATAACAAATAATATAACACACAAGATATAGGAATACTAACTTTGCAAGTTGTTAGTAGTTCACGCGCATGAAGCAGCAGGCAACAGTTAGTGACAAACATACCTATATCTCGCGCAATATTCTCAATATACTCGCTTCCCTCGTTCGTACCCCGAGAGAACTGTTAAAGGCCACTTCAACTGCATAATACAAAACTTACCTTTCAATTAGAGAAATTTGAAGATTCATTCCTATGATAAGACACATCAATCAGACAAATAATATTATCAATTATTATAATCGGTACGCTATCATTTTATAATCGCATTCGTGATGATATTGAAAAGTTCATTTAATAAACCCGATCGCCCTTCGGCGGTGAGATCAAAGCGCTGGTTATCTCACGTTGACACTTACAAAATCATTTTAATTGGTCGGGTGCTGCGCTTGAGGTGTGACCATTGATATACATCGCATGGATCGTGGTACTCGGGACGCAATATTATGAGTCAAAATTATCAGTTACAAAATTCATAATTTTTATGAGATCAGTTACATATTTTAATGACGAAATTAAATTTATAGAATGCTGTTACAGTTCTCTGAAATTTGCTAATATATAATATATGTTATAAATATGTCTATAATTGGACTTGGATTCTTAAGGCGTAATACAAAATATTAAAATGTGTTTAGTTGTTTGTTTAGTCCTAAAAATAGTTATGTTAGCTCTATTCAACTTTTTTTAAAGACATATAAATTGTGTGTCATGTTAAAGTATGTGATGCGCGTAAAATCTTTCCCAAAGAAACACTTAATTTTGTACTATTTAAAAGTATAGTTATGTTATTCCAGATGGATCTGTGTTTGTATCTTAATCTCATTGGAGTTTTTGTTTGAAAGAGTGACAAATATTACTAGAAGGTAGTATAAGCTGAAGACCGAGTTCGTTGGCATTATATTGGAGACAGGAATGTTGCAGTGCCACACAACAGAATTGATTGACAACAATGATCTATATGCAAGTACAGATCGGCGGTTTGAGAATGCTCCGTAAGAAGTGCGTAGGAGAGGCACGGATTGCACTGGCACCTTTTAATAATTTTTATCTTATTGCTTTGCATCTTCATCTCGAGTTTTTTTTTGGGGTTCCAGGAACTCAATCTATCTTAATACGGTTTGGGTTTAGAATTAATTTAATTGTGAAATTCGTTTCGGTCGTATTATTTTGTAAGAGTCAGTTTTGGATTAAATTTAAAGTTTTCCCAGAGTAATGCGGCTGTAATGCAGCAGTTGTCGGGCGACCTCTTAGTAAATTGCTGGCGTTGCTATAGTGCGGCCAAGAAGAGATGGCGGTAATGACAAATCTACTTGTCCTACTTGTTAAAATAAATGAGGTTTTAACATAAGAGACGACTATTCATTTATTTCAATTTTTTTTTGTAAATCGTAGTTAAGAGATTGAATTAAGAAATTTATATTGTATTTACCAACAAAAACGCGTATGAGATCTATAATAATAATAATAATATCTGTGGACTTATCACACTATGTTAGCCTAGTCCTGTGGTAAGTTTAGTAAGGACTTGTGTTAGAGGTATTAGACAACAGATATGTATTTAATATATTTAAGAAAATGTATACATTTAAGATTTTTAGTATATAAATACATATATAAACATCCATGACCATCATGCGGATGTCTATGGGTGGCGGTAATTACCTACCACCTGCTCCTTTGCCCCTTATCCTATAAAAAAAGACCTAGACGGGATTCGAACCCGCGACGTCTGGCGTAACACGCGGACTAACCGCCACCAACTGAGCCAGCCGGTCGATTTGTTGTCTATGTTTTTCTTAGGACATGAAGTTATGCTGTAGTAGCGAAAGGAAGCGCAATACAACTTCGCCGGATTGCTATGAGTGCAGGTAGGGCAATGATACTAGCTTTAGGCTCGAACAGGGATCCAAAGCCCACCCTTTCACAGATGGGAGAGATGCATTCCGATGTGCTCGTCATGTCTGCGTTATTTGTTTCTGTGTGGATGTTTAAAGCATCGTCAGTTACTTACCGAGCGACTCCTTTCGTACCGAGCCGTACCCCGAAGCAAAAGAAAGTGTATTCGACATTTACGACATTTCTTGTTAGTACGTTCCGGCACGTTTTGCTTGCTGCTTTAATGTGGACCATCTGGAAAAGGCATCAACTTCCTTCGTTCTCTAAGAATATATAAGAAGCATGCAACACAGTCCTTTAGACGTTGAGGCAAGTCATCAATAGAAGCACGCACAATTTCCATGGGGAAATTCTTCACTGCCAATTTAGAGCAAGCTGTACTCATTAAAACTATCATATATCATAATCTAGCGGATTAAGGTCGGGACTAGATGATTGAGCTCCGATCAAGTCCGGAACGTTCGTTTTAACCAGGATTTGGTGGATTGAGCATTATGATTTGGTCCCGTGTCTTGCTGGTAGGGCCATACTTGGTTATTGAACATGATATTATTAAGGGGCTTAGCTACCTTCTCAAGAATGGTATCTTAGTACACTTGATGTTTTAATACTTTTTTCATGAGAATATGGCTTAGTAATTCTTTCATAGCTGACACCTCACCAAACCATCGCTGAAGTCGGATAATTCCTACGTTGCACTCTGTCGACTAATTGGGAAGCTTCCTTAGAGCTCTTAGCAAAAATACGGTCATTTGTTTGTTAAAATGTTGCTCAATTGTAAAACTTTTCCGTAAACAACTTTTTTCTGTGACCTCCCTCTGCGTACCGCTTCACCTATTCATCTTTAGTTTATCAGTTAAGAAACTTCCCGTGCGTCTTTCATAGGCTGCAAGTCCTAAGTCATCTCTTAGATAGGACACAAACAGGAAGTCTCATTGTACCTACTAGAAGCCCGGTACACAAATATTTGGCTACTACCAAGTGTATTTAGAGTTTTAAAAATTGCATTTAGCGCCATACCTACTCTGTGTAATGCAATCCTGTCGATTCTGTTCTCTCCTTCACCCCACTCCAATTTAATATTGCAAAATATTGTACAATGTATTGGCTCCAATATGAGGAAACGCAATGAACAATCGTTTAAAAATGACAAGTTCGAAATTCAAATGATTATTTTTTATTGTAGCAATATTTATGGCCTGATTAATATTCCATCACACTACGACCAAAAGTAGCGAAAACTTGGGTATTGGGCAGGTAAACTGCGAGGCGATGCTAATAATATTACATATCTATAAAATATGTGGCATTTTGTTGAATGAGCAGTGAGTGTTGACGTCGAAAGGGCTTATCGTGAGTCGTAAAGTCGGCACAGGCGCGTCTGTCCGCGAGCGCCGGACTATTTATACGTTTGTGGATTTATGGGCGAGGAAACCTATGAGCATCCGCGGCAGGACGGAAATATCCATGTGCTGCGACGTCTCCGGTCGACGAACTTGCGCGTAACCCGGTCACGGTGTATGTGCATAACCCCTTCCTCGCGTATCGCACCGCGCTCGCCTTGGCAACCCTTGCAATGTATAGCGTGCGTGTGACGTCATGGACGCTATTGTATAGTATACGACTGCAAACAACGGTCGAAACCTTTCGATGACCACGGATACCCATATGGTCATATGTGGTCATCGAAAGGGAATCGAATTTCGAGAGGTAAAAGGGATTATGCTGATGTCTATAGAGGCATCAGCAGAATTTTAATGCAGGGGCTAAGTACCTCCTCCCATTCGAGTACGAAACGCGACAGCTGTAGTTTTAAAGCGGTCATAAGAGTGAGAGATAGGCACTTCTGCGACCGTGATAACCCGGTTCGGCTACGATACAGCATGGCTTCACCCCTTACTAAAAGCGCAATACATTGTCAAAAGGTACCGGAGTGACGTTATAATTTTCCAGGGCGTGCGTATGACGTCATCGGAGCATCGTCCAATATATTTTGCACGGGTTGTACATAAACAGGTCGGTTTTTGGTCCAATATGACTGAGAATAATAAGTCGGAAATAGATCGGAACGGTAATAGGCGATGACCCCATTGGTTTAATGGACGTTCGGTTAGAAAAGGCCTTGGGTTCGATTCGGATGAACAAGTGTTTCGACGATTGTTGCTTGTGTTATATTTGGGCTATGAAAAGGCATATTTGTTCCGCAGCGAGCGGTCTGTCCCCTAGCTACCACTTACTATCAGAAAGAGAGGACTGGTACATAGCCTCCCATACGAATACAGATGTGCTGTCCTCCTTTAGCTAGAATTATAACGGTCCGTAGTAAATGCGATAGTAGGCATGCTAGTGCTGTGTCAGAACTTACTCCGGAGTGCCCGACGTCCAGTCAAACAAACACAGTGCAAGTGACACTGATAAATTTTATAAATTATATATATTTAAGATTTTTATTAAAGAAAAAATAATTAAATGAATACATAGATAAACATCCTCGACCTGGGTGCGATTCGAACCCGCGACCTCTGGGGCAATATGCACGATGACACGAGCTATATTACCACTGTGCCAGGCCGTTGCCTTTCATCATATGTATAATTCGATTATGATTATGAAGCTGTCTGATGATATGACGCTGTCCTATGGATGCGAAGTGAAGCTCTATACAACTTCATCGGACAGCTCCAAGCGCTCGTCGGGTGTTGAGACTAGGTTAGCAGGCGAAAAGGATCAAAAAAGAAACTTACCCCATCCCCTGTGGGGGAGATAAATCACGACATGAGAGTTATAACAGCAAGTTTAACTATTATCATGGTTGGACGGGGTGATGATGCCGATAGATGATGGATGCACATAGCGGGATGCAGCGGCATCGAACATTAATTGATTAATCATACACAATGCCAAATCAATTTCGAGATGATTGTTCAGCTAATAGTAGCAGTTATTCTGTTTCATCTTCGATACTGCCTAGCCACTTAGATTAATTATGAGTGGCGACCGATAGGCGCAGTTGCTACCCCCAAAACAGTCCGCGTTTTGCCTAGCTCAAATAACACCGCCGCACCGGTTAGGTATTATGAGACTAAACCGCACGAGTCCGTTGACCCGTCAGACGGTGAAGGGGGGGGGGACCTCCGGTCATGATCCTGTCCATGATCCAAATGTTCATGTAATAGATAATGCAATATGGCATTATCTATTACATGAACATGATAGAAGGTAGTGCTATGCTGCATAGGAGGAGGTAGTACCATGCTGCATATGAGGAGGTAGTGCCATACTGCATATGAGGAGGGAATTCCATGCATAATGCATCACACTACGTTCTCCTATGAAACGGAATTGGGCTAGCACGACCGGGGAGGTAACCTTCGGGCACATAATACTGCCGTAAAGTGACATCTTCAGTGTCGCATTTCGTGCCGTTTGTGAGTAGCCAGTGACCCATTGGGGGGTGAGAGGCAACGCGTCGGGACAGTAATTAGGTGGATGTTCATGGCGTCGGTAGTCGTAAAAAGGCTCCGATTTCTCGTTTGAAGTTTATTTTTCAACATTACGATAGTGAAGAACAGAACACTAATTACATTAGTTATGACTCATAAGGTATGCTGCACAGTATCTACCAAGTACAAATTTCCTAAAGTTCTCGCAATTAATATAGGCTACAGGATAGCCCGTAATGAGAGAGCTCGGTTTGAATTAGACGATAATTGAAAGTGTGCGGGGAAAGGGAACAGTGAAGCTAACAATTAAATTATAATCCATAGACATCGGCAATATTCCTGTCATGCCGATGCGTTGCCATTCTTTCCACCTCCCCTCCAATGGGCCACCGGTTACCCGCTAACCACAGCAAAGCTGCCGCTTATTTGTGGTGTAATTTGAGCGAGAGATATCTCCCTGGTGATGCCGGTTCAATTCTGCTGCAATGTAGCATGACCCTACCTCTTTCTGAAACCAATTAAATGAAATAAAAGCAAACATATACTATCGCATTTATAATGTTAGTAGTGGTATTAAATAGTGCAGACCTCAAGGCTAGGACCGTGCAGTGGGCGAGGGCGAGGGTCTGGTAGTGCAACACACCAATCGAGTTGCTTAGTACAATTAACGTTCTAAAATTTTCGAGACTTGAACTGCACCCTTGGCGCTCAGGTAGTTGCGACTATCGTATAGCTATCTTAAAAAGGACACAAGTCAGTAGGTGCTAGGCATTAAATAAGCCTCATGCGGGCCCGCTCTTATGGCTTGATGGATTTTAGCGTTGGCGGTTTGTTAGATCATTATAATTACATAAATGTTATATTGCAGCTCATTGTTAAGTTAAATTATATTATAATAGCTGTATATTTTACGGTCCGGTTATGGACGTACAAAGGCTCTCTTAAGCTACTTCCTTTCTAGATGGAATAAAAAGGATGTAACTTATACTTTTGTTAACTGTTGTAGCTCCTTTATGTGTGTCTGACACATGTTTAACCATTAATGTTTATTTTAAAAAAGATGTCCAACTTGGGTGCCTATTATAATACAATCCAAACGTTTTTCATGCGGTCGGTTTTTTGATTAAAAAGTTCTTAGAAACTTGGTCCTTATCTAAGAGCATCACGTGTTCACTTAAGGAGCGCGAACGAAATCGCAGCCATCATCTTGTTAACTAGATGCTCATACGAATAAAATCATTTTCCTCACTCTCCACTCTTAAAATTCCAATCCCGTATCATATATTACGTCAATTTAAATTCGAGATTTGGATCGTCAAGTGGTATTACCATTTATTTTGATACGTCGGCCGTCTCGCTCGGACGATCGACCGCGTCCTGCGGTGCAAGGGGGATGGTTGCGCGGGCATGGTGTGAAGTCCTGCGGAGTCCAATTATGGTGGGCGCGGTGGTCGGCGCGCAGGCGCCTGGCCCCCTATCGCGGCTCGCCATCGATAAGCGACCGGTTTTCTTTTCGTTTACGACCAAACTTTAGACGCTTCCCGGCTTGAGCGAGATCAGAATTCTGAAAACCTTTTTGAACTTGATTCAAATGTAGGTACTGGCAAGTTCTGATACAATTTTGGGTCCTCAAAATACCATTTCCTCGACGATGAAAAGGTCGTATGTGATTGCCCCTGTAGAGCCTATATCTCTGCTCACAGGATCAGCGCAGGTAATGAGCGGTGGGCTAAGTCTGATTAAGAAAGCGTATGAGTGTACTTTTCGGTGGAATAGAAATGCTAAAAGACGTGACGGTTTTGGTCTTCACTACCATCAGTCTTTCATCCTCCCAATGTTCGGAACACCAAGTTCACCGAAACTTGCTACTTGCATAAAATCTTAACAAACTGTCTTTATTCTTTATCTTCTTCTTTAATCTTTATTATTATTTTATCTTTACTAACTAATTTATCAGGAACGTCCTCGTATTAGGAACAGTTTGCACCTTTGTAATATAATTAATCGAAGAGTTCTCTTTTCGGTTAATATGGTTTATAATTAATACAGACAAAACGCCTTTTATTCGCTTTGGATTGTTATATTTTTGTCTGAAATAAAGGTTATTATTATTATATAGTAACACGTGTCTACTACACTGGTTTAGAAATTTGTAATCAGTTGAACGAAATGTAGTTATTTTTACAGTTATTGGACAAACGTGAAACCCGAGGATATTTGATGAATGCCGAAGGCACATGTGTAGATGCGTTGCCCGTCACATCAAAAATTGGCGTTTGTGCTAATGACGCACAGCATCAGCTTGCCTTGCAAAAAAAGTCTGGTTGCATTTTCATCTGTAATTTTGTCATGATACAGGTAACCCCAGATGCACCCTAACGTACCCTGGGGTACTCGTACCCCGTTAGGGTGCATTAAACACCGAGGGCTGGTCATAATCACCTGGCCATCATCTACTTGTGGCAGAACTTTCAAACGCCAAACATCCTTGTTTGGTAAACCGAGAGACTGCAATTGACTTTCTTTAAAAAACTCCAACACAAACATGTTTCATATTCGAACTGCGACCTCAAGAACGAACGGGTGAAAAGTTACGCCGTTTATGCCTTATACGGCTACCACTTAGCAAACACGTTACCACGATTAAATAAATGACAACGATTATAAACAAGTTAGTAACCAAATTAAGTAACAACCGAGTCGATAAATAAACGTGAATTGTAATTGTCTGTTGCTTAACTTGTTTCTGTGTTTAACTAGTATGTAGCCGTGGCTATGTCTGCGTTCTTTATTGCAGGAAAATATTATTATTTTAAGCAAATCTTATAGCCGTCAGTAGTTGCAGACTTACAGACTTCAGTCCAGATCTGAGACTTGTGGTCGAAGTGGAACACTTCCCGTAATAAAGACATTCCGCCACTTCACTATCGCACACTAACCCTTGTCTTGTGTTTCCTAACCGTATTTTGTAAACAGATAATAGCAACAGGTGGTCCATAGCCCGAGGTTCCATGAGCTAGTTCTAAAAACAAGTAAATTTCGTCCTTCCCCAAGAGGCCGCGATATCGAACCACGGTCACGGTATCTGTAGGCCTCGCTGGAATGTGGAGGCCCTCTCCGTCCCCCTTTTACCGCTGCGCGCTTGCCGCGTTGAGTGTGTCGGCGCACTGTACCAGAGTGTGTCGTCATCGACGCTAACGACTATGTTAGCGTATGTATGCAATAAGCATGTACATTTCTGTATTCCCTGCTGTAGGTTCGCGGCGTAAAAGCAACCTGTGGTGATGCACCTGTATAAATGTTGATATTAATTGCTCGTTCTTATGCCATAAAAAACTATATTAATTTTCTGTTGGTAAAAATCATACTTTGACATACAATTTTGAGGACCACAAGACGGATCTCTGTTGCGATAACAAATATACCGTCTTTTAACGCGTTAAGGAAAAATGATGAGAGATTTTTTTTTACGATGCGCTCGCACACCGTCGTGAAAAACCGGCGCCCTGATTTTAGCTAGAGTCAACATTTTAGTTTCTTAAAACAAGTTATCATAATGCATTATGATGAAACTCAATGTATTAAAGATCTTTTTTATATTGTGAGTGTCGTTTTTACTACAAATGTTGAATAAGGCGAAAAATATTTTTTTTTAAATATCTTTGTCTTGTTACAACCAAAGAAGTATGACCTCTCTCTCTCGCGTGTACATAAGTACACACAAATTTTACATCATTTATTACTAGGGGATATGCTCAGCAGAATACTAAAGAGGGCGAATGACGATCACATTGTCATGATGGTCGTTGGCGAATGTTACAAAGTTAGCTATTTCTAGACTTTAGAACATAAAAACACAAACCTATCCACCGATGTAATGAATACTCGGAACCTTAGAATACCTGCGCAATCGCTACTAATTACAAGACGTAAGTAGGATATAATGATGTCCGTGTTATAACTCCGATCTCCAATACTGGACAGCTGCTATAATAAGTAGAAGAATGTTAAAAAAAGTGGATAAAACTGGGCGTAGTCAGCGCTTCAGTATACTGTGTAACAACAAATGAAACATGTATCGCATATAAGATGACGTTACTGTCGTTATATACTGTCAGAATAATTGCAATGGTATACATGTGAAGTATCGTCAATGCCGAACTACAGCTATCCAGTTATAATATAGAGTTCAATGTCATATATATTAATTAGTTGGCGCATGCTGCGATGTGCACTATTCCGACTATGCGCTATGTACGTTGCGGGTAATGACTGCACTGGACGAGGCATGACCTGAGTCATGGTAGTCAGTTGCTGACTAGTAGGTATCATTATAATTTTGGATCGAACTTAAATCATGCTTGGGAGGAAATATCACACTGACACTTCTTAGTTTATATATATCTCTCTCTCTTTTTCTTTCAATCTGCTCATTTTTAACATCTTGTTTCTTCTTATCATTTCATATCTTGTAGATCCACACACCTTTTATATCTTGTAGAAATTTTAAAACGCATTAATAAAATCATTTATTATCTAAACAAGTTGTAGTTAATTTTATATGTTGATTGAGTCAAAATGCCAGTGGTACCAGATTAACTTATCAAAGTGGATGTAACGTCCCGCTAGCCTAATCTCGGCTTCAGCGGTCTCCTATAGATCTGGCCAGCTGCGCAAGAACTAATGTTATAGTGCACAAGTGTGTGCCTTCGAACAATTGCTCTCTCGCTTTACCCTATTCTCCAATTGACGGGAAGTCAGTCTGATGAGACAGGGGAGAAATCAGGCGCAAGATTTTCCGATGACGTCCTCCAAATTTTGATTTTAAATGTCATTCAACAGTGCCATTGAGAAAATCTTAAAGCGAGCTAAAGGCGATTGCTGGGCAATGAGAGTGATGATGTTGATATCTGGCTTGTAGTTACAGCATTATACGGGTATCTTGTAGTCAGAGCGCAGGCGCAAGCCGGGGACTCGTGACTGTGTAACGTGTAATGTTATTATAGCATTATACGTGTATCTTGTAGTCAGATCTCAGGCGCAAGCCGGGGACTCGAGACTGTGTAACGTGTAATGTTATTATAGCATTATACGTGTATCTTGTAGTCATATCTCAGACGCAAACCGGGGACTCGTGACTGTGTAACGTGTAATGTTATTATAGCATTATACGTGTATCTTGTAGTCAGATCTCAGGCGTAAACCGGGGACTCGTGACTGTGTAACGTGTAATGTTATTATAAACAATATAGTGTCAAGGTTCAGCGTAAGGCTTCTCGGGTGATCGGTTTTGACATGCACTCAATAACGCCAACTGGAACAATCACTTTTCATTTGTGAAACTATAGCTATACCTATTACAATGGAAGTACCTCATCGGGTTCTATCGCGATTTACTTCGTTATTTAACCGGCACGCAGTTTTAGATGGTTTACAGCAACCATGGTTACGGGTGAACTGAGTGACAGATGGCATGAATAAATTGCGATAAAATCCGTTAAGTTCCATTGTAAGGAGCTTTTCTTCCGGACCTGAATTTATGCTATGGAAGCGAAGAGATGCCCAACACAGCTCCAGCGCATTGCCCATTGTAATGAGTAACATTAGTATAAAGTTACGACATCAAACTGCTATTTGGTTCGTCGGATCCACTTTTATTTTAGATTTCAAGTAATTGTTCACCATCTGCAGCTTCATCTTTCGCCTGCTTGCCCGATTGTTGTGGATTTTTTCCCTTTTATTTTATTGCATTGGAGCAAGTCGGCTTATCTGATGGTAAGCCGGCGTATCTGATATCCGCACAATCTAATGGCTTACAGTCACAGCCGTATGAAACGTGGCAGGATTTTCTTGGTTTCGTACTCGTCTTATATCGAACAAACGGTATTTTCCCGGATAATTGATCACTAGCCGCGTACCTCTAAAGCGGTGCTGCGTGGGGCTGGGCGGACACGTGACCTCGATCTGTGTCGTGGGACAGCGCCGCCGACGACAGATCACGTACAACCCACTATATTAGGTGCTCGTCGTTTTTCTGTGGCGAGAAAAGGCATGGGAGCCGCTGCGCAACTTGTTTGCTTGATGTCTTTAATTCACGTTTTTTATAATCATTATGTATTTTCTCATAGACTTGTCTTATATATAAGTCAGTTACCTTACCCCTCCGAAACGGCTTTAATGATTTTTTTAAAATTTTATATGTATATTCAGTAGATCTGAGAATTGGTTGTTATCTATGTTGAAGTTTTCATATATAAGGCTTGTTCATCCAACCCGACAAAACCACGTTAGCCGGGAGAGCTAGTACGCATTTAATAGACATTTTAAAAGTTACGTACACTCACTTATGTGAACTAATAATACAAGTGGCGTGTTTGTATGAAGAGAATAATGAATGCAAAGGAAGCAAGACAACTCGGGAAGGATCGTGACGTTTGACACACGCTCCTCTATCGGGGAGACGACGTACAGGTGTTGTTGTTCATGTTGTATGTACATTTGGTTGTTTTTCTCTAAATAACTTTGGCGTTCTTTTAGGAAAATGGAGCATAGGAAAGTAAATATTTCAAAATCAACAATCAAGGACATTGTATATTTCAAAAAGCGTTAAAGGTTTTGTTTTTGAAAATAAATCACAGAATACAAAGTTCTATTTTTCCCCACGATTTTCAGTTATAATTTTTCCCAATGTTCATTTGTGCAAACCATCGATTTGACCTGCCAATAGATATTAGGCACAATAAGTCTTTCTAATGCTTCCTTTTTCTGGTGCCTTATAAAATATATTTTTATTCTTGGACTTAGATATTTAGTCTTAAACGTTAATGACGCATACCTACCTATTTGGGCAGCTTAGGACCGACTCAAATTGTAAAATATAGTATAATTTAAATAAAAAGTATACTCTTTGTACTGTTTCCACAAATTTATTAGCTGAAAATATATATATTACTACGGGGTCCGAGCAACTCATCACCAGGTATACGCAGTGTACATGGGACGCACGGACACGACTCATCTGCCGAGAGGTTATCGCGGGTGTAAACTATAATAGAGGATCGCATCCGCTATGCACGCAAGTTGTGTCCGCTAATTTTACATTTATTATTTATCTGTTGCGTGGCTATGATATAAAGTGTAAACTTATACATTGTTTCTCTTACAAAGGCCTTGCAATGTTCAAATATTGCGTCGTATATCTACACTAATTATATAAAGCTGAGGAGTTTGTTTATTTATTTGTTTGTTTGTTTGCGCTACTATTTGTAAGTAGAGGTAGTGCCATGCTGCATTGCATGCCATGACCGAGGAGATACCTCTCGCTCACTTGAGGTTTGAGCTCACGCGAGGAAATACTGCCGTAAAGTGACAATCACGGTGTTGGTTTCGTGCGGCTTGTGAGTAGCCGGTGGCCCATGAGGGGGAGGGGGGGGGGTTAAGGAGGACAACACATCGGTATAGTAATTATGCTGATGTTAATGGGCATTCGTAGATGTGCTCCGATTCCTCGTTTGGACCCCGGAACTCTAAAAATGTCTCGAAACTACTGGCCCGAATTGAAAAGTACCTTTTGTGTTGAATAGTGCATTTATCGAGGAAGGCTTATAGACCATATTACACGAAGCTACGACCGGACCGGAGTTAGCGGCACAGACTGACGCTAGTATATATTGTATTCTATACTAGTATAGAATATATGTTATACAGTATCTTCATTTTGTTGCATTCATTGATAATTCATAGAAACGGCGCATTTAAAGTTCATTTCAAAGAATGTTCACTCGATATACTGCTGTCTTGCACGCCTCATCCTCGCTCACTCGCTCATACATGTACATGATGCAAGTTGGTGAACACGCCTTGGTTCCACTGATATAGGCCTCTACAGTCTGGGAACAAAAATCGCTTCTGTGGTGTAACGGTGCGGGTGTCGCCCGTTAAGATCGTCAGCCGCGTGGGGCCCCTGGGGCCCCTGGGGATCGAACCCGACCTGGGGATCGAACCCAGGACGGGTTCGACCCCCAGGTCGGGCAATGTTATTAAATGTTTCTCCGATTACTCTAAGCACGCACTACATTGTCCGGAATTGGAATGTGCCCGAATTGGCCATAGGCTTGCCACCTATGACGTAATGGGCCTTAGTACCTTGGCTAATCGTGGGTGTGCTAGTATATCTACTGGACTTACGAGTTGTGGATGTACTTGCACACCTATGCTTACCTCTTCGGGTATAACAGGCGTGAAGATACTTTATTCTATCAAAGATAGCCTCGAAAAAGCAAGCAGCGCCGCTTTCATGTGAAAAGCAAGCTTTAGTACCAAATTCGCCTTTTACCACGCTTATGATGCAATTATGGGTATATGTATGTCAACATCTGTTTGTGATGCAGGACATAAAATATGTCTTATCTACGTACTGTCTGTTCGCTTATCAACATTATCCTTATGCGTGAAGTTTCGCACTTAGAATAATCCAAATTAGGCGATATCAAAAATTTTATCAGGCGCTTACATTGTACGGTCACAATTTTTTGAATTGCCCAAGATACTTCTGTAAGACATTTTGGGAGACATTTGTTTATGTTATGCCTTATTTTGGTAAAAGCCAGCAGAAGTAGATGTTTATTCGTGCCTGCTTGCCAAATATAGAGATTGCAACATAACCTCTGCTGCACCCGGTGAAATGGATTATTGCAGCCGAGCGAACGGCCAGGCGACATATATAGTGCTGGCTAAGTATCGCTTACTCAGAATCCACACTAAGCGCATCAGCATAGCCATACAACATACAGTATGTAGTGAATGATGGCCACGTGTTTAGGGCCGAGTATGGATCTGAGATACATCTTACGGCCGGTTTCTGTCTTCTATTTCTCGATGCATTAAGCTACTGGCGATAGAACTATTACACATGCTGTATGAAACTCATGTCAAATTTGTGTTTCCAGTAGCTAAAAGTATTGATATATCGAATATAGAAAACGGCCGTAGCATAGGTTAGAGTATAGTCTATATACGGTGTTTTTGCCGGATTGCGACAACGCCGCCAGGCAGGAACTATTCGGTCACGCGATATCGCCACAAGTTAATGATGAAAATTGTGATGTTGAGTTTTATGCGGTTTGTGCGTTGCCGGTTGGAGGTGAGGAGGAAAGGTGGGCAACACGTCTGCTTGACAATTATGCGAATATCCATCTGTGTCAGTAGTCGTTAAAAAGTTGGCGTTTCTGCAATGAGCAAACCAATTTTAACGATAACATGTAATGACAAAATTAAATTATATTGATATCAAGATCGAACCTGGGAGCAATTCTTAACCGTTCGACTATTGCCTATATACAGTTACATTTGTGTTGTAAAATTATGGATTATAACGCTACCATGTTGGGTGTACAATAAAGCCACATATGGCTGGCCCGGAAGTTGTGTACCTCGCAAATCGGTCCGGTGCGCCGTCCGTCCTTATGAATTATCCAAACGACGCGGCGTCAGTACGGCGCCCGCGCACCAGCAAACATGAGATAATACTTCGATGTTTTACTCGGATGTGCTCTGTATCGATTCTTAAATCGATTTAATTATATTTTATACTGATTTGTAATCTAATGATAATGGGCACGGGGCAGTGCCAGTGTCGTTTATGTTTTTGTAATATTTTGGATGAGTACAATTTTAGGAGGTGTACTAAATTATATCCTCTTACATATAGTAGTTTACATATGCAGTAGGATTGCTGCATTGTAGCAGAACAGGGCCTGCCCGATCGGGAGAGTATCTCTAGCTTCCGTTATGCCGGACGGCGTAATGTACAAGACATGCTATCGATTCCTTGAGAGCTCACTGGGAGGACGGGGAGAAGGAGGGTTACACATCTACATAACCTCTGTGTGCGTATGTTTGTGGTCGTTTGCACTCACCAAAAGTATGCAACTGCAAGTTTGTCATTTTTCTACGAACATTTGGAATGCTAAACTTGTATGTTTATTATCCTATCACCCATAAATCATTGAACGGATTTGCGTGAGTATTCACTTATGGTCATGTATCAATAAGTCGCTGAGGTTACTTCGCCGGCACTTGTCTAGTCGGGGCTCGGGTTGACCGGTGGTAGAGAATGGGGGGTTCACGAGGAGTTCATGGAATGTATCGTTAACTAATATTTTATATGAAGAGTTTGTTCGTTTGGATGCGCGTACTAATCTCAGGATTTACTGGTCAAATTGGAAAAAAGATTTCAGTGTTGGACAGCTCATTTACAGAGGAAGGCTATGGGACTACTGTCACTATCACGGTACAGCAACGAGAGCGGAGCGAGCGGCTGAAATAGTGGGATGCTGCTAGTTAAACACATAACGAGAGCGGAGCGAGCGGCTGAAATAGTGGGACGCTGCTAGTTAAACACATAACGAGAGCGGAGCGAGCGGCTGAAATAGTGGGACGCTGCTAGTTAAACATATAACGAGAGCGGAGCGAGCGGCTGAAATAGTGGGACGCTGCTAGTTAAACACATAACTTTATTCAAATCCTGTTTACATTTAATTTAGTGTGCGGTGTGTTGCATACATGTCAGGATATTTACATTACATATCATGTGATGACAGTTATGACAGCTGTTGCCCGTGTTATACATGTCATCCAGCATCCACATATCTAGTAGCCCAAAGGCCATGAGATGAGGACACCTTAGGTGTGTACCTCTGTGATGTGTTGCAGCTTGCCATTATACACGTAGTACTCCTCGCATAGAGACCATCTCTTACGGTGATCACACAGCCCTCCATCGACATCGACACCCACAAGTATATAACTCGGCCACTTACATCTATGTGTAGAGACGTGTTAATCCCAGCGTGGAGTTAACAAATCGTTAAATGAACTGTAACGTCTGCTATTTAGAGAAAAACCATTTGAATGTAAACCGGCCTTTGTTCACGGCTTATTGGATCGCGCGTAGCATTACACGAATAGCGGCCGCTCCCCGCGCGAGAATTTAGCTCGTAATGACAAGGTAACAAGAGTGAAATTCCTCTGTATGATATGTGTGTATACGAGAATAAAAGTGTTTGTATTTTTTTTTACATTGAGTGTAAGGGAATATTGTATGGTTTCTCGGCTTACATGCGCTGTGTCTTGAAGGAAGTTTAACTTTGTTTTCGTTTTTGTCTAAGTTCGTGATTCAAATGATTATTTGTTCTTTTTTCGATGTTGAATTTATGCCGTGGAAGTGAAGCAACACAGCTTCATTTGGGATCATCACATCAAAGAGGCTGTGTAGAGGTCTCTACATGAGTAGCGGACATTTTAATTATTAAATTTCTACTTTAGGGACCTGGCGTAAAGATGTGTTGTGTTGTTGATTTTAGAATTTAATGATAAGTGTTTGGTGGTCGGCATTTTAATTCGGCCTATAGGCGGTGTTGTACATGACATACGACATGTAGATTGTTTGTAAACTGTTAGACAAAAGCTTTATTTCTGCATGGCAGGAGGTGGTGCCATGCGGAGTACTGGATACTACACCTTTACAACGGAATTGGGCCGACACGACCGGGAAGGTGCCTCTCGCTCACATAATACCGCCGTAAAGTAACATTTTTAGTGTCGCGTTTCGTACGGTTTGTCAGTAGCGGATAGCTCAATGGGGGGGGGGGGATGAAGGGCGCCAACGCACCGGCGGAGTAATTATGTGAATGTTCATAGGCGCCGATTTCTCGTTTGCCCCCCCCCCCCAAGTCTATAAAAAAATATTAATTACACAGGACTTTTTGTTGCAGCATTATTTTTTTGTAATTAAGGGTATCAAGCTCTCGATATCAAATGCCTGAAGACTTTCTATAAACATTCGCACGTTCAAGTATTACGCAAATGCGTACGTACGGTAAAGCGTTATGCTAATGTTACATTCGGACTGTTACTTATTTCAATTCGATTGTCCTCCTGAATTTTTCACCTCTCTTAAGTGTAATCCTGTGTAAATAAACTGAAACAAAAAATAACGTAATCACTTGTGTGTGTGAGTATATGGTAGATTTGATCAGGTTTCCGTAAACGGTAAGGCAGCTTCGAGTCTGGAGCTCGGAGCCCGAGGCAATTGCACTCGTGTTTATTGTACGATTGTCAGGTGCCGCGAGCTGCTCAGTGCAGGTAGTGCCATGCATTGCAGCCGAACTGGCCCAGCACGACGCCACGCATACACGGGTAACGTGTGCCTGGAGAGTGATAGCGATAGCAGAGTAGGAGGGTAACGCGGATGTTCATAGTAACCAAGTGGCTCCAATCGCTCGTTTGTCCCCTTATTCTATAAGAAAAGCTAGAGGGTCATGTGCTTCCGCTTCTAATGTTAGTGGTAATGAACGCCAGTGTCGGACCGAAGGGATATTGGGCGCAGGACCGAACGAACACGAAGGTGTTACACCGATCTCGTACTGTAATTATGATTCCAACAACACTTCGCTTCAGAATTCGAGTCCAGGGACGGCCTGGACTCGAATTCTGGATCAGATCTGATCTACGGCTTAACTGCTTGCCTTAAGACCAACGAAGCAGTCCTAGCTTTTTTATTTCATAAGGGCACAAACAAGATATCGGATTATTTTAATAATATATAATATTTTGTCGGAATTTGATAATTCCGCGGAACCACAGAATTTGTAGAATCATTTTATCCCCTCAAATTGAGTAGTCGCCTTGGTAATGTGCTCATGAAAGGTACCTCTGTCGTGCCGGCCCAATTGGGCCGCAATGTAGCAATCTCTGGCTACTCAAGTGCGGTAGCAAATAACACATAAATATGCCTCGTGCTCTACTTGGGTGGGGTTATCGATTGCCAGTCGATTCATCGACTATTCGGTCCCGTCGCGCTCGTAATTCATGAAGCGCTATCTACGCGCAGCACTGAGCCTGTGCGTGTGTGCGTACACAAGATATGAATGAACACGAACATGGAAACTGCGTGCGCGCGTAGACTGTACGTGATAACAACCACAACGGTACGTCGTCGGTGAGAGTCCGCTGCATTGCAGTCGATCTGTGCCGGCGCGACCGGATAACCTCGCGAGCATGAGAGGCGCCGTAATATGTGTGCTGTGCTGCCGCGCGTGGGAGTAGCCGGTGGACCATAGCGAGGGATGGAGTGAAGAAGTGCAACGCATCGGCGTAATATGTAGATGGGCGTCGGTCACGGAATGTCTCAAAAAAATCCCGCCAGATACCTTCGGGTAGCAAAGGAACAGTCAGAGTTATGAACAAAATGAGCTAAGAAAAAAATGGGGTAAACTGGGAGGCATCAAATTTTTTACAATCCCAAACTTCACGAAAAAGTTACACAGTTTTTAATCAAAACTATTATACACACACTCGTCTGATAAACATCTATTATACACACACTCGTCTGATAAACATCAATTATACACACACTCGTCTGATAAACATCTATTATACACACACTCGTCTGATAAACATCTATTATACACACACTCGTCTGATAAACATCTATTATACACACACTCGTCTGATAAACACCTATTATACACACACTCGTCTGATAAACATCTATTATACACACACTCGTCTAATAAACATCTATTATACACACACTCGTCTGATAAACACCTATTATACACACACTCGTCTGATAAACACCTATTATACACACACTCGTCTGATAAACATCTATCATGATCATAATCGCCATCATCATCATCAGCAACACCATCATCAGCATCATTATCAGCTCTTATTGGTCCACTGCTGGACGCAGGCCTCTTTCAATTAACGCCAAGACGACCGATCTCCTGCTACTCGCATCCACCCCGGACCGGCTACTCCATAGAGATCGTCTTAAAAAAATAAATGTTAATATAAACATCCATACATATAAATAAATGTTCAGGGTCTTCTTCCATTTGAAAATATTTAGGTTTTTTCTAGTACAACGTGTTTGATTTTTACGAAAACCTAACAACCATTTTTAACACGCTTTTATTTAAATTGTACGATTTAACCTCCGGATAGGCTTGACCACTTTTGATTGAACTTTCAATGAAAAATAAAGGGGCCCATGCAAATTTTTATTTCTAAAACTAACAATCCTGTTATTAATGGGCGTAGCCGGGGTGGATCGCTAGTTTAACGTAAATAAATCGAACATCCGTATTGTTTACGCCGTAAATACATTAATGTATTTCATTATTTCGGGACGGACATTAAATGTTATGACTTTCGTGTTTCATTTCCTGTTGCTCGTGAATGTTATAGTGGCCATGAGGTCAAGTTGTTGATGATGAAACGACAATGCGTCACGACTGATGCTATATTCTCCAATTTTCTTGAGTTTCACGTTGACTGTGTGTGAATTGCTTACACATTTTTTATGATAAAATATGGGTGCCAGCTCCAACACGCGACAGGGTTGAGAGGTGCGCCTAGCAACGTAATCGTGTAAACTTGCACGCGCGGGTTCACTCGTCATATTTTGAAGTACCAAGCACACACTTTACATCATCGTTCTTAGACGAAGTCATAATTCATTTCAATTATATTTTAAAGGTAGTAAGTACTCAATTGCAAGAAACCCGATAATAGCTGTTTCTTTACGGTGGTATCACTTGCACAGGAGAGGAACGCCTCGCGCGTTGCTAGTTTTGTATGGATCATTCAAGCTCATACGCGTTTACACTTAAACTACACTTAGTTGAACTATCTTTATGAGTCTCGCCTCACGGATTATATATATGAGAAAAAGGACTGTGTCCGCGATACGTGTGGATGGTCACCGCGGTGAGGTTGTTTTTGTGTTGCCTCGGCACAATTTCCCGACGAAGTAAACGAAGACAAAAAACTGAACGTCCGCAGTTGTATGTAGGTCGTCAGTTCCAGTCTCTGGCCTGCGCGTGTTTCTCGCTCACACTGCTTACTTTTGCGACAACTGGTGGCGTCGGTGCATTGCAGCCAAATTGTGTCATCTCGGGGTGGCACCTCGCGCTTTACGTATAACGTGTGACGTATGTTTTAGTGCTATGATGTGACTGTTTATATTTTAGGTCTGTGGATTTTGGAACAAATAAAAATGTTTTAAAAAATTAAAAGGAAAATGTTGTCATATTCAATTAGTGCAATAAGTTTACGGCCCCTATTATGTGGTGAGAAGTATTTATTCCGTGACTGGCAAGTCGGTCCAGCTAGCTGGACGAGGTCTATGTCCAGCAGTGGACCGATAAGGGCTGATAGTGATGATGACAGACGAGCTAATTTGACTACAACAAAATTACAGCATATTTGTGTTCCGCCGCGTCCACAGAAATCAGGCATTACCGCCAAGCTTGTGTTTAATTTGCCTGACTCGTATAGTGGCAACTGATTTCTAAATATCTGGAAGAACAATTCTTAGTCAGGAGGTTGCGTTGTTACACCCGTGCCTCAGTGGGCTCGTTCTTATCTGTTCTGTGTGTGATGTCGCTCGTGGTGAACTTCCGTCCCACTATACCTATGTCCTGCTTATTTGGAGCCATATCCCTTTTGAGACTAGCCAAGTATATGCACGAGATTTAATGATTTTTCGGCTAGAATCAATATGTTACTAGCGTAATTGTTCGATCAATTAGACAAAACTTGCAATATTTTTTATTGAACGGCAACAGCCAAGAGATACTGGTGTGTTGGTCAAATAAGTGTGAGTGGCGACGGGAACAACCTTAGTATATTGTTAGCGTGGTAAGTCAACGGCTACCAAACTTTCACAGTCCGAGCCACACCCAGTTAGATAGGAACGGGAGTTCAGAAATGTTGTACTAAGAACATACGTCCACTCCACGGGGCTTCAAGCCGGAATTAAGTGCAAATTAAGTGATTAGACATTTACTTAAATCGCTAGTGAATAAATACAACTGGCAGCCCGTCCTGGCGTCATACGGGGTCTATGATAAAAATTCAAAAATTATAAATTTCTATGACCACTTCACTGTCTTGTCACATTTACGCTTCAAGCGTATAGGAACTGAGCGGTGTAGCGGCACTCTGCGGCGCACACTTTGGGAACCCCTGCTCTCAGTATTAGAATTCAGTGCACGTATTCATTACAACTAATTAATTGAAACAGTGTTGTGCAACGACGAGCGTCGCTCGTGTCCCGCCGCGGATAATTACAGTTTATGAGTTAACTGTTAACATTAGCCTTTCTAATGCTAGTAACTCGAGGTATGCCGTATTAGGGACCGTCTAATTGGTGAAATGACAATGTCATGTTGTCGATGTCCATAATTCTACTAAAATTATCATAAAATGCTTGTATGTTTGTATTTCTTACGCAAAAACGAATGGATTTACCTGTAACAATTGGCACAGACATAACTGTTTAAAATGGCGAAGAGCCGCTGGATGCTAGTAGTTCATGACCATGACCTATCCCGACTCATCCAATCTAATAGTCTTCCTGCAATAGACGGCGATGATAAAACCGAGTTGCGCTAGAATCTCAATATACACCGGGTACCGCGCAACTTCTCAAGTAGCCGAGCTACACCGGGAAGTTGAGCACCGCCTCCCTCTCCATCCGGAAGGCGATGCTATACGTCCTACGACTATAGACGAGGTGAAACTCCCCATCCGAGACCTCGTCCTTAGACGGTCCTTCTGAGCGGACGGGATTACAAGCAAAGTGCTCAAAATCATGCCGCCCGCTCTAATGAACCTCCTAGTGTGCATGTTCAACGCCCTCCTGGAGGGATGCACGTTTCCCGACATATGGAAGGAAGCCATTGTGATTGGTATTCCCAGTCCAGGCGAGCCTGGAAACTTGTCCACAAGCAACATTGTAATAAGCCTCATCAGTTCGTTGGCTAAGCTGTATGAGAGATTTCTTCTCGCGCGCATTTAGGATGTAGTAAGAGACAGAGAACTCTTCATAGGCCAGCAATTCGCACTTCGTGAAGCTCACCGTTGCCTGTTACAAGTACACCGGCTCACGGAATAAACGGGTTAAACCGCAAACGTAAACATCCGACATGGGTAGTCTTGTTTTGACGTAACAAAAGCGTATGATGAAGTCTGGCACGAATGCCGGATTTGCAAACTATATCGTGTAAAACTGCCGGACAGTACTTATCATTAAGGTTACATTTCTAACTGGCGTTTTAGTTACGAGGTGGAGGATACACACACACACAGAATCCTCTTCGCGTCCCCTCAGAGCCAGCGTCCTCCAGGGCTCTGTATTATTCCCAACACTATATAACCTGTACACGAGCGATATCCCGCACCATCCTAGAGTAGAGCTGTCGATACCTCCCTGCATACGAGTTTAAGGTACGTTGCTCGGTGACTGGTTCTGGACTGGTAATCGGCATACAATCCTAGGCGTATCATGCCCGTATAACCCTCCAAGGCAGTGAAATTCCCCGAGTAAACTCTGTGAAGCATCTCGGAGTTTCTCTTGACAGTGTTCTCAACTCGTGTTAAAGAGCACATCCTAAGGTCAGCAATAAAGCGCGGTACGTCTTACACAAGGTTTATTATTTAATAAATGCTAGAAGTAAGATGTCTTTCGGACATAAGCTCACACTATACAAAGTCTGTATCCGCCCGATATTGTCATATTCCAGTGTAGTATTCGGAAATACCCTCTCACGTAGAATTTTGAATACCCTCTCACGAAAAATTTGCAGAAAGTGTAAAATCGCTACCTGCGTATAGCCACCGGCAGTGCGTAGTACGGGCGCAACCTTGACTTACATAAGGACTTTGAACTGCCCTCCATCAGATGACACTTTAATGACATTTCAGCTGAGTACTTCGAACCGGTGCCCCGCCAAGCATACCCTCTCGTTACAAACGCAGTGGAATATGATCCAAACTGTGTGATAATCACGTGTCATCATCCCAGACACGTTCTGTCGGACGAATACGACCACATCACGACAACTGTCAAAAACTGTCTGAGAGTGTGTTTGCTGGTAGCAAACACACTCTCAGACACGACACCGCACATCCGGTGTAGGGACTCGCAGACGCCCCCGGGGATGTTTGCGAAACATACACTACAACCCAAACATACGTTAATTCAGACAACAGTACACACGTTCGACTACGAACAGTGCAAACAACACGCTTAGGCTGATTTTAGCGTTTTTTGACGCCTCATCAAAAAGCGCTTCCTAAAAGTTCATATATCTCGGCCATCAGCGCTGACGGTGCGCGTGCCGTCGGCGTGAGACTAAAATCAGCCTTAGAGTAGAGACGAATCCCAATAGGATCCGCGATTTGCCTAGCTCAAATAATACCGCCGGACCGGTTAGATATTCTGAGACTATTGCATGCGAAGCTACTCACAGAAGGTGAATGGGGGATGGCCCTCCCGGTCATGATCCTCTCCATGAGCCAAACGTTCACGTCAGCGCCGAGGCCATTATAGTTACCGCGCGCAAGCTACCCCTTACGTCATAGTCGGGGCTGGGGGGAACCTTCGGTTCCTCTGGCCATGATAATAATAGTTAATTTAGCTGTTATGAACACTCATATCGGGATGCATCTCTCTCATCTGCGGGAGAGAGAGAGAGAGAGGGCGGTCCCTCTTTCGACCCTAAACCTAATCCGCTGAAGCTGTACTGGACTTCTCTTAGCTTCCACAGCAAAAGTTCAGGCCCGAAAAGAAGTAGCCTATTGAGCTCTGTAGGGAAGGGCTATGTACGGCCGATACTGGTGGATGACAATCTAGTATAATATAACAATTATGTTTATCATGATTAAATGACTTGAGTTTGAATTTATTTCCTTAAGTTTGAATTTTATGCGGGTGAGACAGCGGAACGCAACTGTAATCGATTAAAATGATTTGTTCTCTTGTACCTATCGTTAAACGGAGCGAATGAATTTGCTGCAGCAGCCTAATCCGCCGGGGAGGCACCTCTGACATTAGACCAGCGAGAAAAGGCAGTTTTAATATACCAGACAGTATTTTAAAAATATTTCAAGTTACTTGTGGACTAATACATCCGGGACTCCCCACTCCGCAACGACGGCCGAAGGCTCTCGCAGTGGTTTTGGGACGTTAGTGGTACACCCTTGTGCAGAGTCCGATGGTGCATAATGACATTTGCACGACGTAAAAAAAATGCGGTTGTGCTTTAGTCCGCACGACTGTCGTAAAACTTGATACGAACTTAATTTTATTTCATGCACTAGCTTTAAGAGGAAAAAAGAAAGAAAGTGTTTGCATCTATCTCCCTTGCCCCTACAGTAAAATACGCAACGTAACTATTTGTATTTTCACTAACTTATATCTAAATCATAACTTCCGTTTCGGTAACGTTCTCGTTACGGAAACGGAAGTTATGAGGCAGATATAAGTTAGTGAAAATACCAGCTTACTATTCAAAGCAAGCGCGTAATGAAATTTTGTTTGAAAATAAGACAATAAGGTCTTTACAAGCTTGCCTCTTGGGTGATGTCTTTAAATCCGCCCACACACGCGGCAGTTTTTTCCAATTAAGAACGAATTCTATTACATTTAACAAACAGAGGTGTAGGTGGATATTCGAAAAAATTTGTAATCACAGCCGCCGTCCCGTTGTTTCGTAAGCGAGCATTAACATAATTAAATAAATTAGGGAACTAGTGTGGGACGCACTTTATACTCTTGTAACTGGCGATTATTAACTAATTGAGATAGGACCGATTCGTTTGATCGATGTCACAATCGAATGTGGTAGAATTTTGTGGGGATACCGTACAGCTCGGTGTTGACATCTTGATATAGAAGCGTAGAATTACCGTGGGGATTTAGTCGCCAGGAGTCCGACATAACATCTGGTTGTTGGATAGGCGCCTGTAGTCATTGAAAGTATTCGACTGTTCGTTTTCCTCCTTACGCTGTTAAAACAAATAAACTGCGCGCATCAGCTCATTGTTACGAGCTGTAGAACAGTCTTAACGTCGCACTCGTTTATGTAACCGCCAAACGTGTAAATTTGCTATGTCTTTATGTTGTTGTTCGTACACCTCTCGTCTTATTATTAAGCCAAGGAGTAGAGTAAACGTCGCTCGATGATGCGGAACCTAACGTAGGCGGGCCCGGCTCTCACTTGACTGATTTCGTACGCTTCATTTGTCGCGACCTACGCATGAACTTCCAGCGTAGAATCCGTTAATGGTATTGATTTCATTGTGTCATTATTTTATTTTATTGTGTTATAAAATCAGTTTCATTTGCAGGCGGTGATTTAATTGATTAGTTTTAGCTCTGTGTAAACGTTAAACGTTAAATTGCTTTTGCGTTCTGTTATTGACTTGCGCCCATGCACCTAGAGCCACCACTCCGCAAAAAAATACGCAACCCTTCTGAGATCACTTTGTTGTCTGTTTGTTCACAGACAACGGCTAGTATATGTGTTTCGTAACTGACGGATGTGCTAATTGAGAGGTAGTGCCATGCTGCACTGCAGTTGAAATTGCCGGCACGACTGGGTATGTACATCTCGCTCACATAATACCGTCTTAAGAGCGACAACTATGAAATCGCGTCTTGTGCGGTATGTGAGTAGACGTTAGACTAGTGAAGGCGAATGCGATGAAAAAATATCCGCACATGTAGAAACGTAGGGACGTACGCGTAAAAACGTACGCACGTTAATGGGCATTAGATCCAGAGAAAAAGAAATAAAACACAGTATAAAATCTGAAAATTGGTAATTCTTAGTATGACTAAATCTTTACAAATTTCAATTTGTATAATGTTTACTTCATTTCATACATACGTCAATGCATTTTATAATAACATTTGAAGGCATATATAAGTAACATTTGAAGGTGTCCACGGAGTTCGCAGTCTGTATCTGTATAATCGCATTCACAGGAATTAACTTTTATACAACTGAGAGCTGGAGTGCCTTTAGATGTGTGTCAACTATCAGCTACATACATATAAAACTCAAATGTATGGGCGGCTACTAAACACGGACAAGGTTAAGTACGTACTTTTTTGAAGTTATACTTCTTTTAGCGTGTTAGTGAAATATTGTGAGGGTAAATTTTCACGATGCGCGCGCACATCGTCACAAAAACACACTCTGCAGTGAGCTATTATCAACATTTTAGATTTTTAACAAAAGTTGCTTATGCATCATAATGAAACCTTCAATGTATTAAATACCTGTGTTCTATTATTAGTGTCGTTTTTTCTACAAACTCATTCTACGAGGCGAAATATATGTTTTTTTTAAGATTTTTATCTTGTTACGCCAAAGAAGTATAATTTCTAATGTGTACACATTCACATAAGCACATATACATTCTCCCTCTATATTTTTATCTTGTTACGCCAAAGAAGTATAATTTCTGATGTGTACACATTCACACAAGCACATACACATTCTCCCTCTATATTTTTTGTAGTTTGAAAGAAAAATAGTGCACAGTACGACGTCTGTATCCTGTGTTCGATTTAAATTATTAATTAATAATAATTATTTTAATTATTGTATTGTACTCATTTTAGACTAATTAATAATATTAATAAAACCGAAGTAACCCAAAATTTTTATCATTATAATATTAATTTAATTTTGTGCATATTTAAGTAGCCCAAGGGCTTACCATTAGAATGTTAATTTTTTTGCAATCCTGCATGTCAGCTGTACCTACATGTATGTCAGCAATCCAAATATCATGATTTTTCATTTGTTTATTAAAATACAATATACTTGTATTCATTCTCATTTCATCTCAATTCATCACATTTGAATAATTTGTATGATTTTCAGAATTTACAAGTATCAAGCTCTTAGAGAAACTTTCGTTAATGTTTAACAAATGTGTACACACGAGATTTTTTCGATAGCGGGCGAACAAACATCGAATATGTGATTGTTTCGTAAATGTTCTTTTGAGCTTTTTTCGCGATTCCTGACATCTAGGCCCGTTCGGTGTGTAGGAAAACTGGACCCCTCGCGCCATTTTGTTCCTAATTGTAAACACAGGATGCGTTATGTTAGGAAGTGAACGCAAATACATTTTACAGTAGTGCGTTAGGTATTCCGTCCGGCACCCAGTAGCGGTCCGCGACCGTGGGACCCTGTGCTGTGCGGCCTTGTTTCTGTGAACTACGCACAGTAATTAACAATTAGCACACAGCTTGCATGAAGGCTGCAAGCACAGCTTTAGACACTGACATGTAACTAGACTCGTGCATTATTGCGATAACGCGACGACGACCAACATTAGGAACAACCACGGGCTGATCTGGCAACTAGCCCACTGCCATGCCAAATAGGTGTTTGATAAGTATCCGAAACGACAAAGAAAAATTTTAATAATATATTTTAAACAATTTTATTTTTGAACGTATTTCCCGTCTACCTCGGTGCATTTAGTCCATACACTAGTTTGATAAAATGTTTTCTCTAACCCCTCAAAATACGGCGACAATGACTTCATCATTTGATGAAAATCTTCTGCCACCTAACCATTTATTGAGATACGGGAATAAAATAGGGGGGCTGCGGTAACAATTCGAACCGCAATTCATGGAGTTTGGTAACTGTGACCCTTGACGAGTGTAACAGTGCGTTGTCGTGGTGGAATAAAACTTTCTTTTCGGCTAAATGAGGCCGTTTCTTTCGGATTTCTTCACAAAATTTTTGCAGCAAGCTTGCATAATATTTCTCTCTCTCCACTTATTGTTTCTCCTTATTACAAATAATCCACTAAAATAATCCCTCGAGCATCCAAAAAAACAGTCGCCATCGCTTTGCCGGTCGATAAAACAGTTTTTGCTTGATTCGGCGAAGGTTTTCCGTTCTCAGTCCACTGCTTAGATTGTTCTTTCGTTTCAGGAGTATACTGATGTATCCATGTTTCATCTATTGTCACATAACGCCGCCAGAACTCGTTAGTATCGCGCTTAAACAGCGCCAAACACTCCGACGAATCGTCCACTCGACGTTGCTTTTGGTTAACAGTGAGCAAACGCGGTACCCATCGCGCGCAAAGCCTCTTCATTCCCAAATGTTGATTAAAAATGATAAAAACGCGTTCGGAGGAAGTGCTTACCACCTCTGCTATCTGCCGCATCTTTAAGTGCCGCTCATTCAAAACGATTTTTTGAATCTTTTGGTCATGTCCGGATTCGTGATTTCATTTGGGCTGTTGGCCAGACCTGTTGGCGTCTTCGCAGCTCTGGCTCCCACGTTTTAAATCAGTTACCCAGGTGTGAATTGTACTCAATGCAGTAGCAGTATTACCTAAAACACTGTCTAGCTTGACTTTAGTCTGGGTTGCTGTTTTCCCTTTTAAAACTTAAAACTTAGCACCACACGATTTTGGTTTCTTTCCATTGTTAAGAAAATTTATGGCAGAGAAAGATCTACGTCCTCTCACACAAATTCGAATAAGTTTAAATTTGGCGTTCTATTTTCGAAAAGATGACAGAATATAATGTAATAAATTTTGTGTTTGCCTATCTTTTTTTAAGTTCGTCATTTCGGCCAGTTATCAATCAGCCCTCGTATATAGCTACTAATGTTACAAAGCTGAATAGTTTGTTTGAACGCGCTAAGATCAGAAATCAATTCTTTGTTTGAAAGACCTTTCAGTGTTATACAACTCATTTACCACCACTACGACAAAAATCAGCGGAGCACACGGGTTGTGCGGGTGAAGAAGGCGCTGCCACTATGTACTAACATTATAAAGAGAAAACCTTTGATTGTATTTTTGTTTGCATTCAATAGGCTCCGAAAGTACTGGACCGATTTGAAAAAAGTGTTATTCTTAGAATCCCATGGTAACAGTGATGAAATAAAAAAAAAGTAGAAAAAATAAAAGTAAATTCTTATTTAGCTGCAGAAATTATTGACCCTTCCGATAGACGTTGTTCTGACATAAATTTGATTTGTTGTCATTGAAGTGTGTAAAATTAAAATTATATTTTTGTAAATCAATGAATTTTTACTATATTTCGTGAAAAATTTATGCGAAGCCGGGACTGACTGCTAGTATTATTATAAAGTGGTGAAGCTTTAGGGTGTGCAAATGTGAAATTATTTTCAACCGTTGCCTTCATTTGACAACGAATTCATTATCGTGGTTGTGGGGGAGCTTCCCTAGATGCGGACGCGAAGATGAGTTATGGCTTCGCTGCGGTGATATTTCATTAGCGCTAGCACGTCGCGAGCGGGCTCGCCTGTCGGCGGATGATGGAGGACGCCGTTAAAGTGCCAGTTGTTAAAACTCGCCATTTTGTGGTTCTGTTCGATATGAAGTTTGAATTACAAGTTGGGGTTTACGTTGAGGGGGTGTTTAAGAATAATTGTTATGTTTGTGAACATCGTCGCTCTTTTAAACACTTTGTCATAAATATTACTGACGGCAAATGAATGTAGCTTTATAACATTAACTTCATAAATAATAGTTTTTATTTCAAAACCGAATTATGTCTCTGTGGCGCATAGCAGCTTGGCTTCACCTGGCTGACATCTCTTTTCTTGGCTGCAAGTCTTTTCAGTGTTGCACTACCTTCGCTCTCATTGGGGAGGAAATCTGGAGACATTCCTATTTTTCTTGTTATAAAATCATGGCGGGTCCCAAGTTGTACTATATTCCTTGCGATGATTTTATCAAAATTTCACAAGTGATAGCCGCTATCGATCCTGGAGTCACAGGAGCAGGAGTAGTGGGAAAGTGTCGTAGGCCAATCCCAATCCCGGTTGAAAAATAACATAAAAAGGAGTTTATACATGAATACGCCCTAAGAACCACATCAAGAAATGCAGAGTCGTAGGCAAGAGCTAGTTCCAAACGTGCGTACAATTGCATATGCAAAATTTATTGAAATCGCATTCGGAAGTAATCTTTCAATCGGAAATATTTATTAGGTAATTATTGAGATGTGAGATATGGCTAGCACCCGAGCCCGTGCGTGTTTCGCGGAGCTGATTGCGTTCGCACACGCAGAGACGACCGTCGTGATTGCTGAGAGGTAACTGGCGATTATAAGCAGTAAGAGACGCGCTACATTGTAGCCCAATAGGGCGGCCCATAATGGTCACAATATTTTGCGGTTCGTGCGGTTTGCGAGTAGTCAGTGACATATTGGTGGATGGGTAAAGGAGAGCATCCGCATCTGCGATTGTCAATGCTCATTAAAATTCTGTAGTCATCAAATGACTCGTTTGTCCCCCTATATAAAAAAAAACAAAAAACTTTATCAAGTTTCTCAAGTAATACTTTGTTACAAATAATGAAGATAAACTTTAAAATTATATGACACTGAAACTGCCACGCTACGCTGCCGACAGCTGCCATCTTGGATTCCGCATGAAATATTAATATTACCATATGCCGTAGGCGGTGTCGGTGGCGGTAGTGTTATGTCACGTGTGTCTACGTGCCAAAGTCCCTCCCTGGTGATTAGCGATTGGTCGCGCTGATTTAGTAGAGTCGGGCAAATGGAGCATCTTGCGCTACCATTACGGGTAGTGCGATGTTAGGTGAATCTACGTGCTTTATTGGCCATGCAGCTTTTTTCTGTATGTAAGATTATATTATTCCGTGCATATTATGTTTAACCCATCATAGGTTTGTGGGAATTATAGTTCACGATAGATGTTGAATAATTAATTGTATATTTGACTTGTACTTATTTGGTTGCAACCATCTTGAATGACAACTCTGTGCTGACTAACTTACGTAGATTGTTTTTGCTGACCTGTGTCCCCAGACAGGCTCTTGTGGCAGTAGTAGCCTGTTGATGACTACCGGTACTAAATGCGTCTTTTGTTCTGGCTGTACCTGCGCGTCAGAGATTATTCTCCACTACATAACCTGATTATTCATCTGCCCTTTATACTATAAAATAATAATAATAGCAACACGCCAATATTGCCGAAACCTATGTCATTATACTAACGCGTAAAGCAAAAAGTTCAGACCCCTTTTAACTACATTTGCTCGAACGGAGGAGCATGTAATTTGGTACAGTTATAGTATATGTGTACGAGAAGTGCAGGGCGCTAATGTTTCTTATTTATTATTATCCTTTTGTAATCGGTAACACGGAGTAACATTGTCACATGAGAATTTTATATATCAAACCAGCTGTACCCAGCGCGTTGTGTATATATATACTACTGCGACATTTAGTCTTATTATATACCTTGAAAAATATTTGTTCAAGTCAAGTTGTAATAAATTTTATATAATTAGGTTATAGGTGTAACAGTACCCTCGAGTAAACACTAGGTTGTATTCCGGTCATAAATCTATTGGGTTTGTTTACATGTCGGCGAGTAGCGCGTCCTGGCAGATTGATATCTGCCCACGATGGGGTGTGGTCAGGTGATTGATCGACTTCCGACCGCCCTTGCGTACACTGATTGACCACTATTGTTAGCTGACCTGTTTTTACGTGAATGTGAAGATTTACTGTGTTAAATAAAGTTTCAATTTAATATTTTCTTACGTCGGTGGTTGCTACCATTTTCACTAAAAATTGTTTAGAACCATCTCGTGAAAACATCCAATCGATAATAACTAGATCACATTAATCATACGGATGCTAAGGTGCCACAGACGGACACAACTATACACATTGATGTCTGAAGTTTACGCGAATGTTAGTCATTACAATAAAACTACTCGTACGGATTTTTTCGCGGTTTATTTAATTAATTATCTAGCCCGACGTTTTTTGACACTTTCTGAAACTTAAATAATTAGATAAACCGCGATAAAATCCGTAAAAGTAGTTTACTTATAACAGATGTACACATCAAAGCCGTTACACCTCGTCTGTAGTCGACATGTTATAATGTACTGTATTTTTATTAAAAACAAGGAATACGATGTCACGGTATTAGCTAGCGTGCAATAAAGGATAAATTAGTTGGCACATAACAAGTTAAATTTTTGGGTCTTGTTTGTGTAGGAGCCAAACTACCGTTATTTACAGTCGTAATGACAATCATTCGTGCATACTTAATTTTTTTTATAGTGCAGGGAGACAAACGAACAATCGAGGTTTTGGTGACTATACGCCCAATATCATAGCTCGTTAAATAGTTATGCAGATGCATTACCCTTCATCACACCATTCCACCCCCAGTCGCCTCCGTTTACTCACAAACCATACGGAGCGAGCTAGCACCGGTAAGTTTAGTGATAACTGAATAAACTGTTGGGAACTTAATTTTCCATTTCAGTTTTTATATTGATACAAAATAATGTGTAACGGTTTGAATTTGTTTTCAGAAATACATGATTATAAGTGTTCATAACGTTATGGCTCTCTTGACATCTCTTAACTTTTAGGAAAGAAACTGCATCAGCGAATTGAACATACTTAGAAATCTGTAGAAGCAGGTTTAAAGGGGTAGAACATAAAATTGCAAGTGATACGGGAATAATTGTGTGAGTCACTTGTCAAGATGTTACAGTTATCGACGTCACTTTAGCGAGAGCTGCCATCCCGGCCTTGCCTTCACTTCAAGCCATTACACACGACTTTAGAACTTAAAGCTTCCACAAATCAATGTTTCTGATTTTCCATAACATTCGCGGTAATATCCACAGTAAACTTTTTCTTTTTAATAGCATAATATTAATTAATATAATTTTTGATAATATAATAACAAGCAATTGGAGCCTTTTGATGACTACCGACGCCCATGGACATTTGCCGTCCTATCATCCCCCCCCCCCATTGGGGGGAGTGGATGATAGAACGTATGAATTGATGTATGCCAATAAAGTGTTCATTAATATAACTGTATAGAAACGCGTTACATTATGGAAGTGTTTGACGCGTCATCTACAGCTATTCTGTTTATTACATCCGCAGTTTTACGCTTTCCTGTTTTTTTATGTTTGATCGCTTTACAGATGTTAGCTAATGTTGATTTATAGCAGTTTGCAAGTTTAGTCATCTTTTACGGAAATAAAAAGTCCCAAAAGCAATGCTCTGACACCGTCTTGTTATGTGCCAATTCATTACTGCCGAACGGAATAATACTTTAAGCTTACGTCTACAAAAAATCGAAGCAAATTCGAGCTATGTTATCCATTTTAATATACATGCCTGTAATTAGACGAGAATAGAAATATGATGATTGATTGAATGATATAATATCAAAAATGGACACGAAATAATTTTGGGAATCGTAGAGTGGATCTTCGCTGGCAGAAATGGAGAGAAATCTAATGAAGCAGGTATCAGCTGAGATGATTCGGTGCGTGCGCTCGGAAAATGGCAGACCAATTATAAAAGTCTGTTTTCTGCTCAGAAATCGTTCAGGGAAAACATAAACATAGAGGGCAGTTTCTGCGGCACTCACACGTTTATAAGCGTCATCTTACAACTCGTGGCACGTTCATTAATTAATGGCAACAGTTAGTTCCTGAATATTTTTAACTGTGCCGTCTGAAAAACCTAGACGGGAGGCGCCACGATGGTAAAAGTTGCCGAAACCCAAAACATTTGGTGACAAATGAGTTATTTTTATTCGCAGTGCGACTGCATGTTTAAAAACCAATTGCATTTTCCAGTGCTACGAGAACATGCCGGTAACAGCATATACTCCACGTCGCTATCACCAGTGACAGGGAGGTCCTCAAACATACGCTACATAATGACTATTACTCCACTTCGACATTTAAATATTAATATATTCCAAGTGGGTTTGTACATAAATGTCGGCGTGTAGAGAGAATGCGAACAATTTGCTATCGGCCGCTGGGCCCGGTGTGGCCGATTTACCCGCGTTCCTGAATATTAAGCGCCCGCCAACAACTCGGCTGTGGAACCTTACTATACATTTGTAGATATCGCCTGTTATAATACCAAATGACAAGTGTGGCCTGCGTCTTGGTCCGCGTACACTTCAAGTATTGTCGATTGTTATATTGTGTACATCGCCTCAAAATAACGAAGTTTCATTCTTGAAAGAATAAGTGTCTAAATATCATTTGTTAGTGTTCAGTTAAATGTAAGTACGTAAATAACCGAGCTATGCTCGGCGTTTTTTGGTACATCATGTTTTTAGGGATAATATTTACATGTAACTATGCATTTTACTTATACTTACTGTTAAAGTATGAAGAATATATTTTGATCCTACTTCGTAAATAGTGACGAAATTTCGCTCCGTCATCATCATCATTATCAGCCCTTATCGGTCCACTGCTGGACACAGGCCTCTTTCAATGAACGTCAAGACGTCCGATCTTCTGCTACTAGCATCCATCACGGACCGGTTATTGCGCGGAGATCGTCTTCCCACCTGGTGAACGGTCGACCAACACTTCTTTTTCCTAAACGCGGCCTCCACTCCAGAACCTTACTGGCCCATCTGCCATCTGTTCCTCTGACTATGCGACTAGATTTAGTAGCTATTTTTTTTTGAAAATATATATTTTTATCATGTAAATGTATTTTTATTTATCTGCGTAGTTACCTACTCTTATCACTATACTGATATCGACAGATGTGGGTATTGCATAGACGAAGATGCTGAGAACGTGTGTCGCTGACGTTTCTCACTGGCCCGTGTCCGGCGGAAGTGATCACGTGACACAGCTCACTCACTCATTATCGGATGAACGGGATTGATACGGACTGAGAGAGAGAGACTATTGGTAATAATTAAAATTATGTTACCTTCGCGTTATAAATGTGATTTGTATCCAAAGCGCGTCTTGGTGCTTTCTTATGGATATGTCCGTCCATTATACTGTTAGGATGATGGTAGTGGGTTGAGATAAGATATACTACAACCAAAATAACATTAAATTGAAAAAAAAAAAATAGGACTGCTTGTCTATACTACAGTGCGACAGCGGCGAACGTCAGCCTGCTACGGGATCACGTGCGAAAGTGGCATTAAACAGAAGCCGTCTCGAAAGAAAGGAACGAATGATACGGAGTCAGACTTCAGGAAGGAACAAGAAGGCATATGATCATCACGTCACGTCACGTCACGACAAAATAACAAGTATCGATACATTACAAACCTTCAGCATTTATATTCCTAGCAGGAAAACATAACTTTTTTGTATTAGCTAAGCTAGCAGCGCCTCGTGGTTACACCCGCATAACCCGTTTTCTCAACTGCTTTTGGTAGTAGCGTGATATGCGGGTGTCCTTATAGCCTCCCTTGAAGAATGGTCTATTATTGTGAGATCTCTTCAAATCCGTTGTACTTGAGATAGCGCGTACACACAAAAAACTTTTGAGCTATATAATATTGATGATAATATATAAATTAAGACCTCGTAATCATTTTCAACCATAGTAGTGATGTCCCGGGCTCCCTCCCAGGTCGGACCAGAGTGTTATTGGACTTTTTCAATTTCTAATAAGGGTGCGAAGTCAGGAAGTCATTACATCTCCGTGCTTCGGAGAGAAGCCTGCGCCAGATTTCTCTCCGGTAGTGTCGGATTGGCGTTCCATCGGAACAGGAAGAACACTTGTGCCTGCACATACGTTTGTGTACTATATGTAGTGCCCACTTGGCTTGTCTCTAGTGTTGGCTGCCATTGCCGAAATTCGGTTAGGACGTTACTATTATTATTATTATATTAAGTAGAAGTATAGATAAAATATAGTTCCAGTGACTAAGTTGAGATCTTGGATCATAATCATCAGCCGGTTGACGTCCACTGCCGGACACAGGTCTCCCTCACAGGGCACCAGAGCCACTTGCATCCAAATCATGGATGTAAATTGGGCTCGGCCCGCCACTCTTTCCCACCGCTGCAACTCCTGTATCTCCAGGATCGACAGCGGCGACCACTGATGACCCGTGAGAACAGCTAAAACTGCCTTGGAACCCGCAACGAATTTAATCAAAGAAAATAGAAGGACTTGGAAATAATTCCGGTCCAGGTCATGGATATCTACAGTTTAGTTTTCAGCTGTCAAACTTGCGGTTGTTCATACTTTTTGACATGTCGCATTGACTATTTCGCGTAGGTTCTGTTACAACCTTCGATATCTTATTAATTATCGACATTTGTAAAGAGAAAGGTGGTCATTTCGATCACAAATCCGTCTAAAGGTCACGGGATCGAATCCCGCCGTGGGCGAATTACGAGATTATAAACGAACAGCGCTAGAGTACCGTAATGTAGCGGGCAGGTGGTCTCCCACGCGTCAGGTCTTCCCGCCTTCACATTTGTGCCATTATTTTAGCCTGACGTGTTCTTTGTGTTAATCTCAAGGCCTTAAAATAAAAAGAATATTTATGTATTGAATAGTCCATTTGTGGAGGAAGGGTATACGCTGTTTATCCACGGTACGTGCTATGTACCACGACGCTGTGACTGATAGGGTCGGAATTACGCGGCCTGAACCTCGGGTTTATGCTAGTTTATATGTTAGTAGAATTTACACGCGCATGCGCTATATACGCTTTAGTTTAAATGTCATGTCAGCAACAGGAGCATGGGCGTCGATTCTCAACGAATTGCCCAAATTGCTGCTAGCAGTGTGTAATTATTAATTATTAAATGTTTATTCTATTCGATTCTGTCGTGGATCGGCGGCGGTAAGTTAGTATAGTATCTGAATTGTAATATAAATAATAATAGTACGACAAAGTAGCCGACGGGTCCACCGCGCATTTCCAGCTCTCGGCTCTTAGGATTATAAAGTTAAATGTTAACAGTTACACGATGTAATGGAAGATTCATTTAAACGTTCGCACCAAAGTGCGAACATGCATAAACACGTGAATAACATGCACAAGAGATCATCAGTATAGCCGGAATACGTCCACTGCGGTGGCCGTCCAAAACTGCGCCTTATGGTGCGGCACTCGAGAAACTTTCTTCCTCAGAAATACAGAAATAAATCTGTATGTAAGGTAATGCTATTGCTGTAGTCAATTTGGGCCCGGCCGATATAAATAATATCTATCACAATTTTATAGTGCCGCATTTTCGTTCGAATTTTAAATCAGATGTTATAGAAATTAAAATAACTGATGAGATCATTTAAAATCGTGCATCAAATAAATGTTGTCATCGCGTCATTTCGTTCACTTAAAATCACTTGAACAGACCGGAGATTGAAACGGGACAGCAATCGGGTCAATTGGCGCTGGTAATCTGGCCCCGTCGCCCGCATGGCCAGGGACAATTGGAAGATGGCCGGAAGACTATTGTCGGGGTGCGTCCATCATGAGCGCCGGGACGACCGCAATTGATATTAAATTGGGTCCCTCGAACTGGTAATTGGATCGGCTTCAATAAATCTGTACAAGGCGTTGAACTCTGGTCTGGTTTGTTTATTTTTCCTTATTCAAGGAGCACACGACCCTATCGATGTGCTCATAGACGTTCCGCACAGTCACGCATGTGCAGACTGTTTTACGACTTCCCGCCATGAGTATTTTGTACGTGTATGCAGATGCGTTTCTCCTTTTACGCCGTGACTGATGGGCCACTAGTCCTCACAAAATGCACGAAACCACCGAAGCACAGCTACTACTTTTAAGGCGGTAGGCCTGTAAACGAGAGGTGGCTCTGCAGTCGTGTCGGCAAGGCACTACTGATTAAAGTATATACAAACTTTGGCATTTATTAGACCATGGTTCATAATAAAAAGAATCGATCATAGAATCAGGAGAGTAAAATACTAGTGAGAAACCGAATCTAGATTCGAGTCACGTTGCTGCCGCAGTCCCGAGGCACCCGGGTTCGTTTGGAATGTGCGATCGCGAAATCGGCCAGATGTTATCTGTTGCGAAGTGCAGCGCGTGTGCAGTGCGGTAGGGCCGCGTGCGTGTGCATGGCTGTCACGTTCCATCACCATGATGCTGCGGTTAGCCACAGGACGTCAACGTGATTGTGACCTCGGGTGACATAATATTTTCCTTTCCAGTGGAATTTCGTCTACAGGAGGTAACTATATAAAAACAAACCAGCTGCGCAGGACATATTACAGTACACAAGTGTGTGCGCATACACAAGTGCCCCATATACACCTATTATTCTATTCCGATGGGACGGCAACGCGACCGGAGTGAAATCAGGCGCAGGACCTATGAATTAACATGTTCTCCGAAACGTGTATCACCGCCATCTTCCGACTTCGGACTGTTATTAGGAATTGAGTAACCTTTCGACTCAGAACTCACATCTAAGGTTGAACACGCTTACCACTAGAATACGAGGCAGTAGGGCAGGTGCCGGGACAGACGCTTGTACACGTCAGCACTGCAGGTGATGGTAACATCGAGATAGGCATCAAATGATCTGTTATTTCTATCAGAAAAAATACAACACAGACGTCATGAATGTAGAGGTGCAGTACCCCTACATTGCTGCATTTCAGCATAATTGCACCTCCGCTATTTCAGCGCGACCGGAGAGGTAGGTACCTCTTGTCGTCGTTTGCTGTCGCGTTTCATACGATTTGTAGCGGGCTGATCGCCCTTTGAACGGGAGGAGATAGCATCGCATGAAAGCACCTGCACAACTGTACGGATTTTGAATGGCGGCGGCAGTCATCAAATAAATGCAGTTCTATATTTGCGGGGGGCGACATACTTTCATTCACTAACCCTTCAAGTAGTTCAGGGATCATTGCAGGGCACACAAAAATGTATATAAATTACACTACGTTAACACGTATCCTCTTCGTTAAAAAAATGTCGGCTTGATTTGAGTTGAACGCCCCTTTGAGAATGTTTCAAATACGCGTGAAGAAAAAAAATGTTTTAACTACACCAATGTTTAAACTGCAAATACACTTATACTACACATTCATTAAGTCAGATTTATTATAATGGCTAATTGTATGTAAAATGTCCATGTCATTTGCGTTGAAATAATTTGAATACTTGATATTAATAAGTAAAGGCTGTTTGCAGTCTACGTATTGTAAACAGCCTTTACTTATTAATTTTATTTATGAGTGTATAAATAATTAATTATTTAATAAATGACACTTACTTTTAAACTACACGATTGTGTTAATTGCTATAATGTGGAATTTATATCAGTGTTATAATTAAATGACATTTTTGTAATACACTTAAAAGTATAGCTTGGGTGTCATTTGCCACGCACAATATGTTTAACGTATTCGAGCGTATGTGTGTTTACATATTACCATGTTCCGTGTTATAGCCCGAATGGCCTGACGGGCTTAACGTATGAAGTGTCGTTAGATTCGTGTTGGTTACGGGGGTGATAGTGGGCACGTTATACATTACAAAACATTTTAAGCAGTAGGGTTCCGTGTTTTGGAATGTCATTTCCACAGACGAGCATAGATTGATATGTATAGGCAGATATATTGATATATATCACAAGTTACACATGCAGACATTTTGTTTATAAAAAGGAACCAATTTTGTAAAAGAGCCATATTTTGTCAAATATCCGCGTGAAGCCGAGGCGGGCTGCTAGTCTTATAATAAAACCAAGACCTAAATGGTGGAGAAGAGGTATTAACCTTTAATGTTCTTGAAGTTGTCCAACAGTGGCGTGTACGTGACGTTGATGTCATCTGCTATAATACAAGTGTACGTAATTTAAGACGACGGCGTGGTCACTTAATAGTCCTCGCGCACGCCATGTTCGAAATTATTGCGATTTCGAAAACAAGGTGTCCTTGAAATGTTAAATTAGGGTACCGCAGGCTGCTCTCGTTTGTCTGCTAACACGTGCACGTAGACCACGCGATACGCGTTTGTACAGTCCTCCACTACGCTATGCTCACGCGCTTGGTACGAATTGTTGGATTTTAACTGCTTGAGAAACGACAATAGACTTTTTAGAGACTTGATATTGAGATGACTTTTCTGAGTCGGGCGTTTATGCAATTTTTTAATGCTGAACTTGTTGGTGGTGTTATATTGATAATGTGTAATGTTACGTGGCGTAAATGTTCGACACGACATATTGATCTGTAAAATAGAGTTTTTTCATCCCATGTTAATGATTTTATTACCATTTTGTGAACGTATGCCTACGTACAAACCTTGGACATGTCCGTCAACGAACGCTGAGGTAATTATCATATTCCGAGCAGTCGTTCTGAAGTTTTGTTCTTCATCGGATATTATATGTCTCACATTCAGTGCCATTATTTAACATACTGCAATTACTGTGCAAGATGTTCACAATATCTAAAGAACACCTTCATCATCAGCAGCTCAAAGACGGCAGCTGCTGGACTTAGGTTAGGACCCAAAGAGCGCCCCAAGTCACAGTCATAAGCTTCTTGCAGCCAACGGCTCTCTGTGACCATGACATTAGTCTGCCGGTTGGAAGGCGGTTTCCAGTGATAATTTATTCCGCACCAAAAAGCTTTAAAAGCTACAGAACTTTCTCGTGTGGAGTCCAACTCTCTGTTCGGTTTCTTTGGTCGAACTTCCACTGGGACCCGCCATGTTTTTTGCGCTAATGTGCAATTGGCAACACTTTATCTCGGTAAGGCCAATTTACTTGATCGCGCGATGCTCACGAAGTGCAATTTTGATTTTTTTTCACGCACGCGAATTGAATGGCTGCCATTCGTCTGCCGACTTCGATCACGACATATAGTTTTCACTTATTACTTAGGTACGAGCGCCCTGTGGTTTCACTTGCGTAACTTCGCTCTTCTTAGTTGTAGTGTGATGCCATACAACCCATATCCTCCCTTTATAAATGGGCTGTCTATCTAGTAGCGATAGACTAGACTCTTACTAGTTTAGTAAGAGTTCTTTTAGTAAGTTTTATTATAAGTACTTGTAATGGCTATAACGTATTATGCATTTTGTTTAAAATACAATGTACCAAACCATCATACATAGTTTATATCAGTCATCTTGTTTTTATACCAGCTTCATCTAAATGTCTCCTGGATAATTTTTCAAAGTAAAATTGTACATTTGAATTATTTTATTGATATGTGGCCGATAATAATAAAAACAAAAGTAAAAATGTGAAAAGTAATGGATAATGAAAGAATTATTTTTCCGTAATCAAAGTCCTATAATTTAAACGAAACTCGTTTAAAAATCATAACTTAGACACTGCGAGACCCAGGTCACAAAGCCTTTATTTAAAAACCAAAGCTTTGATGTTGTTAATAAATATTAAGAGTACTTTCAAAATTTTCGTTCATTTCTCCTTGAACACTAATAACTTTAACGTAACATTTTTACTATGTTTACATTACATAAAATAACAGAAAATATATTTATTTTGCCACTAAGGAAATGTATGTGTTTTAAGTGCCAAGACTATTAATAGGTTAGTATAATTTTTTAATGCAGCAAATCCTTTCAAATGACATAATATCATAGATAAACACATATAAAATTATATGTGTGCAGGCGGTTCTCAAATTGAGTGTACAACTAAACGTTTTATAGGGCAACATAAAACATAAATGGACCGAAATGCTCGTAACGTATAATTTGGCAGTTAGTAAAACACCTCCAAGCATTCTTATGTACCAAAGACCCTTTATTATGACCTATTAAGGAATTTTGAAGATGCACCCCTTGGGTCGTCTATCTTGGAATAAAACAACGATTTTCTGTCTAATATTATAAAATGCGAACGTTTAAGAGTACTTTCACGTAAACCCTGAATAGTGAGTAATCTGGTGCTGCGTATGTCTATCGGCGTTGGTGATCACTTACAAGTGGCCCAACTGCTCGTTTGCCTCTAATGCTATAAAAAAATATAGTTGACCAGAATTGAATGCCATAAAAATACTTTCTATCCACAAAATTGCCATGGGGTTAAATTTAATGTTGAGCGGCGGAACAGCTAGTATGTCATAATTTTGCAGAAGTTTAACATTATTGTGTAAAAGTTAAACTAGCTAAACTAGCTATAGCGGCTAGGGGTTCCAATAGCGCAACTGCCAGACATACCTCCCTCTCTGCAAGCCATAATCCCTCACATACAAGCAGCTGTAGTGCTATTGCTGCGTTGCAACCGAATGGGGCAAGTTGTCGCGTATAGTTACGTATTTCAGCAGGAAAGGAGGGGGGCTGTCCCATTATTGTCTCCCTAAACTAGAAGTCACGAAAGTCTTCGCTAGTCCGATGCACCGTAGGGGCGAAGGCAATAGCGTCGCCAACAGTAGTCGGTACCTCAGAAAAAAAAATAGTTCCGTATGTGGAAATCCGTCAACTCAACGAATATGTAGCATCTGCTCGGATGGCCATTAGGCGTCGGCAGACAGCAATAAGACCCTCCGATTGCACGTTTCCCCCCTATGATATAAATAAATCTCAGACATTGTAATAATAAGAATGTCGTCCTAGCCGAATTTCGGCTACAGCGGATATCTTTATTGAGAGAGTCATCTACGCGGAACATATTATAGTGCTCAAGTGTTTGCGCACTCTCTATTGCTTTATTCTCCTATACGACCGGAGAGAAATCAAGTTCAAGACTGACGGCCTAACGTGCTCTCCTAGGCACGGGGGTGTAACACCGCCAACTGCCTAACTCCGGCGGTTATTAAAATTTAAAAAATCCTAATAGCACTTTTTGTATGGTCCGGCCCGGGATTCGAACCCGAGACCTCACGTCTGTGTTGTTTACCACTTGACCGCGAGACAGTCTCAGTGTTACTAATGGTATATTCGAGTCGGTGGCCTTATGAAATAATTGTTTTGCTTTTGTCTAATTGTCAAGGCGTTTAATAATTATCTCCGTCCGATTTATTTGTAACAACAACTCTGGCTTCACCAAAGTTACTTATTTAAAAAGTAAAGGCGAGATCAGCGCAGTAGCAGTTGTCTCTACGTGTAGCACAAGGCGGGTGGTCTTGTACCGTCGTGACATGTGTTTTAATTTTCTAAATATATATTCGCATTCTACAGAAGCTACGGGCCGGCAGTTGCACCGGACATCGCTCCGTGAGTTCTTAGCATGTGTGTTTAAGAGGCCGAAGCCCAAGAGAGATATGAGATCTGACAGTGAAGATACCGGCGTGGTTTCACGTACGGGAGAAGGTTAAGTTAAAATGTCAGCCGTTGTCAGATGTACAAAGCCACAACTTGTTACTTATTTCTGAAATTTATAATTTTATGCGATGGAAATAAAAATAAAGATTATGCATATCATTATCATCAGTAGCCAGGAAATCTTGACTTGTAGTTAGGATTGATTAGTCATATCGAGCCTAAAACGTGTTCCTAGATACTGCCAGGTATGTACATATTAGGAGGTAGTGCCACGCTGCATTGCAACTGAATTGAGCCGGCACGACCGGGGTCGGCGACTACGCTGCTGTGCTCGAGTACGCGTCGCGAGGGAGGACAGGAGGGCAAGACACGTGTAGAACTCTCCACAGGCGTCTGTTATCTTATGTACACATTTGTCACATATATAAAACTACATGAAAATTAGTACTGAATATTAAATGACGTTATTCTTCTCGTCATTTCTGATGGATTTGATCATATCATATGGTGTCCGAAACTTACCCTTGTGGAGATGTTAACCCTTTAAAATTTTCGTAAAAGATCCCCTTATTTTTAACTTTTGTAACATTTTTTTTTTTGGATGGTGAATGGAGCATCTACAGTGTTTTCTCGATGTGTTCCCTTTGATTCTTTCTTATTAGGGTTACCATCATCTTTGGGAGCCCAGTAGTGAACGTTATGGTAATACTTAACACCGTCTTTGTCAAATTTTGACTAATCTGTCTACATAATAGTTTTGGAAAATTCCGGATCTTCAATGTCAGCATTGATCATAAATCTGCAGAAGTCAAGATGCCTCGATGGATCCCCTTCCTCGATTACTTGCACTGGTGTGTAATGGTATGGCTATTGTCTAGCCGCATGCATTACAAACTAGACGTTCCACTGAGACATTCCAAGCCGTCGGGCGATAACATTTGTTGACGTCGTTGGGTCGACCTGAAAGAGATGACGTATTTCTTTAACTTCGCCATTTTCATCATCATCAAGAATACCAGGTCCTCCCATGTCAGTCCGTCGTACGAAAACAGAACCAGTCTCTCGTAGGACTCGATAAACCCTATCGAACACGGCAATTTCATTACGTGCACACAACGGAACTCCTTCGAAAAATCCATGACACATTAGGATGTCGGCGTTGGTAAACGTTGCTATGTTCACTATGCAAATCAAAGTCCAGCCACAAGCCCGTCAAACGATCAAACATTACCAACATCCAAGCCAAGTCGCATTATTACAGAATATTATCAAAGGGCACTGATAACACATCGCCACGGAAGAATCTAATGAGCAGACTAAATACTAGGAATCAAAGTAACATACCTGACACCGCATTTGTCATACAAATCCCTTTTCTATTGTTTGAAAGGTGACAGGTAGTAAACCGGATTCTTTCGTACATATCCAAGTTCCGTTTTACACTTCGTGGATGTTTTCAAACAACATTATTTTAGGATTTTATTGAATTGTACATGTCATATCTTTTTGCATAGCTAAAGAAATACAGATAAAACTCTTAAAGGTTAAATATCTCCTCCACAAGGGTTAAGTCTCGGATACCATAGGATATGATCAAATCCATCAAAAATGATCTAAAAATAACGTCCTTTAATATTCAGTACTACTTTTCAAGTAAGCATGTAGGTTATTTCCTGTATGTATTACTGCGTCATTCTTGCACCATAAGTAACATTCATACATACGTTCCCATACATGTAGTGTCTATAATACTAGAGTTCCGCTCCGGCTCCGCACGTAAATAACAGGGGCCTAATTATGCCCTAAATCCTTCCTCGTCAATATGTCTATCCATTGGTGAAGATTGCATGAAAATCCTAAGTATATGGGGCAGGCGTATAGATGATCGGCATCTACTGCCGACCATAGACACCCGAGAAGTCCAAGGTTGCGCAGGCGCGTGGTCGGCCATCGAGATAGGAGTAGGCTCTTGAAGAAGCCCAGGTCCTATCGGTCTTGAGATTTTGAAGAAAATCGATCACATAACACTTTGGCGACTTTGTTTTATAATAAGATAGAGATTATATTATATTATATAGGAATATTAGTAGGATCAGTAGGACTAGCAACATTGTAGCCGAGCTCCAGCCCCGTATGCCCCTGGTCATGCAAAATGTATGATCTGTTGGAGCGTGACGTCACGGCCGGGTGGCGCCGTCGAGTGCGCCGTCACGGACATTATCTATGAGTTCTCCTTCAACGGCTTGCTCTTATGGTCATCTGTAATGATGCGCATTGCCATTATAGTTTTTACGCAATAACAGACATTGGAAGTATATAAACAAGAATATGTTTTCAGGCTGCGGAAATGTTTTCTTAAATTGAATATCACTTTTAGCATAGAGGGGCAAGTTAGCTGTGGTAGCGTTTTAGTTACTATCAACGTCCATTAATAACCGCACAACCAAAAGTCGCTCTCCTTTTTTAAACTTTGAGTTCATCAGCCAAGAAAACCAGCACAGACAAAAATCGCGCAAGCATTCGGAGCTTTTGACGACTACCAACGCCAGTAGACATCCGCACAATTTCTATGCAGATGCACTGCCCTCCTTTCTTGCAACCCACATCCTATGGGCCACCGGGAACTCGCATACCGCATGGAACGCGACAGCATAACTATCACGATGGTATCATGTGGGCGGGATGTACCTCCCCAGTCGTGCCGGCCCAACTCCACTGCAACGCATCATATCACTACCTCACTACCTAATTACTCACTACCTCATACAATATTTTATCGTTTAACGAGAAATAGTTACCTTTTAGTGGCCACTGACGTCCGTCACATAATTGTGATCTAGGTATTTTGTGGCCTTCTACCCGCGAGGTACAGCATATAATTATACAACATTTTAAATCTTAAAAATTATTAATGTACGTCACGACTAAATTCCTGTAAGACTTGCGGCAATATGGCCTGCGATCAACATATGCGCGGAAATGTAGCGTTTGTGCAACGGCTCTCCATATCAGACTCGCGCCTTTTATATACCGCGTACAATCGGCGGTGGGAGCAACGTCCATGTGGCCTACAACACGGGCCATGGAATATAATAATGAATTATATCTGGAGAGGACTACCATCGCTACAGACTGTCAGATTGCCATTCGATCTCTAGCTGTCAAGCAATTGCTATTCTTAAATCTTTAGAAATTTTTCACCTCATAAAATCTAACTTTGATATTGAATTGATTTGGATTCCTAGTCATCAAGGGATAATTGGAAATGCAAAAATGCAACTACTGTAAAGCAGATAGACAAATCAGTCAAAGCAAGGTCAATCTGAAACTAAAAAGTTTTTGAAACTAGAAATTAGAAAGAGTTGGAACAAATATTGAATAGCAGGGAACACAAGCAAAATAATTGCTATAAGAAATTCTATTTTTGATATACCACCAACTTCCTTTGCATGCAGGAAAGATCGGGTAGTTATGACTAGGCTTCGCATTGGTCGTACGAATGTAACGCACATTCACTTAATTACTGAAGCGGAAAAAAATAAATGTCATCAATGTGGGCTGGACCTAACTAACTGACCTCAACTGCGAAAGGATTAAATGTAACGTTCCTAACACACGAAAGATGGCTCAGTTGGAGAGGGATGTACACTCAATTTTATTAAAATGATTAAAGTTTATAAATCTATTTAAGTTGATACCGTGGTCGTTAGGGACCTGAGTTGTTATAAAACGACCTTAAATAAATTTTAAAAAATCTACTTATTGTAATCTTACATATTGTGAAAATGTTTGCGGGTAACGATGCCGCTACAGCTGAACGAACACGATTATGAAATGACAGGACTGCAAGAGACGTAAGTCCGCTAAAGTGTAAAGCGCTACGCTGGGCGTGAAATACTATTTTACTCCTCATATTTTTTTCATAACACGGACCTAGAATGGTCGTGGTATGAGCGCCAGCTCACCAGCGTGTGCATGTCGAGAGTACATGTGGGCCTGCTGTTAGGTTGTCTTTGCTCGTTTAGTAATTTTAATACGACGGCGAAACATTGTTAACATTCTTAGATTATGTGATAGATATCTGGATTTTTCCACTAAACTAGCACATAAAAATGTCTTCGCTAGTCCTATGAACTGTTATGTCAAATGCAATAGCATCGCCGCCAGTCGTCTCCCTCCGTCCCTCTGAAAAAAAAAAAAAAAAAAGAGAAGATAACGTGTCGTAAGCTACCTCTTGATAACACGAGTAACACCAGTATTTCGAGACTTGTGAGTTGCGGAAATATTCCCCCTATTTCCGTAACAACATAACAGTCACACTGTAGCAATTATGTTTTGCTACTTAAATATTTTATAAAAAAGTATATCTGTCATCTTTGACTGTAAGGCTTAATGTGCTCTGTGTTGAATAAATGTCACTCTTTTTCCTTTTGGCGATGTGGAGGTCCTGATATATTTGAGATGGCTGATGCTGTCTGCCATCACCAAATGATGATGAAATAGTTTTTTCTCTTCAGCCGGGAACCTACATATTCGTGTCACAATGCAGGAATTAATATTTCGTTAAAAGGGTGAGTTCAAGGTCTGTTGCCGACGCCATGATTCACATTGTTGTTTTGATGTTAAATTCTACTTAATTGTAACTGAGTTTATATCTTGCCTGATTTTAGTTGGCTCATAAAGTCAGGAGAATGGGAATCTTATTGGTTGTGTATTCCTTTTCATAGCTCTACTCCTTTTAACTTTTTTCTTTTTGTTTATTAAACACTATATTTAAGAATATACGGTTTGTTCTTTTAAGAAATAGTGAATATAAGGAATGAAGGAAAACCGTGACAATTAGTGGTTATGGTACGAAAATTATATACATATATATAAAGGACCATCCAATTTGCAGCCGGGAGTCTCGGACAACCACCAGATAAGACTTTTTTATATACCCTCATTTTTATACTAACCAATATCAAACGTCGATCCTCAACGTATGTGGCGTACGTACCTCTCAGTGCATTACGTCTCAGTGTTTAGTGTGAATCGCGGATGATGCATGGGTGTTTTCTCTCTACCTCTTATTATCTATACATTCGTTCTTCTCAAAATGTACTGATCGGATTTTGAACCGGATTTCAACGATTCCTGAGGATGGTTTTAGTGTATAAGTTATTCAGGATCTAAGCCGGGGCGTATAGCTAGTTATATATTAGTATAACATTAAGCTATAGAGTGGCCTCATTGATGATCAAATGAGCAGTCGGTGCCTTATGACTACCAACGCCAATAGACAGCAGCTAATTGTAATGCACATGTGATGCCCTTCTCTCCACACCTCCATCGATACTTATAAACCGCACGGAATGCGACAACATAACTGTCACTTTTCGGGGATATCGTGTGAAGGAAGGAAGTTATGGTCAGGGTTAGCCCCCGGCCCACCCCGAGCCTACCTCTGCGATGCAGCACGGCACTACCTCTTACAAGAACATAAATGATGGGACTGCTCAAGCCGATCTGTTTTATGCTATTGCCAATTTGAATATCTAAACATGTTTACGCAATCGCCATGGAGCTGGGATATCTGTCCGACTGTGATTTATAATGCGCGTTTGATGTTCAGCGCCGGGAGTATGGCACGTGCACATGGCGTGATCGATGAGTTTGGTGAGTGTTTGTGGGACTTACCTCCGCGCCCGCTGGCGCACAGTGTCCGTGTAAGTTCTGGTTAATGGCCCGGCCCGGATGTCAATGAAAATCGGTGTCGCTTGTTACAAGTTGATTAAATTCTATAAAAGGAATTTATTACATGCGCTTCTGGGGTTAAAGGGTCCGTTACAGTTTTGGCCAGTCTTTTAAATACGTTTGTTTAATGCTGGTCTCTCCACATTCACAATCAAGAACAATCTTGAAATAACACAAGGAACAAACAAACAATGGCTTATAAAATAGGAGGGAACGAGGTCTTATCTGGGCAGTTGTCCGAGACTCCCTGCAGCAACCCGGATGGAGCTTCTTTCCATATATATAATTAATTATACATTAAATCCATCAATTGTTCACAGATGTTTTCACAGAATTTTATAGAACACAGAAACACCCAACATAGCACGTTCAATAGCCCGTTGAGCTATCGCAAACTTGCGGAGCAGTTCTAAATTAAGAGGACATGTGTCGGCTCTGTAGATCATCACGGGGAGAACGCATTGGTTGAATACTTTCGTCTCCAAGCTCTGTGGTATAGGCGACGTGAGAATGTGACGAAGCTTCCGGAAGATGCCCAACCCAACTGAATTCTTCTATCGGCTTCTTTCTCGTAGATGTATCTACCTAATTGCAATAGTTGCCTGGGTTAGACGTATTCATCGTTGACCGGCCTAGGGTGAACGTGTTCGTTGAACATGACCTTTGACCAAGTTCACCCCAAGGCAAATACGTCGGGAGAATTCATTTAGGCTGTGCAACATTTCCTGCAAGCTCTCCAACGACTCGGCCAACACAACGATATCGTCGGCGAAACGAAGATGTGAGAAGAATACCCAAAGCATTAGTGAAAGTTTAGGGGAAATAACATTCCTCGATGCAATTGGATAGGCCTTGTTTGACACCCCGGAATCAGAACGGACATAAAAGCAGTGCCATACAATGATCTCAGTACTTCGACGTATCGCCAATCGACCTGACATCGCTATAAAGCTTCCAGAACAGCCCAGGTTTCGACAGAGTCAAAAGCTTTCTCATATTCCACAAAGACAAGGCACAGCGGCTGATTGTACTCATTTGTCTTTTGTACATCATGCAAAGTCCTCTGCGAAACACAGCATGCTCTCGTGGCTGGAATTCGTCAATATTTGTGGTGAGACAATTCTTCAATACTCTTGAGAACAACTTGTAAATATGGCTGAGAAGTAAAATTGGTCTGTAATTTTAAAGAACTAATTTGTCACCCTTCTTAAAAAAAGAAAACGTCACCTCCACGCCATGCCTTGGGAGGTACACCCCGCCGAAGGACGACATTAAAAATCTTTTTTAACTCTCTGAATACAGGTTTGCCTTCTGCTCTAAGAAGCTCGACTGTAATTCCTTTCTTGCCCGGACCCCCCCCCTCCCCCCGCATAAAGTTGCGCAAGAGCCAGATTAATCTCACTCAAGCTGACGTCCGGCAGATCGCCTGACAAATGTCGTGTTTGGCTAGCACTTGGATCGTTGTTTAGGATATCGGGATGAGGAGCGTGCGACGTATATAACCTGCTATAGAAAGCTTCGATCTCGGATAAGATCCCAGGCTTAGAAGAAACGATAACCCTAGAATCAGTCCTAACCTTAGTCAGATTACTTCTTCCAAGCTTCTCCAATAAAACCTTGCACCGTCTATCCCACTCAATCGCTTCGGTAACCCGTTGCGTATTTGGACTGCGTAGGTCTCGGCGTATTCGTTTGTGGATCAGCATCGGCAGACGTAACGTCTTCGTGTGCTTTGCGTTTCCCCACAAGTCCAAGCGTCTCATCTGAGAGTTTAGCTCTCCTGCTCATATACTTACTACTACAATATGCTTCATCCACGTCCCGCATGCAATCAATCACGCCACCCATGGCCTCGTCAATTTCCATTGTAGTTTCCGACATATTTGTGGCATCGAACCGGTTTTTCAATTCCAGTTGTAATTTTTCGGAATCTGTACTAATTGGACACGCTCGCGTTGAAAGCCTGTGTTCAGAGAGCCTCTAACCAATCGGTGATCACTTCCCGTTAAACCAGTTGATCACGGAGACATCCCTAAATATATACTTTCGGTCCGTCATAATAAAGTCCATCTCGTTCCTTCGTCACAGTATCGGGGCTCTGCTATGTCCACTTCCTATGGGGCCTCTTCTTAAAATACGAATTCATTAAGGCGGCCTAAGAATACCTTCACCCTTAATCCAAGCCCAGGGTGACGTAAGAGTCGTCAAAGGGCACTAATCTCTTAAAGACACATAGGCTTCAGCGAGCTGGTTGTTTGGTGTTCCATCTGTTTCATAGTGACAGTAAAATAGACGGGTGCGACGGAAGGCGCTCGCGCCGAGTGATGGCGTTGCCATCGATCGGATCGGCGACAAGCAGCAGTGGCCTCGGTCCGAAACCTAATCCGTGATTGTCAATCCGCCAGCTTAGCGTGGCAATTATGAGCAACTTAACCTCCAATGGACGACAGCAGTAGAATTCGGCTTCTAGTTCCCGGTAGTTCCACTAGTCCTGGCCACGGTAGTGGTGGAACAAGGGGTGCTAAGAATCTTCGAGCTATGGACTGACTTGACCTGGCTACGTATAACGGACGAACGCTCAGACTAGATAACCACTTGGTTGAGCAGGAGGTGGAACTGGAAAAAATCCGATGGCACGTCCTGGGGCTATGTGAAGTCCGAAGACAAGACGAGGACTCAGGCATCGGGTCACCCATTCCACTTCAGGGAAGGCGACACTCCATCACAAGGCGGCGTGGGATTCCTCGTGGACAACATCGTCGAAATCTCTATTGTGTCGGGTAAGGTGGCGCATCTCATACTTAACTCACTAAGAGGTACAGCCTTAAAGTGACACAAGTATACGCACCAACCTCGACACATTCCGATGACGACGTGGAGACAACCTATGAGAATGTCTCAAAGGCCTTACATAGCACCTGTAAGGCCTACTTCAATGTTGTTATGGGGACTTTAATGCCAAGGTGGTCTCGAATCGAGTCTGGGACCACATGGAGCCGGAAGTCGAAATCGCAGGGTGCAAATGCTGGTATTCTATTATAATTAATATAATATCATTCAAAGAGTAAACATTACATGAGGTATTCGAGGAAAATTATTACTTTATGCAAACGGAGTTGCAGGAAAATTATAGCGTAATATATTCACTTGAAGCGGAGGACATAAAATTCAATGTATATGTGCACGTTTAACTCAGCATCTTGATGGACGGTTGTTTTTTAATCGAAAGGCAAGATCTCCCGTCGTCTCGCATTAACATCCCGCCGCTTTTTTGTTAGCAACGGTTAAGACTATTGATTTAAGGGAATTTAACTTTCCATTGTACACATCGGGACTGTAAAATCGGAATTGTGTAGAAAACAGAAGTGCAACAGGTATGCTGTCGCGTTTCATGCGGTTTGTAAGTAGCCGATGGCCCTTAGGATGGGAGGTGAAAAGGAGGGCAACGCACCTGCATGATAACAATAATGCAGATGTCCATGGGCATCGGTAGTCGTCGAAAGGCTCCGATTGCTGGTTGGCTCTTATACTATAAAAAAGTGAGAACGAGTTTAACTTTAAAAAAATGACATCTTAACATGACGATTGGAACTGTCGATGAAGTACTTGTGGTGGACGAAAGATAAATATGTAATGGATGAGACATGGGGTACTCTGCTCTCTCTCTCTCTCTCTCTCTCTCTCTCTCTCCCACCATTACGCAACTGGCGTGAGGATGTGTTGATAAAGTACGCAGGGGCTAGTTAAATAACTATATAAACCGAGACAAGATCCGTAAAAGTAGTTCTATTGTAGTGAGTAACATTCGCGTAAACATAAGACGAAAGTAGGTAACATCAAATATTTTCAAAAAAATGAAATCGCTTTAGTAATCCAGAAAATATGTAACAGTAATTACCTACATCACTTATACCCACCATCAGACACGTCATTCATGTCACCATTGTGGAATCTCGTGAGATATTTCCCTCAACTAATAAAAATAGAAATTCCGACGCCAAGAAAAACACAAGTGCAAACGACGAAATAACACGGCTGTTTATTTGTGAACTGTCATCGGCACGAGGACAATAACGGAGCGGCGAAAACGCACGAGCCAGGGCTCGTTTAAATTCCCCGACGAGGTGGGAAATAGCGCGGAAAAAATTGAAACAAAAATACAATCGAAGCCCAAACCACTGGTCCTGTGTAGGAATGCACAAGCACACGCTGTTGTAAGACGCGAGAAGATAGAAGCAACAATATCGAAACCTAAAGCATAACGACCTGTGTAAGAATGCTTTACTGAGATTGAACACGAAGGCTTGCCGACACAAATAATGAAATAAGACAAAAAATAAATGTTAATTCTTGTTCAGTTGCTTTAAATGACTTGAAGGATTTCTTGTAGAATTTACCATTAATATGTGTAAGTAAAACGCCTGATCGGCCTATATTCAACATATTTTTTATATGAGTCATTTACGCGCCTCATAGAGAGTGTCCTGAGTGACGAATGTACATATGTAAGAAAAAAAAATATTAAGCCTGTTGTCAATGGACGGGCAGACGTACAATTGAACCCTCTGGTGACTAACCAGCGCCAATAGACGCTGCACAATCAGAACTGAGGAGCCAGTAGGCCACCTCACTCTCACAAATTTTCGACATGCTACAGTACTTATTGGCTGTTTCGGTCTACATTATTCGGTACTATTTCGGTCGTGCTGGATCAATACGGTTACCATAGCATGTCATGCCATCAGCTGTGTGAAAAATACAGATGCCATGACATTGGACGGAACGAACCTATGTCATGGCATCTGAGAAGCGGGCAGACCTTTCGCTATGCCGCGGTGGGTTATAATGTAAGCGTGTATTGTTATTCGCGATTTATAGTGGGTCGGGCCCGCCCCGTATCGGCCGCGGACATCGTGTCCCTGCGTTTTTATGTGCCGCGAAGGCAGGGTTGTCGCTTAGTCTATATGGATGAACCATCACATACGTGTCAAGTTAGGGGAGCTCGCGGGCGTTATAAATGGAAAAACACGGTTTTAGAATTATATACAGTCATTAATTTTCCGTTGCAATATTGTTCTCACAAGACACTTAATTACATTAAACTTCAGATTTCTTTATTAGTATGTATGAGCTTTTTTAAAGATGCGATCCTCTTGGGTTAGTTTGACCTACGAATAATTTTGTATTTATATTCTACAAGCTGATGTCATTTGGAAGGAGAGACTAAGGACGTTTGACTTGATGATATTTTGGCTTCCAGAGATATTTATATATACCGTAACAGCTCAGGTCTTGTGGTTTGTCACCTAACACCATGTTTTCAGGGCACTCCTAGATCTAGAGTGAAAAATAGGTGCGTACAAACAAACGAAAAATCTTTAGTTTATATTAATAGTATAGATTGATTAGCTTGTACATCTTCTCTTATTGGTCTGCTGCTCTTCAAATGAAAATGCCTCTAGAGATGCCAGAATTTATGTGTTGCGAACCCTGGTGCGCTGATTGTTCTCTTTTTGCGCAGTTGTCGATGGACAACGGATACCAGGGTGTCGGCGCCGTGCGAGCGAGGCGACGTATAGCAAGAGCGCGCTGTGTGCGGCCACATTATATTGGGAGTTATGTGCACCACGGTACCTAGTTGTGCCCTTTGTGCGCGATTGTACACTTTTTATTTGTATGATGCGAACAGAGTAGTTTTAAAAACACTGAAAAAATAACCGTCTGTTGTACGAGTGTATAGAGCACACTCTATAAATGTGTCCTAATTAATATCAGTTTTATATTCGCGTACATTTAAGACATCAATCAGTTTTATATTGATGACCCTCTTATTACGCCAACACCGCATACAATTTTAGTGATAAAGCCACGAAACTAACCATCGCTTATCACTACACAAAGTAGCAGACTGTGCGCAGTGCACTAGTATAAGCATCTAGGTCTATATCCCCATTAATGTGTATTAAGTATAACTCAATCATGCGCGACCAGCACCATTTTTGTACGTTGTGAGAAGCGGACCAGTCACCCCCGAGTCCATAAGGGAAGCTTGTATCGTGGCGTCGTTTGTCAGCTGCGTAAGGAGCCTGGCCGTATTCCATGTCTAGCGAAGATAAATACCGTTTTACATAAATGTGTATTAATTTTATGTCGCCCGGCTTGCGTAACTTTAAAGTAGTTGTACCTCAATTTTTCGCCCGCGTCAGATTTATTTAAAGGGAACGACTCATTTTTCAAATTTACTCACTTAAAGAACGACCTAAGGTGCGATTAGAGAAAAACGTAAGGTGAGGAATCATGCCAAACGTTGATCTAAGCAATACCGCAGTTTTTTTAATAGCAAACAAGCAGTTGGGCCACTTGTAAGTAAGTGATCACCACCACCCATAAACTTCCGCAACACCAGAGTACTTGCAGATGCGTTGCCGTCCTTTAAGAGACAAATAGGCTCTTTTATTGAATGTTATTTTTATTGAATTATATATATATATAATTATATATATAAAGTAGTGTGTGATAAAAAATTGCGCTTAAAACGCACGTTGGAGGATTTCGGAACATCGAGAGGGTGCTGGTGAAATATTGAATTTTGACGCGAAGTCCGGTAATGACAAGAAGCTGTAGGCATTCGAACGAACAATTCCTCGGAACACTCCCCGTGATACATGCGGTAGGACATGCACAGTGATCTGACATCTCTACGCAAGGCAAGAGCATCAGGCTGGTTACAAAAACACTCCCCGTGATACATGCGGTAGGACATGCACAGTGATCTGACATCTCTACGCAAGGCAACAGCATCAGGCTGGTTACAAAAACCTTGGCAATCGACGATTCGAGCCGTTCTACGTTTTGAATACGGTTAAATTGAATGACGTTACGTTACTTTTGTCCCCTTACCACCTTTGACTGTATGCAGGTTCAGAAGTCGTCTATGTGAGGCTCTGATACTTCCAAACTGAACTAAGCAGATGCACTTACTGGATCATGCCTACGATCACGATCTAAAAACTTGGTCCAAAAAGTGTAGAATTCGTGCGCTCGCTATTGTTTCAACACGCTTGGAGCATCGAGGACACTTACACCTCGCACCATTACTCTTTGGTATAATAAAGCATAAGACACCCCCATACCTCTATAATAAGCTGCAATGGTCACGTGATGGGCAGAATACTCACTATACGCAAACACCTGCAGCTATGCTAGTCTCGTATCCCCATCGTCCTGCGGCATTTCGAGGTAGCTTTAGATATGCAGCAACCAAGTGGAATAATTTGCCGCCACCAACACGAGCAGCAAAAACATTAACGTATTTTAAATCTCACTTACTTGACCTATAAACTTGCAAATGCACAATATCATTTGCTAGTTGGTGGTAGTTTTGCATTTATTTTGGTTGCTGTATAATATATATAATGAGGGTGCGGTAGCCTTCGACTGAACTGTGCTATCTTCGTTAGATCCCCTGATATTGCGTATATTAAGTGTATATGTATATCTATGTAAGTAGGGCTAATGAGGCTTTTTGTATTTTTCTCTCACTGTGTATATATATTTTATTTTGTTGTTATATTTTTCTGCCTTTCCGCCCCCAAGGGTGCCACAGAATATCGGCGTTGGAAATACTGCGTCGTATTTCCAACTTCTGTCGAGTGGCATCCCCTTTCGGGGCAAAGCTGTATTAATTATTTAAGTGTGTAATTTTTATGCATGTGTTTTTTTTTGTCTATGACGTTTGTTGAGAATTTCTGTTTTTGTTTATTGTTATATAATAGTTTTAATTAATACTTGCTTTTTCTGTCGATTTCTCTGTATAATGTTTTCTTTGTTCCGAACAAAGCTCTATTCTATTCTATTCTTTAGGAGTACAGTTTAGTAGCGTTTTGAGAGTTGTTACACACACAGTTATTCTTGGAGAAACAAAGTATAAATTTCAGCCAATTTCATTCAATGTTTTTGCGTCAAATAGTAACAAAAATTCTTACAATTCCCATTTTATAATATTATTAGGTTTTTATGCCTACGATTTGTACAAGTGTACGTCTATGTCTCAGGTTTTAGACGGCGAGTCCACGCATGGCGTCAAAATTATTTTTGAATTTATTTCTGACAAATAGAAAAAAAAAACATCTCCTAATATTTTTTTTATTCAGGGTCGTTTTTGAACAACTCAGAATGCACACGGTATCAACTTTCATAGATTTGTATTATTAATTTTAATAAAACGCAGTGCACGTGTACATCCCTACAAATAGTCTTCTATGTTACGGCGATATAACCAAAACTCGCAAATCATTTAACAATGGTTTTCGCAATTCTACATACAAGAGCAAGGATAGAATGAAAAAATACTGAGTTATTGTTCTTCTTTGTTTTCTAAACAACTATAACAATACGATACTTAGTGTCGATTGATCGACCCGTAAGAAGAAATGATGATACCGAGTCTGCTCGGTTATGATGATCATGTTGAAAATCAATATTGATCTTGGACGAATGATAATTGTGTGAAGTAATTGACACAGGGCGTCGTCCCTTCAAATGTGTTCAATATTGACGGTGCGAGGCAAACAGCGCGCCGCGTACTCAGACCATCCAGCCGAGCTGTTTATATAACGACACGACAGGTTCACTCAGGGCCGGACTTAGACGAGTTATTTAAAGTATTAGGGCGAAAAGGCTTTTGGTGGCTACCGTCCTTTCCTTCCTATTACACACACACATTATTATTATTATTATTACTCTTGTGGAGACATCCATATAATTATTATGCAGATAATACTGCATATTACACCGTCATTTTCATCCTTGATCCTTCCTTCAAATGGACGAAACACGTCATAATACACCCCCCCACTTGGATGTCGTTCCGATGTGGAGTATGCCCGTGTGTACTATAGGTTCGCCTCTCCAAACCCGGCCCTCTCGCTCTGTATGTGCGCCGGTCGCGACGCTGTAGCTTCGTTTACCAGTTTTTTGTCGTTTATGTTTATGGAAAAATTGTAATGAACGGTCTGCATTACCTTATTGATAACAGCATTAATAATGCTAATAAGGTTCTACGCTACGTGGTAGAGATAGAGATTTTCGAGCCTTTTACCACAGTAGAAAGCGTATGTATGTATGTATTTGTCATTTTACCTGTTAAAGCTTAAATAACTTGACGAGTTATAATTATAGTAACAAACATCATTAGTCCCGCCGAGTTTGTTTCGCTGGTTCTTCCAGGCCAGTGTTAGGTTCGAACCGGGAGTAGTTAGGTAATAACGTTCAAAATGAGATTTGTGAAATCATATTTCGAATAAAATATTTAGACTTTTGAAATATGAGGTGTCATTAGATTAGTCTAAAGGGACTCGGGAACAAGATTTATTTTATGCAGTAGAGTAAATTAATGTTTGATTGAATATTACTGATTGTCGTTCGTTCTTTATTAATGTTTATTTTCTTGTTCACAGGTAAGCACTTACATGGAGCTGATTTGCAACGGTGTCTTGTACAGCTTACTTACCTAGTAACATTTACTGTACTTATATTTTATTATTTCTTATGTTTGTTATTTTTATTGACTAAACCTCACCGCGCACTGCCTGACTCCGTCATTCGTATCTTATTGTATATGGGCATCGAAGATCACATTCCTTTCGGTTCGTTTCGTTTGCTACGAGGATATTATTCTTTGCAGCAGGAGCGCCCTGTGGTCCCCGCCTGGCCCACATGCAGCGCTCCCGTCTTTTTTTTTTTGGTGACGAAGGGAAATGCATTTACGCATGATACTTGGGAGCCCAGGTAGGCCCCAGATCTATGTTAGACTCGGCCATTCGGAAAAGGCCAGACTTCACCTGCTCGGAGACTGTCCGGCTATTCTATGACTGTCCCCACGACGCCGCGTCTTTTGAAGTGCACCGGGTTCCCATCCCGGCCTGACACGGAACACAGGGGCACTACTGTAGGCGTTGCAAATAGCGCCTCCTTCGTAACCCCATTCGTCGTCGGCGGGGGGAGGCCTCGTGGGCAGCCTCCTCTCTCACCAGCTCGTCGGCTTCTTTCTGGGACATAACGGTCTCGCAGGAGGAAGCCATCGCCTGGAAGGACTCGTCGCTGTCGAGCGTCGCGACTTTTACAAGTCCCCTCCGACAACTGACGTCAGATTGTGACGCAGCGCCGCCCATCTCGGGCGCACCTCGAGGGTGTGCTGGGCCGAGTCGACGGCCGCGTCACAATCGTGACAACGAGTCGCCGGCCCCTGCGGACCCGTCTTACACAGATAATCGCCGAAGCAACCATGCCTGGTGAGCACCTGCGTCAGACGGAAGGTGAGGGGTTTGCGCCTACGGCGCATCCACCGCTCGACGACCGGGCGCGAGGCAGCCGTTATCTCTCTACCGTACGGCTGCCGCGCCAGGCCCCCCCCCACCTCTGCATTAACGCCACATGCCCTAACCGGCGAATCCGTAGGATCTCGTCATGCGTGGGGCTCAGGCCGAGAGCTCTCCTATCCGAGACATAGAAGCAGCTCTCGGCAAGAACCTCCGCCACGAGTTCCCACGGGGTATCACCGGCTAGGACTGTCGTTGCAGCCCACGATACCGTACGGTACCCCCGAATCGACCTCACTGCCTTATTTCTCGCAGTGAGACGATCCGCCCAAACCGGATCACCGTACGTCGCCATACTCCGACAGATACTGGAGTACAGCTGCCTGCAGGCGGCGCTGGGTCCTCCGAGTTTCGGGAGGAGTCTGCCCAGCGCACTCGCCGCTTTCACTACCTTCGGTCCCACAATAGCGAAATGTGGACCGAAGGTCCACCCTCCGTCAAAGATGAGCCCCAGATATTTGATGTGGGGACTCAACCTGAGCCTCTCCTCTCCGACCTGCAGAGCGGCCCCCGGTGGGGGTCCCTTGCGGCCGGTCCCGCGGAAGAGTAGGGCTTCGGTCTAGTCTAGTCTAACCTCTCTATGCGGCTGATCACGAGGTCTAGACCGATCTCGGCCAGCCGAGCTGCCTCCCTGTATGTCTTTCCCCGGGCATACACGAGGGTGTCAACCGCATGACAGATGACACCCACCTCGGGGAGGAAACGGCCTCGCAGGACCCAGTCGTAGCCGACGTCGCACAGGTTTGGTCCAAGTACAGAACCCTGCGGGACGCCACTCCCGACTCGCCGCCACTCAACGGACCCCGACCGGTTCTCGAGAGCCACTCTGCGATCAGAGAGATGCGCCTCCAACAGCATCCTGAAAAATTTCAGTGCCTCCCGTATCACGCTGGGAGACTAGTGAAAGCGTTCGCGATGTCCAACGACACCGCGACCTCCACCTCCCCCCTTTGTTCAGCCTCACCCGTCACCGCCCGCAGGCACTTGAGGGCATCGATCGTCGACCAGCGTGCACGGAATCCAAACTGTGACTCCGAGAGTCCGGATCCCGCACCGTCCTCCAGACGCTGAACGAGACGGGAGGCCACAATCCGTTCTAAGGCCTTCCCAGTCTCGTTCAGCAGCACCACCGGTCTAACCAACGACGCCGAGTACATAGGCCGCCCTGCCTTTGGAAGCAGGCAGAGCCGACCCTCCTTCCATGCCCCCGGGAACTGACCAGACCGCAGGCAGCGGTCAAAAATTTCCCGGAGGCTATCACCGATGTGCACGAAAGAGATCGCCAGCACTCTCCCGTGCACCCCGTTTGGTGCCCTCTTCTTACTCTGGAGGCGAGTCAGAATCGGCTCCATTTCAGCCTCCGTGACGGGCGACGGAACACCCTCCTCCTCGTTCGACGTCAGCCGAGCCAACCTGGGGGGCGTGAAGCCCACGGGTGTGTCAGGGAACAATTCCCCGACGATCCTCCCCAGTTGGTCCGGCTGGAGCATCTCCGTGATGGGGGCCGACGGGGCGCGGAGCTTGTTCCGCGCCCATTTGTATCCCTGTCGACGTCCTGGGGTCGTCTCCGCCTGCTCCGGGTGTACTGCCTCCTGGCGCCGTTGCAGGCGGCCCGGAGGCCGAATAATTCGGCCGCCCACCAATAGAGCGGCCGCCGCTGGGGCGGACTCTTCGCGGGCGGCAAGGCCGCTCTGCACACCGCAGTGAATGCGTCGCAGAGCCGACCAGCCGCCTCGTCCACCCCTAACTCCAACTGCGGCGGGAGACTCCAACGGCTGACGATGGCGGCCTCCTCTGCCAGCTCCCGGTTGAGCCTAGTGAGAGCCCAACGCTTGGTTGTTTATCTTTATAACCTTCCCAATTTATTCAGGGAACGGGACAGTAATCCCTATAATTAGCGCGTTCAACCAAACAAACAAAGTCTTCTTCTTTACAATATTATAAATTAGTAATGATAGTAAATATCCGGCTTTGCCCGTGAATAAGTTACATCCTAAGAAATCCATTACATTTTGAGAAAATGGACTTTATTTATAAATGAACATTGAATAGAGTAGCAGTAGTATATATGGACTGCATGTGTCTCATCGAGGAGAAGTTTTTGTAAACGTGCTTGATATACATCAGGCAGCAGACTCGGCCCGTGGCGCGTGTATAGATACATAGCGTCCTTCTGTTGTCTGTGTTGCTTCTCCACTCATACCTACAAACACTGTACCCGAGCCCGTGTATTTCCACGTGGAAATGGCAACCGTAAGCTTATAAAAGATACAGTATAAATGCAAATGTAACTTGTAATTTGATACAATTTCTAGATTCTATCGGATTCTTTCGGACATATACAATTTCTTTCGGATATAGACAAATATATAGTATGGCAAGCTGCACCCGCGCGGATTTAGCCTTAAGCGTCCCCGGTTCTCAGGCAACCGCCGGTCATGATGATACTCATAATTAACGGACGTTTTCTATACTTTATAATTATATGTAGTGCCATGCTGCACTGCAGTCCAATTGGGCCGGCACGACCGGGGAGGTACCTCTCGCTCACAGGATACCGCCACAAGGTGGCACCTATGCTGTAACGTTTCGTGCAGTTCGTGCGTAGCCGGTGGCCCATTGGAGGGGAGGCGTAAAGGAACACAACAAGGCTCGGTAGTCGTTAAAAGGCTACATAAAAAACATCGTTGGCCCCCCTATTCTATAAAATAATCAATATCGATGCAATTGGCAACTGGAGATAGATTTCGTAAGAAACTCATGGTCACAATTCTATCCCCATTAGCCAAAGGCATCAATAGACTTAACATAGAGAACGGCCGTAAATAATTGTCAAAGCCGATTAGCTGTTATATTAGATTATACTATTGTTTATAACCATATAAAACCTTTATCTTCCATGCTTTGAACAATAATTCAATAACACGCACTCTACTATGATATCGCTGTTACGTACCTGTAGGTACTCGCTGTACATTAACTTATCCTACGGATCACCCAGAGATCTACATTTGATGATAATGATCAGAAAGTCATTCGATTTCGGATACAGCAGATGTAGCAGAACAAAATGTGTTACGTCGTAATATGTGTACGGTTTCTTTTGAGAGAAGCCATCTAGCATGTGGCCTTCGACCCTTCATATTATGAAGCGTTTGTTGGGTTGCATGAGCTGTTCTCAGAAACCACTGTCTACTATTGCGATTTGGAAAGACATTTTTCTGATACATTGTCCATTTATCAAGGTCTATATTTAGGCTACACAAGCACCACGCTACGACCAACAGGAGTTTTTATTCCTTGGCTCCGAGGGGAAACTGGATGGGATACGATGGGGAGTCGCGGCAAAAAATTTACCGTACTATAGTTAGTTAATACAACAGTTTAAAATAACACATACGAACAAAAAATGAGAAAGTAATGTATCAGTTCAATTGGTTCTTGCTAACTAAAGTGCTAAAGGAATTTGTGAAGCGGTTTCTCAGAACACTCATCATGAGCTAAGGGGCACGTTCCCGGATGACGTATCAAACAGAAAGCGACAGATCTCTCTCCGTCGGAGCTGGCTCGTGTGGGTCCCTGGTCTCTATGCATGGATAGCAAATACTGTAGCAGCGATTGACACTACTGGAAATATCACAGCGCCCATTTTCCTGACCCATCTAGCTAGCTGATAGCTGGCTTTTTATTGTTCTGAAACACCCTTGTACGTGTGCAGCTAACTATAAGGATGGAAACGGCGGACTTCACGTTTGATATTTATAACCCCGTCAAGTTGGGTCACATGTAAAAGGGTTTGGCTAGTACTATACGTACGTCTCTATACTAAAATAATAAGCTGAATGTTAGTGCGCACGCGCTTGGTGTCTGGTAGCGACTCAACAATCAATTTAGTTGTTTCGCCAGTTTTCTTAGACGATGACTCCCACAGTCTCGCCCAATTATTTAGAAATTCTTCCACATGTAAGTGCTAACCAGTTATATGAAGATCAGTGGCGAGGCTTCAAAGAATCGTTGTTGTACTCTGTGGCGAGAATATCATAAATACCACCGCATATTGGAACGTGATGGAAAAACTTGTTATAATCCACTCTACGTTATAATGAAAGTTACTTTTTTTTGCTAAAAAAGAAAGAATATTACAGTCAGCCAAGGCCAAAATAGTAACATCATATTCTGACGATGCTTTCTGCTCCTCGCTGGCTTTCGCTACCCAATGACATCCCTAGGGACGTATGTGGTGTTACACCTATTTCATAGCTCACGTCGGTAGCTTTTATGTTCACGATGTGGACCGCCCCAGTCATGGGAGTTTCAGATGACACTATTCCTTAATATATTCTACCAATGATCTCAAGTGATCACTGCTAGATGGCGTGTTAGCATTAACTGTACAACTTAGACCTCTGTCACGATGCCCGATGATGAAATCCTATACAAATGCCTACGTTTTCCTGTTAATTCCGCATAAAAAGACCATTAACGACATGTGTTCACTAAATACGGTTTTATCACCAGTACGTGCCGCCGCGGGCGTTTCACGTCTTTAGAACTTATTATCCGACTGCGTTAGAATACCCTCCGTGTGTGTGCATACATTACATTGTCCGGGATTGGAATGTGCCCGAAGTAGCCTTAGGCTTGCCACCTATGAAGGCATGGGCCTCAGTACCGTGGCTAATCGTGGGTGCGCCAGTATATCTACTGGACTTACAAGTTGTGGATGTACTTGCACACCTATGCCTACATCTTCGGGGATAACAGGCGAGAAGGTTTTTTTTGTTTTCTATTTATATACTAATTCTAATAAGATAAAGCTGAAGAATTTGTTTGTTTTTACGTGTTAATCTCAGGAACTAATTCCCTATATTGAAAAAATGTTCTTTGTGTTGGACTGTTCTATCGGGGAAGGCTATTGACTATTTACCATGACGCTATGATTAACGGGAGCGTAGTTACGTAGTTACTTCTCCAACGAGCTTTCTCACGCCGGCAACATTAATTCATCATCATCACAAGCAGCAGCAGCCAAAGTCTACAGCTGGACAGTGACCTTCTTTAGAGAGCGCCACGAGCCACAGGTTATTTCACTACATCCTACATCCAGCGGTCTCCAGCTAAATGAAATGCCGCAGACCTTAGTGTTCGTTAATCATTTTTAGTATAAAAAGGATGTGTGGCAAGAAAGGATGTATTTTGCCGTTTATTATATTAACACCTACGCGCCGCGGCCGGTGTCCAGCTGCCTGTGTTCTCCGCACTTCTCGGAAGGTGCTCCGCGCATAAGGTCTCGCACGAGCCCGCGACACCAGTGTCGATTCGTTTAATTCGGATCGTAGTTGAAAATCCTCCTGCTTACTCGATCGTTGGTTGATACGCGGCAGCCACTATTTCATTTTATTGGCCCATGAGCTATTTGTGAAATATCAATCTGGCAAGAGAGGTCATCTATCTCATCTGCTTTTGATGAGATAGATCGCTGGCCGCTGGACTGAGAAGAACAGCGTGTTATATTTCCTTGGTACACATACGAGGGTGGATTGAAAAGTATTCGGCGTAACCAAAAAAATAGACACATACTAAATCACTTATATTTTTATTTTTCTTATTGTCTCCATCTAGTACGATGCACTATTGCCATCTCCCATTTAAAACATTTACACCGGTGAAATAAAATGATTCTTCCTTCGAGCCAAAATTTGCGTCTACTGGTGTTCTGATCTCGTCCTTTATCGAAAATCTTTGACATCCCAAGTTCTTTTTTAGGTTAGGAAATAGCAAGAAGTCTTGCGTTGTCAGATCAGGTGAATATGCGGTAATAATTTAAAGCCACAATTATGGTTTTCAGCCATTGATGGCACAGACATAGGCGTTATCTTGATTTAACGGGACTTTCTTCTGAGCGTTCCTGGACGCTATTCTTTTATTTCCTCTCGTAAACGACGTAGTAAGACACAGTAGTAATCAGAGTTTATAGTCTGACCCCTTTCAAGATAATCAATCATAATATTGAAGTCCCAGAATATTGAAGCAATTAGCTTATTTACTGACAAAATCGCCTTAGCCTTTTTAGTGGGCGTTGAACCAGGTCTTCGCCTCTATTTCGACTGTTGTTTTATTTCTGGCGTACAGTAGTGAACCCACGTTTCGTCCATTGTAACAAACTGATTCATAAAATCATCTGCATCGGCTCCAAATATCTCCAAGCAGTCACGTGAAATAGTCATTCGCCTCCTTTTTTTGTTCAACTGAAAGCAGTCACGGAACCCAGCTCGCAGACACGTTGTGGGAACCCAATTCGTTCAATATGATGTTTTGAGTTCGTTCATAAGAGGTGCCTATAATCTCGGCGATCTCTCTATTTTTTTATCTGCGGTCTCCCATAATGAAGTCAAGAACGTTTTGAATATTTTCCTCAGTAGTGGACGTCGAAGGCCTGCCAAAGCGGGGTACATCTTTGACACTCTCTTTACCATGCTTGAATTCTGCTATCCATATTTGGAGAATGAATAAGACAGAGGAGAATCTCCTAAAGTACGGACCATATCATCATGGATGGCTTTCGGTGATAGCCCCTCCCTATGGAGGTACTTAATGATAGCATGCTGCTCTATTTGCTCCATTTGCAGAAACTATGCCCGATTGCTGTATTAAAAAAATTATATAATCACAACGAATTACCACGTTTCACACTTCACACAATTAACTAGTTTGAACTGAACTAAATGATTTGGATAGATATGATTTTTAGAATTGAATGTATCTGTGTTAGGACGAGTATTTTTCAATCCACCCTCGTATAAAAATCTTATGCCATTTTGGATTTTAATTAGATTTGGCACATATATAGAACTTTGCCAAGCAACGCGTGGCGCTGGCATATGTCTAATATAATAATAACAAAATCTGAACGCTTCACTCTCATAATCAGGTACACATCTGACAGTATCAAAAGATTTCTCTAGAGTTCTATACAGTAAACTTTTATGGACGTTTACAAAAGATTTGGTTAACATCACCTGCTTATTTTGTGTCTCTAGTTTTGTATAGAATGAACAACAAGGTAGAAGCTTGCACAATGCAACAGCTCCGGTGCTTTGTAGACAGGGCATCGGTTTTTATAACAATGCCCTCCTGGCCCATCTCTATTAACACTGGTAAACTGTGCGAAACTTGTAGTTCTAATTGTGTGCGCAAACACAAGTGTACTCTTCTTGCTTAAATCCTTTATTCGGTTTCTATGTCAAATATTGGTTATGAATAGGATCGTGAACATACCGTAAATCGCACAATACACCTGCAATAATATAAATTGTTTGACCAAGTAAATGGCTTTATTCTAAATATTGGCCGTGATCCGCTTTTTCACCTGCGTAAAAAATATCTAGAACCAAGTATATTTGATGATATTCTAGATTGCAATCTATATTTGTGCCAAAGTACATCCTAGTTTTTTTTTTCGGAGGGACCTACTACTGATTGGCGGTGCTTGTCCTGCCTTAACAGTTCGAATGACTACGAAAGACTTTTGTGACTTCATGTTTAGGGAGACGATAGGGGGACAGACCCCCCTCTTTTCCCGCAGATGGGAAGAGACAAACCGGAATTTTATTGTGGGCGTTACCCTGTGGTGATTATTATTGGGACCGAAAGGGGGAAACGGTACCCCTCCCCACACTAGTGGGACGGCGCGCGCACGATTCCGATTAAGTTGCGGTGTCGTGGATAAGGTTAATTGAGCTCGTTTAATGTTTGGCTTATGGGGGCTGAGGAGGCCGGCCTCCTCACCCCCCCCCCCTGAGGGGAGGGGTTGATTTGCGCTACAAATCGACAAACGCAGTGTTCTTGATTTATTTATTATTATTAGAGCTCTCTACAGTCACGTTATTTTATTTCTACAAATGTAAGCTCTCAACTTACGGATTTGAACCCGGGCTCGTTTCCGTACGCATCATGCAGCCGACCGAAGGGGGCCTGATTTGTGTGTCGGGTTCAGGTCGTAAAGCGATAGCTACTACCGACTAAAACCTAAGTTGGCCCTATTGGCATTTTACTGCGGATGCGTGTCTGGGTGTGTTTTTGCTTTGCACAGGGCGGACTTAGCAACTGCTACGGCTATCGCGTTGTCGGCGTCGTGCAGTACGTGCTTTGGCCGACGGTAACGGGAAGTACATCCTAGTAGTTGTTGCTCGAAATATCAAACATGTAAACACTTCTTTCGCATTTATAACATTCGGATTATTTACTGGTTGATTGCGCTCGATTCCGTAAATTGCACGATTTACGGAAGTAACTTTTATGTAAAATTATTTAAGTTTGTTTTGTTAGATGTACCAAAAATGCTTCATTCAAGATATTTTGTAGGAGGTAGAAAACATCCGCACATCCAGAGGCAACCATTGCCATTCTTCGTCCGCTTGAGCTACATTGGCCATACGGACTGTCACTTTGTTACCTGTGCTGTGATTCGTGAGAGCACAGGTCCCCCTTCTTCGGTATGCCGTCCGTCCAGTACAGTACAGTACGTCCGGGTACTGTAAGACGCGTCGGCCGACGGTCTACGCCGATCTACGCCCATCTGTGATGTCGAGCCGTTCGTTACCTTATTAGTATATATAACTTGCCCATGACAACTAAAGGAAAAACTATAATAATTGAAAACATGACATACACAGGAACAGCCGACGCAATTACACCCAGTCTGTCTATAAAATTATATACAAATTGCACCGCTTCCGTTCTGCTGGGTTTTCATATGCAATTAAAATCGACTATTTGAATCGACTTCCTGTGCCAAAGTGGAGTCTATAAAATTAATTTGCTACAGATCGTGTCTGATAAGTGAATGTCACATGATATGTATTGGAACCTGTTTCATATAAATTGTAAGTAGAAATTTAAAAAATAGTTCTCTGACACACCAGACTGGGAGTATGCATTATGTAGCTACATTTTTGCTGATATTTTTCATTGAATTCAATAGTAGGATTTTATACCTGAACCGTGTTTCGGGCGCGTACAATAAACTTTATGAATCACAAAAAATAACATAAGTTATGATACTATGACTATTTTTGGTCTATAATTTACTGATGAATGTAAGTTATTATGTTATTTGTACGTTTTGTGTGGATCTGGAAATATAGCTTAACATATCATTTTTGTAAATCGGGTGTCTAGGGTAAGAAGGACATTGAGATATGTGATATTATAAAATATATCAATATGTATAATATATTTAACATTAATGGAGTCCACATAGACATAACCTGCGGGTTATACGTTGTGCCTTTGTTAACCAAGGACTGTACACCGGATGCGTCGTGGTGATACGTAACAAAGCCACTATTGTACCGCATAGTATTGCATCTATAAAGTAACATCCCAGACTCCCCGGTACCATATTAGGTATTATAATTTACTTCTTATACTTACAGCGGCACTAAGCTTATCAGTTCTTATATTATTATTAATAGTTGTTTGCCTTATTCAGCCATATAATAAAGAAGTTGACATTTCAGCAGCGTCTGGAACACGCTGCCAAGTGTCGAGGTATTTTTGCCGCGCGCCGAGCCGTCTGACTATGTCACGTGCAGTAGTTTTGTTTGCAATTCGTTGAATGTCTGTTTTGGCTACAACCGTCGCGTCATGTATACATCTCCTGGAATTTTACGTTTGCTTTTTTAACGATTTGTGTTAGGTTGACAATTAATGCTTTAGTATTGTGTATACTTTTATCACAATGATCATTATGATGCAACAAAAATATGTATATTTTAATGAAACTCAGTCGTGTTAAATATCGTCAGACTTTTTGCATTCACTGGTCACTGGACACTGGACACTGACTACAGAGGTATCTGTCGAAATACTTTTTTTTTTAATCATATTTCTGCTGACTGATTAACCATTCCTCTGAAGCGTCACCTGATTGCGACTTCTATTTATACAAGACAGACGTTACACCGTTTTGTACTTATTTAAGAAGTGGATGATTATGTTTTTGAAGTGTTACCTGTTTGGCGTGTCAGGGAAATGAACGATGTTATAGTCAACATCTTAGCTTTAAAAAAAGTTACTAACGCGTCATAACAAAATTTCAATGTATTAAATGCCTTTTTTCTATTGTTGAAGTAACGAACCTATCGTTATTTCTACAAACAGAATCAGGCGAAAGTTACCATTTTTTAAAACATTTTAATCTTGTCCTAAAGAAGTATAACTTCTGACATATAACGCGTACACTTTTTTTATTTAAAACAAGTACTTCTTTCTACTATTATACTACACTAAAATTTTCCTAGGTCTTGTTTGTTTCTTTAGAAGCTATGATTTTTATTTTTATCTAATATGCGCAAGTGAACCATGTTAGGCATGTGTCTTCTGATTTTGTATTAATACATTATTATAATGAGATATTAATGTGTATAGAAGCGATAATAACAGTAGAAACGAGATTCAACATGCCGTCGCTCGCAGATCGCTGCGTGCGACGGCATGGTCCAGTCGTGTTGCGCAATACACTCCGGGCTTTTCTTCTTCTTTATCATCATCATTATCACACCAGCCCTCACCGGTCCACTTCTGGACACAGGCCTATTTCAATGAACTCCACGACGACCGATCTCCAGTTACTCGCATCCAACCCGGACTGGCTACTGCACGCAGATAGTCTTCCCACCTTGTGAACTGACGACAAACACTTAGTTATCCTAAACGCGGCCTCCAGTCCAGAACCTTACTGGCCCATCTGCCAATACTTCTGAGTGTGTGACCAGCCCATGACCACTTTACTTTTATTTATTTAATAGTAGTAGGTTCATCCACAATTGAACACATGTAATAAGAGCTCATGAAGATACAGACACATAAAGAATAAATTAAACATGTTACAATTACTTAGAGACGAACTCAGCTTGCAATTAGATAACTGTGATATTAAGAATAAAGAGTTACAAGATAATGAAAAAAAAACAGTAAACATTAAAGTAACAATGCACTAAATTTCGATATTCATAAGTAACAATATTATTTCGGCAAGTTTTACACTAACACTTTCCTTAGAGCATAAGAAATATTCAGTGACACAAAATTAATTCTACTAACAACAAAATGTATGTATAACAAAAAAAAAAATCTAAAAAAAAGTCAGATAAAAATCAATGTCAACATAAAATAAAAAAAAATACTATACTTCTTCCTTATGACAATAATATTTTTCTATCTAGATTTATTAATGATTTTCTTCTATTTTTTTTTGCGTATATTGTTTGGGTTTGCAAATATCAAAACGTTTTATGTATATCTAGGCGTTCATGGAACTGACATAGCTCTATGAACGTGGCATTTCACGTGGCAGTTATCACGTCTGAGGATGGCGACCTATGAATGCGACGTGAATACTGTTGAGCGTCCTGAGAAGACGGGGATCTATTTGCGGATCGTGTGCGTGGAAGCGGCGCTTGCATAAGCTGCGTGTGCGCACCGGACGTCCGCGCTGGACCAATTACTGCAGTGCTATGTGACGCTGATAACCCGGGCTCGGGGTTACAGTGCATTTTGGAAACGTGTTTATAGTTATATACTAGACACGCCCCGTGGTCACACTTGATGTGACCATCTATGTGATCTATCTATAAGGAGAATACCGCAGGTCAAATTAGACTGATAATGTCATTATGGGCGTTCTTGTGATTGGACCGATCAATACGGAAACTGTATCATAACTTGAGTCAAAAAAACAGAATTCCTGTCAACTTCCGGTTTTTTTTTTAAATTCCCGCGTGAAGCTGGGTTGGGCTGCTAGTATATTCTATATAATAATACCGATGTCTATCTTTCCGTCTTTAAACCTAACGACTACAATTACTACACTATTGAATTGCAAATGCCTTTTAATGTCATCTCGCAGTCCCTCTGCACTGGTACGAGTTTTTCTGATACTGCAGCGCTGTGCGCTCAGAATTACTGATGAATCATATTCTTACTTCTTACATATGCAGAACATTAGCTTGAATAGCTTAATTAAATTAAATACATGTAGGTATTTTGTTTTGTGCAACTAGTGTAGAAACGAATTTTATGTAACTGTTGTAATGATATTCTACGGCGACCCCGTGGTAAGCGTGGCCAACTTCCGGACGTTCCAAAATTTTTTGTCATAACTGGAACGGGATATATTCAATGTTAACATCGTTTATTCGTAGTGCATAGCAGCTTGAACTCATCTGGAACTGCCTTCGCTTTTCGTGTTTTCTGTAAGTCAATAAATGTTATACCTGTTGCATGTTGTCGGAGGAAGCACACATTTGAACCACAAATATTTTAATCATAGAAATTTCGTTTACCTGATGACAATTTCTCCTGCGACTTAATAACGTTGAAATATTAAATTTTTGATACCCTGTTTCACAAGATTATCTAATATTTAGTAGTAGGTTTTGATTTGAGAATAATAAAATTGAGATTGAAATATCTGATGAACATCTCTAAGGGCATAGCTGAACTATTGGAGGTATGTAAGTGCGACTTGACAAAAAACATTTCATGTGATGAGCCCTTATTTTAGATGTATATGAAACTGTACTTTTTTATAATAGGTGAAAGCGAGGAGTCAATAGTTTTCGGATGTCTTCCGACGCTCATAAACATCCGCACAATTGCTATGCAGATGCGCTTTCCTCCTGTCCAATGGGCCAATATAAAGATTGTTCAATAAAAATCTGAAGAATTAGAAATCATAGGTGATAAGATGTATGAACATAAGATGTGCTGCCGTCACATGACGTACTACAACGACAACATGAAGATGTTGCTCTATTGAAATACTTTTATAATTGACATCCAGCCAACAAGTAAATTTGCTACAAATTCACATACAATCTAACTACATAAATAGAGGGATTCGCATTAATGAACATTAGACTAGGCTTGGCTTTGATTACCCACCACGGTGCAAGCTTTTTTTTATATCGTAGGGAAAGTGCGTTTGTGCACCATCCCACTTACCCTGGGTGGACCAGCAGGGTGTGTCGGACTCAGTGCCGTAGAACTACTGCCGACTTGAAACCACTCCGAGAGCCTTCGGCCGCCGTGGTGAGGTACTCCGGATCTATCAGCAAGAGGACACCCCGGTGACTGGCCGGTCCTTAACTAAGAACCGCCCTTCGTCCGAAAGGAGCTACTCCGGCACCTGGGGTGACCCCAACGACATCAAAACCACAATCGTTGTCAGGTACCCAGCCTGAATCCACGGCTGCAAAGTTATTTCATGGCAGAATGCGCTGTATGACATGGCTCAAGCCTTTTCTTTGTGCCACTTGTGCTTTTTATTACTTTATTATTATATGAAAAAACTAAACGTAAATGAACCGTGAGAAAGTATAGGCCATCCATTTACATATGACGAGTATGTTAATCACTTTATAGGTTTCTGCCGTACAAACTACGTCGTTAGCATCCGTATCCGGAAGACATGTTTATGATAACATCCGAAACTTGTTAATAACATCCGAGTGCAGTAAGAAGAGTTCAAATTATAACTTAAGTCACTCAACGGTTTTATTAAGGATTGAGACCCCGTTTATTTGTTACGTTAGTGTCGCAATTTACGATAACTTTTTTTGGGCCCTTGGATTTTATGTTTTAAAAAATAAGCACAGGAAAACTGGTCGTGTTTCTTCAATCTTTTTTTTATAGTTTAAGCAAACGAGAAATAGGAGCCTTTTGACGTCTACACACGCCCATAAACATCCGCATGATTGTTATGTAGATACGTTTCCTTCCTAATTGTGCGGATATTTATAACCGTGGGTCATCAGACGGTTCCGACTGCTCGTTTGCACAAATATACCTATACTTGAATAGATTCTGGCCATAAATACTGTTACAATAAAAAATAAAAATATTACACTTGAATTTGGAATTATCACTTTTATAAAATTGCTCATTGTATGTTCTCATTTTGGCGCCAATACATTGTACAATATTTTGCTATATTAAAATGGATTGGGTGATATAGAGGACAGAATAGCTGTGATTGCATGACACAAAATATGTATGGAGCAATTTTCAAGTATCCAAATGTTTGTGTACTGGGCAATTAATAGAGACTTCCTCTGTTTGTGACAAAGAAAGATCTGGCCGTTCACATAGTGTACGTACGAAAAAGTTGGTGAAAGCAGTAAGGGAAAGAATTCGAAGACATCCTGTCCGAAAGCAATTTTATATCGGGAAATGTAGGTAGCACCTAGAACCATGACGCGTATTTTAAGATACGCACTGGTAATTTCTTAACTTATAAATTAAAGATGAATGGGGTGGTAAAATCGAGACCATCGGTACGCAAAGGGAGGTAACAGAAAAAGTTTGTTTAACGGATGATATTTTTTTTACAATTGAGCAACATTTTAAAAAACATAATAACCGTGTTTATGCTCGAAGCTCTTAGGAAGCTTCCCAATTTATCGACAGAGTTCAACGTGGGCATTAACCGACATCAGTGGTGGTATGGTGTTAGCGATAATGGAGTGACTGAACCATATTTTTCTGAAAAAGCAAACTAAGTGTATGAAGATACCATTCTTGTGAAGGTAGGTAAGCCCCTTTAACGCCAGGTTCAACCAATGTAACCCAGTATGGTCCTTCCAGCAAGACTCGGGACTAGATCATAAAGCTCGATCCATCCAATTTGGTTAAAACGAACTTTTCGGACTTGATTAGAGCTGAAGACTACCATTCATCAAGTCTCGACCTTAATCCGCTGGATTATCACTTATGGTCAGTACAGCTTGCTCTCTACGTAATGATAATTTGAAGTCCCTAAAACAATCCATACGATTGGCAGTGAAGAATTTCCCCATGGAAAGAGTGCGTGCTTCTTCTATTGAAATCTGGCTTCAACGTTTAAAGTGCTGTATTGCAGCCAATGGAGGCCACTTCGAAAACATTTTATTTGTTTAGTTGTTTTATATTTGTGTATTAAACTACTACACACCGTAAAAGTAATAAATATTATTTGCAATTAAAAAATATTTTTTCTTAGTTACAACATTTATGACAAGATTAGTTGTACTGACTGGCACATCTCACCGCGGCTTCACCCGCACAACTCCGGTACTATTCGTCGTGGCGTTATGGTTGTAGCATTTCTCGATAAATGGACTGCCCTCAATTTAAATGTTGCTTTTGTGGAAAACACAAAAACAATTTATCAATTCGGGCCAGTAGTTGGTTAGAATAAAACGCGTTCAAACAAACAAGTTTTAATTTATCAGCACAGATGTACTAGAAACGCAAAAAATAAATTAAAGTTTAATACGAACAGGATGTTATTAGTTATTTTTGCTAATCTCATTAAAATACGCAATTTGTCGTAAAATATGTAAAAAAATATATAAGGCTTGTTCAGTCTTGTGTCTGTCATTTCTATCACAATTTGAGGACGCACCAGTTTGTGTGACCGGTTTTACTGCGTAAATTACTAAAGCGATTGCCGCGAACTGCTTTAATGAATATTATAAACGCCAAATGCGTGCGGGACACAGCTAGAGCATAAAATTCCATCATATGACCTGTGTTACTACCGAATACTTGTTAGTGAAATAATTTTCAAAATCGGATATGTATTTTCTTTTTCATTTTAAACGTATGTGTGTAATCATACGAGCAACCAAATTTAATCCTCACAATATGTGTTAGTATTATTGACATATTGCGTAGATATTGGCCATATATTACATACATAAATACATACATACATCTATACCATGCGGAGTAGGCAGAAGGCACCGAGTGCTATATCACTCTCACTCATACATCACAGCGGCAGTACATCGTCTATCAGCGTGCAGTACAGATAAACGATTAGTAATCCGTATTAATGAGTTTTCCATACAACACACGTGACCTGGTACGCTTCTTTATGTCTCTTACGATTACTATGCTCATTCATTTCAACAGTTTCATTCAATCATTTTCAAAAATGTTATCTTTATGTGTTCATATGTTCTATTTCTGTACATAAACTACTTGTAGCTCTCATTTATTCTTACCCATATAAGAATAGGCTTAAAGTAAGAATACGTTAAAACAAGTTGTTGTCATTTCTTGGCCCTTTAGTATACGTAAGTAACGAGTAGTCGGATTCTTTTGGTGACTATTCACACCAATAGGCTTCTGCGTGATGGTTATGCATCTATATATGATATGTTGATTCCTCCAATGAGCCACCGCAAAATCAAATAAAGCACGAAACGCGACAAAATAACTGTCACTTTGCGAAGGTATCGTGTGAGCGAGAGGTGCTTTCCCAGTTTCGCTCGCCCGGTGAGGATTCGGCTGCAATGCAACAATAACACTAGGTCTTGCAAAATTACTGTGTGTGGTAGCTCTGACGACGCAGTTGGCTCGTGACGCTGGTGACGCAAGCGACTGATCGACGGCCAGAAGTAAACACGTCTGCGTCGTTCACCCGCCGGCCAGAAGTGTGTTCGTGTAGCCACTCGCACTAGCGGACACGGCTTAGTCATCATCAGCCCATCGATGCTTACTGCGGGATTTTTCTTTTTCGCAAAGAGGCCGCACTGAAATCTATGATGTTTTATTCTACCTCAGTCCAGCATCAAAATCAATAATAATAAAAGTAACATAATATGAATCAATAACCGACTAGCTGAATTGCGGCTACAGCGGGCATGTGTATATTTTTTTATTGAAGGGGGCAAAGGAGTGTTCGGAGCCTTTTTACGGCTACCGACGCTCATGAACATGCACATAATTATTATGCTTATGCGTTGCCCTCCTTCTCCCCCCAATAGGCCACCGGATACTCACAAACCGCACGAAACGCGATACTGAAGATGTCATTTTAAGGCGGTATTATATGAGCGAGAGGTACCTCCCCGGTCGTGCCGGCCCAATTCAGCTGCATAGGAGGTGCTGTAGTGTCATGCACTATTCATGGCACTGCCTCCTCCCATGCAGCATGGCACTACCTCTTCCTAAAAATACTACATCTACATACACACAACAACCTGTCAGTGGGTTGTAACAATTATGTTTTGAAACTTAAATATTTTATAAAAAAGTATATCTGTCATCTTTGACTGTAAGGCTTAATGTACTCTGTGTTGAAGAAATGTCACTCTTTTTCCTTTTGGCGATGGCGAGGATGGATATAATTGCGATGGCTGACGCTGTCTGCTATCGCCATACTGTAATTATATAGTTTTCTTTTCTCTTCAGCCGGGAACCTATATTCGTGTCACACTGCACGAATTAATATTTCATTACAAGGGTGAGTTCATGATTTCTTGCCGACGCCGTGTTTCAATGTTGTTTGATCTTAAATTCTATGTAACAGTATATATATTGCCTGATTTTAGAGGTCTCAAAATCCAAGAGAATGTTAACCTTATTGGTTGTGTGTTCCTTTTCAGAGCTCTACTCCTTTAAACTCTTATTTTCCTTTTCATTAAACACTATATTATTCAAGTATTGATTATAAGGAATGAAGAACAATCCATGTAAATTTGTGGTTATGGAACAATAATTATGTACATAAAGGACCATCCAAGTTGCAGCCAAGTTGCTACCAGCTTCATACCCCCATCTTTTTACTAACCAATATCAAAAACTGTACTAATTCCAATGTTGTTCTTGTACTATTTTAAGTATGTCCTGGATTGTGAATGCGGAAAGACCAATTGAATAAATGTATTCTAAAGTATAATAAACCTGTTAGTCTTTTTTAACCTATGTGAACTCCCTTTATAGAATCTTACAGAATTATAAAAAATAAAGTAACAGGATCACTAGTAGACGGCCGTAGGGCATGTTACACTGCACAGGTATATTAATTTACCTTCCGGTAAGTAACGGTCGGTCTTAGTAGTCTGGGGTGAACCCAGGCGACGCCAGTTGAATCTTTGCACCCCTTTTATAAGAAGAGGGGGCTTAGTGATCAGGAGGTGGAATCGCTCTCGGTACCCCTCTTATTTGAAGAGGGCCCTAAGAGCAACAGTAGGAGGGGCTTTTGCGCACGGGGCAAGGGGCGAGGATGGGAACCTCACCCCATTGCACTGTCCCGAAGTCGGTGGGGTTCTCCTGTAGTGTGCGGCAACCCCATCTGTGGAGGTGGAGTTAGTCCCTCAGTGGGCTGACTAACCGTCGAGATGCCCTGATGATTTATTGTTCCGGGGCACCTCACAAAGGGCGGCACTAATGGCACTAGCGGTGGTTTTTGTGGGTATTCGGCACCATCATGTGCCGCGAGTCCCACACACCACCGGACCCCTACCAGGACCGGTGAAGGCGCATAAATGCGTTTACCCGCGTCAACAAAAAGAAAAAAAAAGGGCTGCCGTCCTTTTTTTTCTAATAGAATCTTATGGTCTATGTTGGAACATGCTTACCACAAGATTACGAAGAACGCTTCAAACTTTGCTTTTGCTACCCCAAATTACATTTTCCCTGAATTAAAATGGTACTATTTATGGAGATATGTCGCTTGGTTAGAAGAGCTCTGGCTCATCTCGCAGCTGTCTGTACGTGCCGATGATCATCAAATGAATAGTTTCTGAGTATAATGTTGGCAAACGAGCAGACTGAACTATGGCTTCCGCATACGTCCCCTTTTTTATAGTATAGCACTCACCTTATGTTATAAAGTCACGCGAAATCGGAGTTATTTAACGACTACCGACACTTATAGACATTCGCATTAGTGTCATGCAATTGCATCGCCGCCCTTTCCGCCTTCCCTCCAATGGGCCACTGACTACTCACAAACCGAGCGAAAGGTGACAAATCTATCACTTTACGGCGGTTTCATGCGAGTGAGAGGTACCGTCCCAAACTTGTCGGCCTAAAGCGACTACAATGTAGCATGGCACTACGTATTGTAGAAGTGTCGCCATAGAACAACACAAACCACATAAAGCACAGAGCATAACCGTTACTTCTCTTGGCGATCGTCGGTTAGGCTTGACATTTGACTCCTGTTCTCTTAACACGGACTGGTCACGGTCACTAAAGAAACCGGATTCCTTCAATGTATAAATGATAGATGAATATTGTTTAAAACGGTTTCTCTTATCTCCATATAAGGCATATAATTTTATTAGCTGCTTTATTTCGCGTTATGCTTGGACCTGTTTGCTGAGTTCCAGAAGTAACTGTCATAGGACACATAACTTCTATACTGACTATACTAATAATATAAAGCAGAACGGTTTGTTTGAACGAACTACTGACGGAATTGAAAAATTATGTGTGTGTTGAACATATACTTGGACGCTACGACTAACAGTGCTGAAGTTGCGCGGGCGACACCGCGGTGTGATGTATGTGTAATGTGTCTGTGCGGCCTCAATACGACGGTGAACGGTGACATCAGAACGTAAAACAAATGTCGTGGCTTCTTAACTTTTAGAGAACCGAGACTCACACCGTGTCAGCCGTTCGACTGATCATTGGCTATTCGCTCGAGTGACTGCATTCACCGCTTATTTACGGCTGCTATGTGGCGGCATCGTAATCCGAGTAAATCGAGGCTTTACTCTATAATTTAATATGTGACGCGTCAGTCATCAGCAGTAACACTTATTTTGCGTGACAAACAGTTGCAAGGCTTTTGACGGCCACCGAGGCGCATTGGCACCGACACTATTGTTGTGCAGATTTTATGCCCTCCTAGTACCCGCCTTCTCCACCTTAGAGAGGTCTCTCTCTCTCTCTCTTCATTGACATTAGTCCCCCGCTGGTTATACGCCCCACCCAAAGCGCGGTTCTTCCGACAGATCGTGTTGGCATGGCACTCTCTTTATTTATTAGGTACAGTTATGGTCTGCCCGTTTATTGACTAAACGTAGCAGCCGGGCACGCGACATGACAGTTCCAAGTCGTACCCCTATATTTCGTGCACTATTCCTATTTCGGTTACCTGTACAAAGAGCCTGTGACCAAGGAACCGTTGCTTACGTTGTACGGTGTAGTGCCCTGCTTCAATCGAGTTAGGCGGGCACGACCGGGCAGGCGCCTATAGCTCGCATGATACCCTCGGAAAGTGACAGCTACATCTTTCGTACCGTTTGGATGGCCCATTGGAGGGGAGAACCCAGTAGGAATGAAAAGTCACAGTACACTGCCTACCTGCAGATGTGTTTCTCTGTAGTCGCCACAAGGTCGTAACTGCTCGTTTGCCTCATTGTACTGTAGAAGTATACAACCGTAGCAATAATATCCGCCAACAGTATAAATATTAACTACCATGAAAATTGAAATAATAATCATTTTTATTAATAGACTATTAAATGTTGTAGCCCAACCAGTCCACCCATAAAGTGTTATCTTTTGCCAAGCGTGTTATGTTTTTTGTATCTATTTGTAAACAATTCAAGTCTAGTTTTATGTAACGTCTCTACATGTTCGAACTAGTTGAGATTTGAGCTGTGCTCTAGGATTTTTTATGATGTTAAAGTCAGGTAAATGTCATTCATAATAATGGCCAAAGTTATGTTCCGTGAGAACTAAAAGCAATAAATCATCATTACAGCTAAGGCTAGTGATAACAATAGAAAAATAAGTTTTTTTTTATAATATAGAGGGGCTAACGAGTAATTTTTTTTATGTCTGTCGACGGTAGAATCAGACAGGTGGAAAAAATGCGACAGCTCCACTTAAAACTGCAAAATTGTGTGATCGATGATTTCCTGTCTGCAATAAACTCTGCTACGAAACAGCCACGTATCTCTAACAAATTTAAATTATTTTTTTATTTCATATTGGTAATATGTGACCATGTGATGAATAGTTCGCTCATTAAGATGTGGCTACAAAATATGACTGCGGCTCTCATTTCCTGTGGAGCCGGGAACTTGATTCAGCTTTTATCACCGGCTAAGCTGTTTAGCGCGGGTAATCAAAAATATGGACTTCACCGTCACTTAATTCATTCTTTTAAAAGCTAAATTATAAAAAAAATATTGTCTATCTGTGTATTCCAATAAAGAAGAGCCTGTGACTGGCGGACTTAATTGTTTTTAATATAGTATAGGGCACAAACGAATGACGATCTTGACGGCACAGTACAGTGGAGTAAGAGCTATGGTCTGCATGCGAATTCTGAGAAGACTCAATGCATGATCATTGGTAGCCGACAATTAATTGCCAAAATTGATTGGGAGAAGCTTCCGAAGATTACTATCGGGGGATCTATAATTACTTCAAGCAAATCTGACAAAAGTTTAGGCATCCATTTAGTCGGAACAACTGAAATTATAGTTATTCGGGTACTTTTAAAAACTTGGTACATCAGGACATCTGTCATCTCGGTCCACCCATGTGTCCATGGTTGCTGTAAAGCTTCTGAAACGTCGGGCTACATAAATAATTCAATAAACCGCGATAAAATCCATAAAAGTAGTTTTATTGTAATATCCATTTTGACCAAATTTTTTTTGCCTTTCGTGGCATGTACAACTCCGGGAATTGCGAAAAAGAATGTTTGATGCTGCAGCTGCTTTGAGACACCTGAGTAAATTTCTCCCGAAAATTTTCTTAGCGCAATCAATGTTACTACCGATTTTGGTTACGCAGACGTGTGCTATAGCGACATCAATGAAGCCTTTCTGTCTACTCTCGAACGTATGCAAAATGTTTGTAACCGGTTTAATTTTGGTATCCGTAAATGTTTCCAATATCGTACAAAACTTCAGTGGCTTCCCATCAAACTACGGCGGAATTCTCACATTCTCCACCTTCTCTTCAACGTCCTATTTAACCCCCCTTCTCCTTCGTATTTTAAAGATCAATTTTCTTATCTCTGTAACCATACTTCCATTCTTCGTTCTTCGAATTAACTAACTCTTTCATTTCTAGTGCATAAAACTTCTTTCTTTGAGAACTCCTTTTTTTTTGTTGACGCGTGGAAACGGTGTGTGGGACTCGCAGCACATGATAGGGCTGAATACCCACAAAAACTACCGCGAGTGTCATGAGTGCCGCCCTTGGTGAGGTGCCCCGGAACAACAAATCATCGGAGCACCTCGACGGCTAGTCAGCCCCCTAAGGGACCAACTAGACCTCCAGGGTTGCCACGCACTACAGGACAGTGCAATGGGGTGAGGTTCCCATCCTCGCCCCTTGCCCCGTGCACCAAAGCGCCACCACCTGTTGCTCTTTGGTCCCCTCTTCTTATAAGAGGGGTACCGAGAGCGATACCTCCTCCTGATCTTTAGCCCCCTCTTCTTATAAGAGGGGTGCAAAGACCCCCCTCGGTTCATTTAGCTTCACCTGGGTACACCCCAGGCTACTAAGCCCCACAGCCACGACAAGGCTTGAACCACGGTGGGGATCTTTGTACAGTGTCAACTATCCGCTTGTGGGATGCTCTACTTGAATCTGTGCAGAACTCGACTATTACGACCTTTAACAACGCCTCACAGTACACTATCTGTCGATATCTACCGTGTAGGACGCTGTTACTTGTGTACGTGTATAAATATTTATTGTGGGTATGTATTTTCTGTATGTATGTATATATATATATA
>JAFELO010000150.1:343911-366956 GCA_017140195.1 Eumaeus atala
TATATATATATATATATATATATTATGATCACGTACTTAGGTAGTACAATGTATGTGCCAACTATTTCTCTTTATATTCTGTCTTCTTTTAAATGATGGATGCCTGGAAGAGACCGCTTGTAGCGGTAAGACCGCTCTTCTGTGCCTGTGCATAGTAATAAGTTCTAGAATAAGTTATTGTAAAATACTTGGTATAAAATAAAGTAATTTTATTATTATTATAGGAGACAAACGAGCTATTAGAGCCTTTCAACGGGCCACGGGCTACTCATAAACCGCACGAAACGCGACACTGTTGGTGTCATTTTACGGCAGTATCAAGCAAGCGAGAGGTACCTCCCCGGTCGTGCTGAATGAATTTCGTTGCATTGCATGGTGCATGACACTACCTCCTCCTATGCAGCATATTACGATCTCTTACAGGCATGGCACTACCGCTTACAAAATATCATGGTATATTCCTGTGTACAGAGGAGTAATGTTACGCGGTAGGTAGTCAAGTTGAGAATGACGTACCCACCACGGTAGAGTATTGACGATCAAAAAGAGATCTCAAAAAATCTATTTCAAATAAAATATTTTAATTTTCAGTGTCGTAACCACGGTTCGATCAGACGAAACCATCTCGATTAGAGAAACATCTAAAACAAAACAATTGCATTGGCTTTCTAACCTCAACTGATGTCAAATAAGAGGAACGTGTCTCAGTTGCTAGCTCTTAAATCATAAAATATTATTAATTTTATCTTTCGCTTAGCTTAATAGTTAATTTCTAATGATAAATGATAATGGCGACTTTTCCGTCTTATTATAATGATGTCTAGCCATTTAATTTGATTGTGTCCGTATTGTGTCTCGGGTTAGGATCGAACTGACCTCTGCCCGTCTGTGAATCGCCGATACAAGTCTTAATTAACATCCTTGGCGTTACGTAGAAAATATGACATCAGAATCTACGACGGACAAAAAATAATTAATCATACTTTTATATAGTAAAGGGGGACAAACGAGCAACCACAAGCTTTTTACAATTACCGACGCCCATGAACATCAGTATAATTTCTATGCCAATCTGTTGCCCTTCACTAGGTCACCGGCCACTCACAAACCGCACGAAACGCTACACTTGAGATGTCACTTTACGCCGGTATTATGTGAGAGAGAGGTGGCACCTCGGTTGTGTCGGCTCAATTCCGCTGCAATGCAGCATAAGTTAGCAGACCTTAAGTAAAAGTTAGAGCCTAGCTTCTACTTTACAAGCCCTTAATCATATCTTCTCAAACTCAAGCAGTCAAAATTTGTAGCTTGACTGTTTTGCTACATGCCTTTTCTATGTAAGGTGAAAATTTAATTAAATGTTAACACTTTTCGTTGTAGTGCATGAAACATTATGATTGACAGCAGATATTTGATGGTGTGCATGCCGAAAATTTTGTTTATCTGGTATAATCAAACCCGGAGTTATTAATGTTCAAAAAGCGACGAAAATTCCACCACAGCGGTCGAATGATATCGGCTGCTCAGTCAACCTCCCAGCCCGTACCCAGTGCCTGTTGGACTCTGCAGAGAGTCTTCCCTGCGTAAAGAACGGGGCAAAATGTGAATGTAGCATTTAACAGATTTGCATGTCTGTTCCGCCACAACATGTTATAATCGCGGCCGCTGATGTACGAGCGCTGGCGGCCAGTTCCGGACGCGGGCGGACTGGTCCGGGCACCGTTATGCTCTCGATCGCCTCGTCAATGGACTCTGCATGTGATATAAACTACGTCCATTCATTAACGGGCGTGGGCGAGACTAGTTTATGGATAACATTCATGAATGATCAGCGTGTGCAGGAGTGGGGGCTGGTGATTTTGTTGTTTTGCGTCTAGTGGAAGTGGTCATTTTTAATTCATAACAGGAAATGAGCGGTCGGGGATTTATGGACAACGAAGTCTGTAAATATCTGCATTAAGGTTATGCAAATGCCTAGCCTTCTACAACCCACCACGCCTAGACCACTGGATTCGAACAATATACAAGAAACGTTTTTTTTTACACACAATGCAATCCAAAAGGCTTACTATTAAAAATAGCATGATAACTGCTTCAAAGTAATAAAGGAAAACCCAATTCAGGTTTAAGCATTTTAATTATTTTATACTTTAACCGACATCCCCACGTTTCTGGCACCTTATGTTGCTGACTGGCAGTAAGTTGTACCGCTTGTATAATCGCGCTATCTGTACCCTTAGCTCGGATTGGCATAACACTAGTGTGACAAGTCGGCTAAACGTCACGGGCCCCCAGCCCGGGCTTGAGCACTCAGCGCGGGACAACTTTCTGTTTTAGCTCCACCCATCGCTTTCTCCCATGCAAGTCAAGCTGCTAAACGTCTGGTTAAAATACACAGAAATTTGAACTCTTTTTAAGGATTTCTTGAAGCCATCCACGCCCAGTACTGAGGCCCAGGTACCCCTAAATAATCTGAATCTTGATCGTTTAACTTGTCTGATTGACCAATGACATATGTTAGTATTTCCTCTTCTTATAACAGGAGATGGAGAGGCCCCTTCCGATGAAATTGCCACGGGCCCCCCGCGGAGCAGTGCGCCGCCGAGCGCTGTCATTAGCCCGTGTATATGACACCATCGGCGGTGAGGCGCGTTAAGATATAATAGTGCGGTCCGACCGGTTTGCTTCTCCGATATGCTCTTTAAACAGGTGCTTCGCCAAAATGACAGAATTGTGCATTGTTTAATGACTTTTTCATTTGAAAGTGCATGCTTTTATAACACAGAGGAGCAAAATTTGTGTGTTTAGTTCTGAATAATTCGAGACAGTAAAATGTCAACTGTGATTTGTTCATTAACAGGACGGACGGTTAGAATAGTACCAAGAGACAGTCCATTTCAGGTGTACTTATATACCTGCCATTACACCGCTAACACAGAAAAATAAAAAGATTTCATTAAAATAAAATAGTTTACTACAACCAACTATATTACATAATTAATTAAGAAAATTAATGTCGAAATGTATGACTACGCCACTGATAGCGTTTCTCATCGTGGAAATATTTAATCATACTTGGGCATAAATTAAGAGAAATTCGTGGATTTTTACCATCAATTAAATCATACAAACAGGTATGATTTAATTCCATCATTTGGTGACTCGTACGAGACCTACGATCCACACAATGGCCTATCCCAATTTGGCTGTAATGCAACGTGACACTCTACCTCTTACAAAATAAAATGTTTATATTGAATAATACAACGTTTACATTGCGAAAAAAATGAATGTTTTCCTTGCAATAGCTTTAGCGTGGAAGAAACCGCGGATACTGCTTGTAAATAAATAAACTAGCAAGAGTCTTCGCAACCGGCGTGTCTGTTTGAAGGGAGCAATGAATGTGGAGCAGGCAAGGCGAGTGTGTAAGGATCGTGATGTTTGGCATTCCGTTCCCTATGCCTACCGCATTATGGAGCTGGCGTGAAGATGTGTTGTTGTTTAAATAAGCAAGTCAATAAAAATACGGTCTGGAGAGTGGTGTAGGAAGCGTGTGCCCCCAGCCCACGTGAGCACCGCGTGTCGTCTTCATATCGAGTGCATGTGAGTGTGGGGCGCCCACCTATGACCCGGGCACGCGCGGCCACACCTTCCCACAGCCGGCCACAGTATTTATTGTATGTTGCTGCTACAGGGTTCCCAAGTAACAAAGAGGTCGTCACGATTATTGTCGTCACACTATCGTTGCTATGGTGTGGATTAGCCACAGATAAAATTAGAGTTTCCATTTTAGGGCCGTGTTAATTTTATTAAATTTATTTTTTCCTGCTGTAATATAATAGAACAAAGGAGCAGTTGGAGCCGTTTGGTGACAACTGACGCATTATTGTTATGCAGTGTTGCCGCCATTCCTCGCCTCCGCGTCCATTGAGCCATTGGAAACTAACAAAACACATGAAGCCAGTGAGTGGCTATCACTTTGCGGCGATATAGTTAAGCATGGCGCTGCCTCTTATATAAAGAAAAAGCTGACCCACAGGCCGGAGCGTCGAAAATATGACGCGGCCCATTCTCAGAATTTTATTTTTTCCTAGTCTCGGAAATTAAGCAGTATAAGTCGGAAATGGATCATCGAGCTTTTCAGAAATCTAGGAGTCTTCGATCAAATATCCAATTAATTTAACCGCTACCGTAAGTCCTTTTTTGTTCGGTGACGAAGGGGAATGCATTTACGCATGATACCTGGGAACCCGGGTAGACCCCCAGACCTATGTTGGACTCGGCCATTGGGTAGCAATACCGACTTAACTCCTACGGGAGCCTACAGCCGCTATTAGTGGAGGGTCCCGGACCTGCAGGCAACAGGACCCCTCCAGCGATAGGCTGACCTCGGCGAAAAGGCCAGACTTCGCCTCATCCGGGACTGTCCGGCTACGCTATGACAGTCCCCCACGACGCTGTGTCTGCATGAGGTGGACCGGGTTCCCATCCCGGCCCGACACGGAACACAGGGGCATTACTGAAGGCGCTGCAGATAGCGCCTCGTTCGTGAGCCCAATCGTCGTAGGCGGGGGGAGGCCCCGTCGGCAGCCTCCTCCCTCACCCGCTCGTCGGCTTCCCTCTGGGACATGACGGTCTCGCAGAAGGAAGCCATCGCCTGGTAGAACTCGTCGCTGCGGAGCATCGACGATGATGGTCGACTTTCACAAGCCTCCTCCGACAACTGATGTCAGATCGTGACGCAGCGCCGGCAATCTCGGGCACACCCCGAGGGTGTGACGGGCCGAGTCCACCGCTGCGTCACAATTGTGACAACGAGTCGTCGGCTCCCTGCAGGCCGTCCTACACAGATACCGAAGCAACCATGCCCGGTGTGCACCTGCGTCAGACGAAAGGTGAGGGGCTTGCGCCTACGGCGCAGCCGCCGCTCGAGGACCGGGTGCAAGACAGCCGTTATCTCTACCGTACGGCTGCCGCGCCAGGTCTTCCCCCCACCTCTGCATTAACGCTACATGCCCTAACCGGCGGACCCGCAGGATCTCGTCATGCGTGGGGTTCAGGCCGAGAGCCCTCCTATCCGAGACATAGAAGCAGCTCTCGGCAAGAACCTCCTCCACGAGCTCCCACTAGATCGCCGAGTAGGACTGTCGCTGCAGCCCACGAAAACGTGCGGTACCCCCGGATCGACCTCACTGCGATGACCCTCTGCGCAGAGCGCAGATGGGCCTTACTTCTCGCAGTGATTCGATCCGTCCAAGCCGGATCACCGTACGTCGCCATACTCCGACAGACACCAGAGTACAGCTGCCAGGCGGCACTGGGTCCTCCGAGGTTCGGGAGGAATCTGTCCAGCGCACTCGCCGCCTTCACGACCTTCGTTCCCACTATAGCGAAGTGTGGACTGACGGTCCACCCTCCGTCAAGGATGAGCCCCAGATATTCATGTGGGGGCTCAACCTGCTAAAAAAAATTACTTCTTTGTAACATTAGCATAGACAGAAACATAAAAATATATGTTGACTCGCGCATAAGAAATAAGTGAGCACGTATTAGTACGGGACTTACGGTGAGTGCAATACGCTCGCTGAATCTTCAACGCGGTTACAATATTTATACAAGTAATGTCCTATACAAGACGTGGCGCCCGCCTAGGGACACCCCTCGGTGTCACTACTGTTAGTATGTTCGTATGTCTCATTAAAATATGTATGAGTGAGAAATTAATGACTTGTTTATACTAGGACATTACATATTCTGTCTATTATCTACTCTACCCCATACACAACTTGTGACAGGTTGTCTTCCGAGTGCTACTAAATTTTATTTTTATTTACGATGCGTGCATTGCAAAACATACACACAAGAGTGGACAAAGTGAGATGGGATGGTTTATTTATTTCAAATAATGTTCTTTTTATTGCTATCTTTTAGGCTAAAAGACCGTGGGTTCTGTGTCGATCAGAATATTATTTTATGCACAAGTAAGGACTTGTGCATAAAATAATGTGTTATTGTGTTGTTGTGTTATAAAAGGTTATATGACGTATCATAAGTTGTTACCATTTTGTTTACATCACTGCGGTTTATTTCGCCACCGGACGATCTTAGTAAAATAAACTAATTACATGATAGGAATATGAAAAGTAATAATGAAACGATTGGTTACTCGTGTATAAATACTTGTCAGTTTCGTTTCGTCTGCCCGATGTTCAGGATGCGACAGCCCTGACCGGCGACAGTGAAGAGTTTGGCCCGTGCTCTTCCGTTAGCCGCTGGCGTAGGTGAACGAGTCCATCATGTGTGGGATGGCTTGCTTCGAGATCTATCGATCTGTAGATTGTGGCATCGATTACGACGATGCGACTTAATTGTGTCTCACCCACTACTCACTCCCACTGCTGCTGCTCCTGTGTCGCCAACATCGACAGCGGTAACTACTATAACCCTCTGACATAATCACAGGTAGCCCGAGAGAAAAGCAAAAGTGTCTTGGAACCCGTAACATACTTAATCAGAAGAACAAAGGCACTAAGCAATTTTAAAGTCGCTCTACACATGCCAATCAAAAATACAAAATTTGAGTTGTAAGTTACGGCAGTCCAAGGACCGACTAGTCAAATTTATGAGTCGGTAAATTATATTATGAGACAGCCCTTTGTGTAGAGTCCTGTGCAAAACAAAACATATGAATGCAAAGCAGCCTTCTTACAAGTCCACCGGCTATGTATAAGTTTATGAATTTTATGGCCAGTCTTTCTGATAGGCTCGTAGAATCATAGCTACAGCTTAAGTGTGGGTCTGTTGACACTTATAAGAATTATGTGGTGTAAGAGTACAAGATCGGCTCATTGGAGGGGAGGAGGGAAGGATGGGTACGCATCTGCCTGACAATAGTGCAGATTTATGTGGGCATCTAGTCACCGAAAAGCTCCGATTACTCGTGTGGGGCGAATCCCACCATACCATAAAAGTTTTTTTGGTCGCAACGGAACAGAGTTTTAGGCAATTGAAGACATTGGCGCATACATGGCACGCGAAGAGGAAGGATAGGTAATAACGTAGCTGCATCGAGATAGTCAGGACAGACGAGGCAGATGACAACTTCTATGTCTGTGGTGTTAGTCCCCAGAAAGGGGAGAGTGAAATAACTAGAGGGCACTTAAATAATGTGTAGGGAGTCCAGAATTGTACGTTGGGAAACCCCCGTGAGGTTTGCTCCCCGGCATGCATCTCCCATGATTCGCTCCGTATTTCGAGAGGTGGGCAGGAGCATGAGTAGAAGTGTGTACCATAACAAAAGTAAAAAATACCCTCTTCTGTCCTTATGAAGGGTAGAATTTTTACTTATTTACATCTGTAAAGGTGGTAATCGCGTAGAGTGGTCAAATAAACATTCAATTATTGAATGCTCCTCTCCTCTCCAATGGCTACCGGACATATGTACACCGTACGAAACACAATCGGTCACTAGCGCGTATCATGGAGTCGACCCCATTCGGCTGCAATGCAGTAGGGCAGTACCTCTTACAGAAGCCCGGTCGCGTGAGGCGTGCGTTGGCGGTGCTATCGCAAGAAAGCCGTTGTGTTTTGTAACCGCTGCCAAGTATATAATGTACTAGATAATATAATGTGCATGTGCACACTTTATATTGAATGCGGTAGGTAGGCATTGTATGTAGCTCTTTAGTTTTAACCAATTATTGCATGATGCAAAATGCGAAGGATTAGATGGTTCTATGAGATATAAAACGTAAGATTCATTTAATATCAGTAGGAGATAGTGTCAAGCTGCATTGCAGCGGAATTAGGCCTGCATGCGGGGAGGTGCCTCTCGCTCAGACGATACCGACGTAAAGCACATCTTCGGTGTCGGTGTCGTGCGGTTTTTGACTGGCCGTTGGCCCTGGGTGGCCTGAGTACCCTGGGACGGTGCGGGCACCACGATTTACCTAGCTCAAACAATACTGCTGTACCGGCTCGGTATCCTACCGCGCGCGCGTCTCATCACTCGTCAAAAGGTTAAGGGGCTTGATAGTTAAATTAGCTGTTACAAACACTCTCATATCGGAATGTATCTCTCCCATCTGCGGGAGAGGGGGGGGGGGTCATTCCTTCTTTCGAACCCAAACGTAGACTCGTCACCAGATGCACTCCTAGCAATCCGATGAAGCTGTGTTGGGACTTAATTCGTTTCCACAGAATAAGTTCGGCTCCAAAAAAATAAGAAATTATGCGGATATTCGTGGGCGTTGACAGTCGTAAAAAGGCTTCAACTTCTCGTTTGCCCTCCTACACTTAAAAAAGCCCTTTATACGGTCACGAACGAAAAAGGCATTTTTACTGCGAAAAAAGTAAACACTACGGGTCGTGCACTTTTAATGTTTTTAATATACTAATTACGGATTATTTTTACAGAACTCCTGGCAATTGAAGTGTCGAAGGCTTCAAAAGTTTTCAGATATTCAATGAAAGATGTCATTGCACAGACAGACAGACACAGCGGACATAAATGATGATATACATATGTCGTATTAGGATCTATAAATAACCGTATTACATGACGGCCCTGTTTTTGAAAATGGCTAGCCGTAATGAAATACGTCGATTTGTACAAAATGACTACGAACGACATATATACTCCAGATAAGTGATCGCCAGTTAAGACGTAACTCAATAATATACCCGCAACCAGTACATATACAAAATGTTCGCGAAATTCGAATCCCCCCCCCCCGTGCCTATCCGGGAACTGTTTCTCTGACCACCCTCGTAAACATAACTTTTAACAGGCCAATAAGCTTGGAATAAGATATGGGCGCTTAGTCGGGAGTTGGTAGAGTACAAAAGTATTGTGTTACCGTTAAATTTACGAAGAGTTTCGAGCAGACGGTCGTGTTCCCCGGGTATCAAGTGTCCGATCGAGGCGCTGAGCGCAGGGCCGGATTAACGACATAACAAACATGAACATTCTACAGGCCCCGTATAAATAACCGCACGAAACGCGACACTGTAGATGTCATCTTACGGCGGTGTCAGGTGAGCGAGATTTACCTCCCCGGTCGTGCCGGCCCAATTACGTTGCAATGTGGTATGGCCCTACCTCTTATTTAACATATCAAGGGCTATATGAATAGAGCTTGCTACAGACCCCTTTCCAGATTAATTCGGCCCTGGGTGCGATGTGTTCAGTTATTCAGAGTTTCAGCAATCGTCAGTCATCTAGCTGCCAAGGGCTTGAGATTCACATCGGCTTCGGGTTTGATTACAATCTTATGCCAGATTTTTTTTTTCGGCTTAAACGGGCAATCGAAGCCTTTTGGCAGACACCATACGGCCAAACCGTCCGCACATACAAACAGATTGTTACCTCATCCCGTCGAAGCCATCACTTTTGACAGGTGTCGCGTGAGCCTGAGGTACCTCTGCCGTTTGTCTACAATCTACCATGGCACCTACTTTATTAAACTTAAACTGTGATTTTGTTGGTTGGTTTCGTCGCGGCTATCGCTACACGGCCAAACTGGATTCGTAGAGAGTTTGATTTTTCTTTATTTGTGATGGAATTGCACGAGGTGTCTGTTAATATACGTGTTCATTTTCGGGTAAGACTCGCTTGTACAGGCGGAAACAAGTTCTGCTGATTGTAAGTAACACATACAATTTTGGTGTAGAGTTGCGGCATTCAGTGTTCTACCACTGCAAGATTTGTGGCTGAATTGGGCGAAGAAGTGAGTAGGGAACCTCTCGCTGCTATAGCGTGAGCTGCTCCCTGCGCACAGGGACCCCCCCTGTGCTAAGATGTTGTTTTGCGGGGAGGGGGAACTTAACAACTTTTTGCAGGATCTGAATTCGCCAATTTTGGCATCAGAATTGCGCGCGTCCGTCGGAGCGAAAATACCCGGACTGCTCGTTTAAGTGTAAATTTAAGCTTATCATTTTACAGTAAAAAAAATGTTTTGTATTACAGCCGAATTGGACCGCTACGACTGGAGAGGTACCTCTTGCTCACATGAAACTGCCGCAAAAGGGCAGCTCTGCTTTTTGTGAGTAGCCGGTGGCCCATTGGAGGGGAGGAGGAAAGAAGGGCTACGCTTGAGCGTCGGTAATCGTCTAAGTGGAGGTACTTCGCCTGTCTACTATTATTTTAACAAATTTCTCATGTGTGTGAGCGTGTGAGTGGGCCGGAGACATGCCGCCGCACGCCTCCGTACAATATGAGTTTTCTCTTATGTAAATGTATATATTATATCTTATGTAATGCGCCTGATTTACTAAATGTTTGCATGCCCACCACCGGAAAATGGCAACTGAGATTTATGATTATTGTGACATTATGGATAGCTGGTGCTAATGTTCTGTGTTATCTATAGACAAGAATGGAATCTACCACTAGATTAGTGCCTCGCGGCCACACGGCGGCAGCTATTCTGACGTCGAGCACGCGCTGTTGAATACTTGTCGCGAGTGTGTTACGAGCTGTCAACGACGGTTTCGGTGGCATAAGACTAATCATAAAACAGATTGTGGGTTGTCGTAATAGTCGTATGTACATTTTATAACGTTGACTATGTCAATTACGACGACGCTTTTTGATGCCCCGTGATGTCATTCACCGTTATGTTACAGCCACTGCATGATTAAACCACTATCCTAGGGAATCCCAGCAGTAGAGTAGGAACCGGGATCCCCCCTTAAGGCTTCTACACACACTCATGTGCTACTCACAAGGTTCGAGCCCTTTGGTTTGGCTGTATCGAGCTTCAATGTTTACTTCCTTTAACAATTTAATTTTAACTAAAAATTCATCGAGGCTCTATACTCCCCGAGGGAAAGAAAAACCTTATTTTTACATTCCGTCGTACGCCGAGGTCTATTTTATCTATGGTCGTAAATAATGCAAGCATTTTGTATTCGGTGTCGTGCGTGCCGCCGTCCATTGCTTTTGTAAGCTGCATATGGGACGAGGTAGTGCCATGCGCCATATTAGGAAGTCGTGCCATACAGAGTCCATGACACCACATCCTCCTATGCAACGGAATCGGGCCTACACGACCGGGTACCCCTCGCTCACATGATACCGCACTAAAGTGACACCTTCAATGTCGTGTTTCGTTTGCGAGTAGCCGGTGGCCCATTGGGGTGGGGGGAATAATGAAGGCAACGCATCGGCTTAGTGACTGTGTAGATGTTCATGGGCGTCGGTAGTCTTTAAAAGGCTCCGATTGCTCTTTTGACAGCAAGTCGACTTCGTTCGAATGCACACTGTTGATGATGTAGTGAAAGATGCCTGGTCTAATATAGACATCAAGCGAGCCGCGCCTGATACATGAGCTAGAGGAAACATAACTCATCTACTGTCGCGGTAGTGATGCGATGATCTCATATCGATACTCATGATGTCAGCGATATCTCAATCGACCGGTTATCATTTGCGACTTCTGTTTGTCACTACCTTACCTGTGCCTCGCGGATGCTAGCCTGTGATTTTTGAGTTATATTATTCCAGATTATAATCTAGATCTGTCAAACCTTTGCTAAATTCGAAAAATAAGAAACAAATAAAATCTTTCGCATTTATAATATTTGTACAAGAGCGTAAGAGCTCATACGAACGTGACATCGAGAGAGTTAACTACAACCCCATCGTGCCGGCCCGACTAGGCTGCAATGCAGCAATAACACTTACGTTTAGTATTATCAATTGTCGTAGACTCTAGATATCCATAACCGTTCTCTTCGAAATCATACCACGTATCCTACAGTGGAACATAAAATGGTCTAATTCCTAATTGGGTTAAGTGTTAGAGGTGAAAGATAAACAGAAAAAACCTAGTAAGTACCCTTACCCCTCGATACCCCTTGATTTTAATTACTAGTCGATGCATCGAACCTAACGACTAGTGTTGTATTTCCTGATATACGAACCTACTGGCTAGCGTTGTCATATTCGTAACATCGAACCCATCGGCTAATGTTGTGCCTTTTGACACAGCGGTCCCTCCGGTCAGTGTTGTACTAGTCGATATGTCGATATCATACCGGGCCGTAATTTTATTTAATATTAGCAATCGTAACGGAGGAGACTTTCACGCACTGTGGGCGTCACCTGTCGTGCAGTACCGACGCAACAATCTAGCCGGTGCTATTGGGCCGCACGAGTTAAGGCTCTACCGCCTCTCAACACGGTCGTATGTGGTCGAATTTGACTATTGGCACAATTTCGCCCACTTGCACTTGTACGCCTTCGACTTGTAGAAATTATGCATTCATAATGGGGGCTAAAGATCAATGCCTTCACATAATGTTTTATTGAGATTTAAAAAAGTTATGATTTATAAATATGATGTAATTGCTTCTAATTATTTTCTCGGTATTCTTGTGTTTTACATAATATAATTTTCTATGAGCACCGAATTTACGCAAAGGATAATATCGTCGTTTATGTGTCTAGTTATGCTGTCGCCTCTCATCCGATAGGGAGTAGCCAGAGGCCCATCGGATAGTGGAAGTACGGGGGACAGCGCATCTGCGTAACCATTGACTAACTAATAGATAGAATTTCTCGTTTGTCCCATTGGTGTCGTAAAACATCCAATATGATGGATTTAGCCGTAATGGATGACAGGTACAGCATACCTCTAAGTTGTGTGAAACGGCTCCACTTTGTCGCAGCTTGTCATGTCAAACAAACCTCGTACTATAGTTTCGTGGTTGCGAGAACACTTAGGAGACATTTGTTCTTTGCCAGGTTGTCATGTCGCTTTCAGCTTAAGTGGTAGGCGGCAAGCGCGGCTGCGGTATGAACTTGTGTCTGGCCATTAATCTCATTCTGTAGACGGGATTCGTGTAGTAAAAAAATGCGAGTCAAAAGTCTTCGTTATCGCATTTGTTAAATTATCTGATTACACTACGCTCATAACATAAAGCTAAAGAGGTTCGTTTGTTGGAGCGCGCTAACATCAGAAACTACTAGCCCGAATTGTAAAATTATTTGTGTTACTACACTTATCGAGGAATACGATAGGCCATTACGTCACGGCTATCGCACCGCTACGGTTCCTGCGACACGGTAAAGGACACTCCCGTCCTAAGCATAGGCTTTAGGCTGAAGAACATAGGCCATATTATTACAAATTCTAGAACTGTATATTATAGCTGTAGGTGTGAAAAGAGATTATTTTTCTCACACCCTTGTTACATTAACTAAGCTTCTATAATGAACTATATCGTTTCAGAAAATATTCTATTGCCTATGTCCTTTAGCGATAATGTAGGATTCTAATTGTAAAAGATTATTTCATATTGTTGCAATAGTTACGGAGCCTATTGTAAACAAACAATTTTCTCTTCATAGTATTAGTAAAGACAAGGGGGAAACAAGTTGGTCCTTTTAACGTCTGTCAATGACCGTAAACATTAACAAAAATAGTGTGCTGATATGTTTACCTTACCTTCCTTACCTTCCTTCTCCCTAAACTACACCTCGTTCTTTTTGGCGGTTTGGGCGAGAGATAACTCCCCGGACATGAAGGCTCCACGGCTGCATGGCAACACCTCTTTCAAGAATGGCTCAGCAAGGCCCAGAATTATAGAGGACTGCCCAATCCACCTGACCGGAGTACTGCGCACTTGTGTGCCGTCCTTCCTGATAACACGTTGATAAAAACAATAGCGATATTCACGAGAGTGATAACGTTACACGTGAACGCGACGTGACAAATGCTTTGTTTTTGTAAGTGATAATAAACATAAGTACCTACAGTAGAACTTCGGCAGTTTGGAGACCTCTTTAAGTCTACAAAACCGGTTAAGTGCGAGCCGGATAGTGCACTGATGGTTCCGTGCTAGTGAAAGGTGTATTTGTGGACTGTGAACAAAGTGATCCTATGAAGGTTCCGTTTTTATTTTGAGGTACGGAACCCTAAAAGTAATTTAATCACTGTAAATAGGACTTACGCCGGTATTACGTAATTTTAACGGTTCTACTACAGTAATGGCCGTGGATTTAAGCTACAATGCAGCAATTTTCAGCAACGCAACAGCAGGTAAGTAAGGTGTTGTGTGGCTCTTCGTTCCCTCTACGTACCTCATTAGAGAACTGCGTACACGCGTAGATGTGTTTTGTGTACGCGTGCAGCAATTTTCGTCTACCAAGAACAAAAGAAATATCAATCTTCTGCCTGTGTCCTCCGGTTCCCCCGCGTAAGATCTATTCCGATTAAAAAACGTATTTTTTAAAGTATTTTTATGCTATTTCAGCGGTATAGTCGCATCAGTAGACATACTATACGTAGTACACGTGGCCAGCACGTAGCTCGTGGTGGTTCTGTGGTGCTACGAGTGGTACGTATACGCCTTAGGATTCTTCTTTCGTCACGTAGCCTTATTGCCATGCGCCAGGATAACGCTTCAAACGCAGGTACGCAGCACGTAGCGCTATAACTGCGCATTAGTTGCATAAAAATTATGGAATTCGCGTGATCGTCACGCGTCCCGTATTCGGCATAACTACAGTTTTAGGTATTCACTTCTCTCGGCGGCCCACAGGACTGCCTCTGCCTTTTTTCTACTTTGAACATGTAGAGCCACAATGGCTTTAGATCCGTAGTTATTAAAGCGTACGAAGTTACGAGGAAGAGACTACGATCCAAATAAATGGGTACCGTCTTTCGATGTAATTTCTTGAAGACCCCTAAGTCGTATCGGGTCTGTATTTCCGATCAGCTTTATCTGACATATATATATATATATATATGGCCGCGTCCTCCCGTCCGTCGTGCACGAGAGATGCGCACGCGGAATCTGCCAACATCTCGTCTCATTCTATCAGCTCCGTCACCCGTTATCCTCGCTGATAAGAGCCGCGCCCACTCATTAGGTTATCGGCAGGTATTGCTGATAGCGAAAGTGCGGATCAATTTGGTGAACTTCATATATGAGGATTATTTAACAATTTGCATGGGTCTTGGATCGCCAGCCCAATGCTAAATGATCTCTGAGACCCGCGTACATCTGCCACGCCACATATTACGTAGATAGACACGTTACCGGAATTTATATTTAGCCATAATATTCTCAGGTAAGTAGAGGTGCAACAGAACAAGGCTTTAGGCCGGCAAAACTGCAGAAGTTTTATGAGGTAATGTTGCTGCAAGGAAGCACTGGCTGTAAGGTGCTTGTGGTATCATAACTTATACTTGTATAGGTATTTATAGACGTCTATAATAATCTTTTCCTACATTCTTCCACTGGACCGATGCGACTTAGAGATCTTAAAGGAAAAAGGTTAGTCTGAAGGGTCGACAACGCATATGGGAAGCCTCTAGTGTTGCGGATGTCTATGGGCGTTGGTGGTCACTTCCAGCATGTGACCCGCGTCTCCCTGTGTATAATGAATCATTTATTCCTATAAAAAGCATTACTATCCGGGGTAGAAACGTAAACAAAGCATATCTTCCGGTGCATTTGACGTGTTTAGTTTCCTTAAAATAAAATTGGCTTCAAGTCTATTTTAGCTTCCTGAACATTATCTAAAGCAGTCGGTATAGTTTTTTGCAATACTCAGCTCGTTCCGCGGTTTTATTCCCTTTGTGTTTCGACATTTTTTTTGCTCTTGCATTGTTCATCATTCTGTGAATTAGTTGCCGGCTTCGTGTTTCTGTGTGTCTGGAGTCTGCGTCAGTTCACTATTAAGTATTTACTATACTTCACTATACAGTACAACAGTACAAGGAACACCATGAGTTGTCACAGCATGCGTCGATGCGTAGGGCTCCGTAAAGATATGTTCACACGACAATACTTAGGCAACGATCGGCGCTAGGCTTGTTTCAAAATGTGCTGTGTGATGTGAATCGTTGATGATGAATACGTATGTAGGTCTTCACTCGATGGTTGCCGGACACTACGCCGAGTGACAGACGACTCCAATAGATGAAAAATGCCATTAGTGTTTCCGTACATCTGTCACAGAGCGACACATGTCGTAACTCCCCGGTTATTTAGTCTGCGCGAGTCGGACACTACCTTTCGGTAGCTTCCGACGCTGGGTATTCATTTTTTTTTTTCGAAAGAAAAACATATGAACCGTTTTGCCAGCAAAGCAACACTTGCCACAACTATCTTACACAGACTGCTGTGGCCTTTCCGGTAATTACATACAACGACCGAACTACGTGACTCGTTTCCTGCGCGCTATCTAGCCGTATATGTCGCCGATAGCGCCAATGGCCTATGGGCACATCCGCCCACCCATCCGACCCTCCGCGCCACCTCCGACCACTTCACCAAACAGGTTCCGCTGCCCGTCCTCACTGGTGTTTACTCTAGTTCTAGGTACCAGTGTCGGATTGACCACAGTGTAAATACATCAATTGAAATCAAAATCAAATCTGACACTGGTAGATACACGAAGTGTGAAGGTGGGTAGATTATAGCCAAGTTCATGTCATAATATATGTATTTTTATTGACAGACAGACATGGCAAACGGCAGGACGCAATATTGTTTATCAATTATCGACAACGCTCTGAAGCCACGAACTTGGAACGTTCAGTGACAACAATGAACGTGGGCTGGTCGATACTTACCAATAAGTGAATCACTGCTTGTTTCGCCTACAAATGTTTTTCACTGTTTTCGACCCTTTAGAACTAAGGTTCGCTAGGGGTTGCTCTGGGTTCTCGTATGAGCCCCCTTTTGGAGGAGTTCGGTGCCTTATGACTGAACTCACCCAGGTCCAACAATACATGCTTAGACCAAAAAAACCTTCACCAATTGTCTGACAATAGTTAATAAATTGTCGGAAAACAAAGAGTCCGTAAATGTTTCAACCCAATTCCCCTTCCTTAGTAACAGCCTACAAGCTCGAGGAGCTCGAAGAAAGCTAACTAGGAGATTTATATGTAAGCTCCGCGGACAAGCTTCGTCCATTAGCGCCGAGCTTAAAAGTGTTGTAGCAGGACCTCGTAAATAAAACATTTTTTATTCGAGTTGAAAGTAGAGTTAAAACGATGTATTATGTATACAGCTGAATTTAATTAATGTTATTTAAACAAAAACAGGCCTCCCTCAATGAACGCCAACATGACCTATGTCCAACAGTGGACCGATAAGGGCTGATAATGATGATGATGAAAAAAAACGAGCTCGTTAGCAAAATATCGATTATCTCATTATATACATGTCGTATTGTATCAGCCACGTCCCCAGATCGTGATCCTTCTTTTAAGCTATTGCGTCAGCGCCGAGGTCATTTGAGCATATACATTGTCATGTCGGGATGCATCTCTCCCACCTGCGAGAGTACCACCCTCCCCTGGTTCCAAAGTCTAGTCTCGTCGCCCCTCGTAACAATCCGGTGCAGTATCGTGCTTCACTTCGCTTGCATAGCATAATTTCAGGTCTGAAAAAATAATAATATCGGGATAAAATTTCAATATGCACCTCCCCACCTTCTTTATACGCTATTTTCACACCAGCTTCAGCATTGTAGGTAACACGTCATCATCACTATAGGCCCTTATCGGCCCACTGCTGGGCATAGGCCTCCTCTTGCAATGAACGCCAAGACGGCTGATCTCCTGTTATTCGCATCCATCCCGGACCGGCTACTGCACGGAGATCGTCTTCCCACCTGGTGGACGGTCGACCAAAACTTCGTTTCCCTAAACGCCGCCTCAAATCCAGAACCTTATTGGCACATGTGCCATCTGATCTTCTGAGTGTGTGACCAGCCCATTGGCATTCAAGCGAGCTTATTCTTTGCGTGATATCGGAAACTTTAGTCCTCTGCCTTATGACTTTGTTACGAATTAACAGGTTATCTAACCTAACCTAACCTAACATGCTTTAAATTTATAACTGCACAACATTAGACTTCCGTACAAAGTTTCAACCCAGCAATATTGCTCTCAGCGTATTTTTTTGTACGAAATTGTTTGACATCTGATCTGAACGTAGCTATTCGCGGAAACATGGCCGTGATCATTATGAAAACATGTATGGGAGAAACATTGCCTATGGGTAGAATAGAAAAAGAATGATTGTATCTACAGAACTGTGTAGTCCTGTCGTACGCAATTTAATTTTTCTAATGAAAGGAATGTTTATTGAACGTACTTATTTACATATTAAGTAATTAAATAGATAAAGATTTAAAAATAGAAAAATAAGATATCAATTAATATAATAAGCTGTTATGGAATTTTACCAAAACTCGTGATAAGTGTTATCAGCAAGTGTAGTCTATTTTTAGGTGTAATAAACATAATCCTAGACGTGCCGAGGCGACGGCGTCCACAGATAACTGAACAAGCAAGCGTTCAAACTGTGTGGCGACCTCATTTAGCCGTAGGCTGACAAGATACAAGCAGAATTATTGTAAAAATTAATTCCATCGCCATAATATATTTTTTTAAATTTATTTATTATGTTATCTATACATGTTTAATATGGCTGTAGAATTTTCTGTTTGTATGTTTGAACTTTGAACGAGGTAATCTTTAACTACGAATCGGATTTGCAAAAAAAACATATTGCAGCTACATCTATGAGCTACGCTATAAACCATTATTCTCATATTTTACATTAATACATATAACAAACAAAAGGTTGAGGACACGTTTTAATTATGATATGTACCCGTGTTAGGACACGACCCTCTTCCACTTACAGAGTTCATGTTGGCTGTGGAGGCATATTATTAGTACAGCCACTCATGGATGCTGACCACTGCGGGCGCAGCACCCAGTTTACGTAGAGAGATGATGGCGTGTGTACGGATCTTACTTATTGTATAAGGGGGCACACCAGCAGTCAGTGCCTGTTACTCAGACCTCCTTCTCTCCGTTGGGCCACGAGGTACTCACAAACTGCTCGAACGCGAGCGCACGAGCGAGAAGCACCCGATCGTGTCGAGCAAATTGTATCGCAGCTTGGTACCACTTCTCACTGGCCAGTGCAGCTGTGACCCAATTCACGTGGACGGTGCTGCAAGCTGCACGGGGGTACCTATGTAATCCGCGCCACGAGCCAACTTCCAGCTATCAGCTAATTCCCGAGATTCACGATTGATTCACGGACCGCGATTTTATCGATTCGCTATGAATACATTGTCTGATGCGTTCTGTATACGATAACAATGGCCGCATTCTGTAGTCCGAATAGGAAACCGACAATTAAGTAGGTGCCGATAACTGAAAGAATATTTCCGAGTTCGTTTTTAACAGACTTCAAAAAAGGTTGCATATTCCTTTAACCAGCGCAAATGTTAGAGGTAATATGATTGGAGTTGTATTCTCCTACCAATATAATAAATGCATATGTTTGAAAGGGAGAAATAATTTTTTTGCACAGATACAGACCACAATCTGGGTAATCTGGACATTTGTACGTCCACGGTTACGTGGCGAGGTGTTTGACCTGCACGGTGTTTACAACGACAGCCAGCAGTCAGCACAGGTAAGCGATATCTCTGGGGCAGTGCTAATATTGATGTGCCACTTGTTTGCACAAAATACGATCACCCCGGTTGTTGCCCTCAGGACTTAAGATACAGAACAGACACAGAAATAAAATGTAACATGTTCAATGTTTTTTCGAAAATACCCGTTTATAGGTGTTTATAACTGTTACTGTCAACAAGGTATAGATTGACATTTATGAATGTATAACACGCAAGGCGCCACTTTGCCTCTCTTGCCGTCTCTTTCCCTCAGACACAAAAACTGAAACAGAGAATTAAACGATCCAACGGAGACATATATGTAAAGAATAACGTTATAAGTATTGCAGGAATATAACGGTTTCACTCCCATGACAGCTGCAGTGATGAAGGTGTTTTGGGACCCTGGCGGTCGTTTCGTTTACACTTTAGAGTTTTTCGAAGTTAGCTCGATCTCGCAGCCCCCCCCTCCCCCCCAATATCGTAATACAATAATTATATCGTATTATAATGGGGCAAAATAACACTTACCCAACTCCGTCTCTCCGGTTCTTTTCCTAGACGCGCATTCCTTGACTCCCACACAATGTTACAATTTATTTAAGTCTAACGTAAATTAGTGATTGACCACTAAAATAATTCTACCATACTGGCTGGCATACTGGTACGACCGGGAAGCAGGACACCAATGACAGCATTGCTGAAGAACTCCGTGCGGTGTGGTGTCGTGTGGCCTTCCGGTGGCCCATACGGAGGGGTGCTGCGTTGGGTGACAACGACTGGTTTAATGAAGGATGTTTACTGGCTACTTTTTTTTTCTCTTACAATCATGTTAGTGAAGTTCCACTTCAAGGGGAAGAAAGAAGCAGCGTTACACATCTGCATAATAATTATGCGGATGTTTTTGGCCGTCGGTAATCGCCAAAAGCCTCCGTGAGCTCGTTGAATCCCTTAAACTATAAAAAGCAGCGGTAAATAATCGTTAAATAGGCTATTATACGAGCGAGGAGCACCTCCCCGCCACGCCGCGGCCGGCCCCCGACCTGCCGCAGGACACGAAGCGCGCCACAGTGATACCGATGGTGCTCCACTCGTATTTCGTTAAATAGTTAATTATACGAGCGAGGAGCACCTCCCCGCCACGCCGCGGCCGGCCCCCGACCTGCCGCAGGACACGAAGCGCGCCACAGTGATACCCATGGTGCTCCACTCGTATTTCGCCGGTGCGCGATATCAACACGTCCGAGCCGGTTGTAGAGGTCATTGCATCTGAGAGTAAACAGAGGAACCGTACGCGGGCGGCAACTGATAAGGGAGATAAGGCTATCATCAGCCCCGAGCCTCTCACGCCCTTCTCCGGTGTCGGACGGCCGCAATAGCAGGGGTACTGTTGCGAGCGTAGGACATGTGAGTGCCATGCCGATCGGCACGACCCGGGAGGTACCTCTCGCTCACGTGATCCGATTTAAAAGTGATAACTAACTGATAGGTCAAAATCTTAATGCACTACGTACCTTTTTTAATTATTAAAACGTGCGGTGGGGTGACATACGTTACCGACGCCTATAGATATCCGCAAATACTTATATGCAGACTGATTGCCCTATTTCCCTTATTCCATCCGATAGACCACCGGAAACTCATAAACCGCACGAAACGCGACTGTGTAGCTATACTTTATGACGTTATGTGAATAAAATGCACTTCTCCGCCGTGCCGGCGCAATTCTGCTGCAATGCCTCTCTAACCTCTCCCACCTTGAAATTATGAAATGCGTAAGTAGTACGTGGCGAGGCTCTCGGTGATTGAGGGTGTGTAAAATCTGTAACCGCGTTTAGCCTTAGCACAAGAAATATTAGGGACACCACGAGTGTAGTGTTATCAAGGACTTGTCCCAAATATTAACTACTGAATCGCTTCGAAAAAATAGTTTCCATCGATTTTTTTTTATTTTACAGCATTTACTAACTTTTACTCAATAATGCTTTATAGAGTCTGATTAAAACATTTTTTTTATTGGTCAAGAAGTGTTCCTGTACAAAATGTTTAAAAAATAATTTTCCGTACGATATCTTCGCCACTCCTTTTTGTTCAATGAGGCAATGGGAAATGCTATATTTGTTATTAAAATGCATGTTTCTTTTTAATATGACGCTGACACTTTGATTCTGAGATACTATTTTTTCGAAGTTAAGCCTACTCCAATATTTAACGTATACCAAATCGCTGACAATCGCTGCTAGATATAAATAAACAGTGACTGCACCGACATGTGTCCGGAGTAAAAATCCTCGAGGACGAACTCGATACTGAAGTGAAAGATGCTCAAGGGACATGATCAACATAAAGACCTCAAAGTGTAAAGCCTCACGCCGAAATGTTTTAAACAATTTACTAATATTTTTTCACACCGCTGGCCTTAAATATCGTTTCTTTAAGGTATGGTGACTCTATCTAATCCAGGTACAAAAAATGGTCGGACCAGTTTTGTTGCGGGGGTGTGGAGGCTGCGGCGCGGCCCGGAGGGGTGCGGTGCGCGCCACGCTGCCGCCGAATAAATTACGTCGAATCGAACGCCGAGTATTGTTGTGATGCGCAAGCGCATACGACACGCACCACTGTGAATGCTAGTCTTACTTGCCGCAAGTAGACATGATTATATTATTCTCATATTTTATGGTCCGATAAAAACAATTATAATACGACGATCCAAATTGATGACACATCGTAAACGAACTCAAGGCCTCGCTTGGTTAAATTAACATGATTCGCCATTTATTTTATTTTATTATTTATCACAAAGCTATGATTAAAACAATAATCTTGACGAGATACGAATGTGACGTCACTGCTGAGAATCTGGAAAGTACATGATTACACTAAGAAATGAGTAAAATAAAAATTTATTTATGTAAATTCATTGTCATAATCAAACTAGGTAAATCTGTACTTGTACTCAAACTGTACGGTCGTAGACCAGGTTATATAGGAAATTTTTGATTTGTTTTTAACTCATGTTGCAATTGTGCCTCACGATCACGAAACACACATTGGGCCATCATTGGAGCGATCACTAGCCCCGCCCGTGTCACTGTAATCTCCTGATTTCTATATCCATGGATAGCTGATATGAAAGAATGTTGCCCTTCTTCCCTTCTTCCCTCCAATGTTTCTGCATACTTCTGTTGGACACGGGCGCAGTAATTTGAACATTGTAAAGATGTTGCAGTTGCTTGTAGAAGTGACCTCAATGGCGATTGGCGAACTACAACGTCTATCCCATCCATATATAGAGATCAGTGTTATAATCCGTGAGGTCGTATGAGAGGTGATCTGCGCGTGCTTGCGGTCACGAGCTGCAGATGACGTGAAGCGAAGCGCGCTCACGCTGACAGCGACATGTAGTGGTCCTACAGTCTAGCGGCAGTAAATTGCGCCGCCGTAACATTTACATTTGAGGCGCGCCAACGACACTCACTGCTGGTCATCTCCACAAAACTGTGGGGGGTTACGGGCATCGAGGCGAACCTCATAACCCGGGTTGGGTCGCAAGGGGACGACTATCCCTTCGGTAACGGGGCCGCAATAATTGCGGGTTGCCATC
>JAFELO010000151.1:8995-76323 GCA_017140195.1 Eumaeus atala
ATGGTTATGCAAATACTTTGCCCTCTCCAACCATACCACCCCCAATAGGCCATCGGCTACTCACTACACATCGAAACTCGATGCATAGCTAATACCTTTAGAGCGCTGTCACGCGAGCCGAGACGGTACCTCTCACGCACCACTCACGGCCTGATATGGCTGCAATGCAACATGGCATATATACCCCTTGCGTCCTACCCAGAGCTGAGCAGAAAACAAAATTAAATTTAAACAAAAAATATATGTAAGAGGTGGTGCGGCTGCATTACAGCCGAATTGGGCCGGCGCCACCGGGGATCTGCCTCAGCGCACACTGACTCAGTGACACTGCCGTATACTGACAATGCTGGCTATGCTTGTGTTATGAAGGTTATGTTGTCGTGTTTCGGGCGGTTCATTCGTTACCGATGGCCCGTTGGAGGCGAGGAAAGGGGAGGCAACGCATCTGCGTAATAATAATGCGGATGTCTATGGGCGACGGTGGTCATCAGAAGCCTTCAACTAAACGTTTGCTCCCCCTGTAATATAAAATAAATTAAAAACGTTGAAGATTTTCTTTAGCTAAACGCACGAATCGCAGGTATTACTGGACTGAGTTAGTACGAGATAGTGACATGTTGCATAGGAGAAGGTAGTGCCATGCATCCCCACCATGGTTCAAACCTTGCCGTGGCGGTGGGGCTTAGTAGCCTGGGGCGAACCCAGGCGGAACCGATTGAGTCGAAGGGGATCTTTGCAACCCTCTTATAAGAAGAGGGGGCCAAAGATCAGGAGGAAGAATCGCTGTCGGTACCCCTCTTATAAGAAGAGGGCACCTAAGAGCAACCACCACCACCTGACTAGCCGTCGAGGTGCCCTGATGATTGTTGTGCAGGGCCACCTCACCAAGGGCGGCGCTGATGTGCTGCGAGTCCCTCACACCACTGGACCCCACCCAGGGCCAGTGAAGACGCGTAAATGCGTTTCCTCGCGACAACAAAACAACAATAAAAAAAATGAACGGTAGTGCCATGCACTACCTTGCACTACCTCCTCCTCCAACGGAATTGGGCCTGCACGAGCTGAGAGATACCATCGTAAAGGGACACCTAATGTGTCGCGTTTCGTGCGGTTTTTGAGTAGCCGGGGGCCCATTGGTGGGGGGGAGGTCAACGCATCGGCATAATTATGCTATGGTCATGGGCGTCGGTAGTCGTTGATCGCTCCGATCGCTCGTTTGTCCCTCTATGACATAAAAAAATCATGTATCATCATCATCAGTCGGTCTACGTCCACAGACGGACGCAGACCGACGTAACTAATGTATCATCATCAGTCGAACGACGTCCACAGACGGACGCAGACCGACGTAACTAATGTATCATCATCAGTCGGACGACGTCCACAGACGGACGCAGACCGACGTAACTAATGTATCATCATCAGTCGGTCTACGTCCACAGACGGACGCAGACCGACGTAACTAATGTATCATCATCAGTCGGACGACGTCCACAGACGGACGCAGACCGACGTAACTAATGTATCATCATCAGTCGGACGACGTCCACAGACTGACGCAGACCGACGTAACTAATGTATCATCATCAGTCGGACGACGTCCACAGACGGACGCAGACCGACGTAACTAATGTATCAATACATTAAATATAAAAGAGAATAAATACGGGATGATTAGGAAACTACTAGAGGAAGAAAAATAATGGAAAGAATTGTCAGTTGTCTGTCTGTTCGTACGCGGTAATCTCCGGAACTAATGGGCGGATTTGAATGAAACCTCGATTGTTGTATAGCCAGTGAGTCTGGCTATATGTAGGGAGCAAGAAGGAGCGCAGCGAAGCACCAGCTAATAATCAACAAACCGTGTGACTTCATTTTTTCAGTTCGTCATTATACGAGGAACACATATTTAAACCCCCCCCCCCCACTTCTGTACTCCCAGCCGTAAGTATTAACAGCTCATTTCGTTATCAATTAATATTAAAGCTCAGGCTCAAGCATCCCTTGTTTCCCTTCGTGTAACATGTATAACTCATGTATAACTCATGCCCCAGCGCCCCTCTGCATTACAATGCATTGTACCTAATTTATAAAGTGTTTTACAACTTGCAACTAATGGAACAACAAGTCCATTTCAATTGGCATAACATAGACTTGTTGTTGTTTCTATAATAAAAATCATAATATATAATAAAATTTCTTAAATTCATAAAAACATTAAATATATTGTTCGTGGTCTAGCGCCTCTAAAAGGAAAGAAAACCACCCAAAGCCCAACCAACCAACCCAAAAGAAGCACGAAGAACACACCACGAAGAAGTCACTTACAGCGGTATCACATGAGCGAGAGTTACCTCCCAGGTCCTGTCGCCCAATTCGGCTGAAATGCAGCACGGCGGTTTACTTACAATAAATTGTTATAAATAAAATAAAATTAATAACCCGCTGTCTCATATTTTCTAAAGAAAATATCCTATAATAGTGTACCTTTCATTGTACAATTAATTGGAGAAATTAGTGAATTCGTCAACTTTTTTACCGTGTTGACTTTGGTTTGTTTGATTGATTGTGTCTTAAGTATTGAAAATAAAAAACCTTTATGATATTTGCACAGTTGTTAAGTAATTTCAAGAATAAACAAACTTTTCAGCTTTATATCACTAGTATATGTTGTACTAAGTTAATTTTTTTATCAAAAAAAAAAATACATACGCAAAGTTTCTTTCTTACTTTGCTCGTTTGTAATAGGTAATCTCATAGCTCACAGCTTAGGAAATATTTTAATACCTATAAGAATACAATCGTTGAATCATATAAAACAATCATAGGGAAATGCGATAGAAGCGAAAACATAAAACTATCTAAAATTGCTCTACGTAACACATATGGCAATACGCGCTACGTGCCGCGTAGATGCGTGTTTCTACGAGTGCTACGTATAGCAGAATCCTACAAATCTGGAGTGTTATTATGACTTTATCGTAATCGCTCCACGAAGCAGTTACGGGTCCACTACGCACTTATAACGGCCGAATATAGAACGGGTTGCAGCCGAAGCAACTTTGATAAGCGGATAAGTGCGCGCACGGCTGGATAAGAGAGAGTGCACCAGAGCACTCCAGTCTCCAGCGCGCGTCAAGTATTTTACGGCCTTTTGGTATTAAGAACAGATGGCCGTGTTAATACTATGTGGTGGCTACTGCCATATACACTACCATAGCCATTAGCTATCTCTAGCAGATAAGCGTTACGTGTAGAACAGTGAAGTAGTGGATTAGGTTGAGCCATGGTAGTCTACCGGCCATTTATCTACTACGTAGCAACGCAACACCTTAAAATGGAGAATATCTTTTTCAAGTGAGAGCTTCTTGGCTCGCGGCTCACTTTATTGGCCTTAGGGAGGGTGTTGTGAGTTAGCATCAGCAAACATGCTATACGTATCACACGTGGCAACACCTACGCGACACGTAGCGCGTACTGCCCCGTGTGCTACGTAGACTCTACAACTGTCTTCTTGTAGCACACAACATGAGCCATCATCGTCGTGAAGGAGTTGTCATGCGGTCACGAGTGTCAGTACGCGCGACTGTTCCGTGGTGTACGTATAAGCCTTGCTAGTTTAAACAAAGTTATCCTTAGATTAAGTGAGTTTTATCTCCCAACAAACTGTTATGATCTTGCCAAGCAGAGAAGTATTATGTCATCTTTATCTTCAACTGAATAGATTACAAATATACACTTATATTAGATTGTGTACTTCAAATACGTTAAAATAACGTATAAGATTTATGTCTTCATTGCAACTGCTGTTTGTCTATGATTTCTTTTTGTTTTAAAGATACAATTATCGAAGTGATGATTACTAACTAGTTCTTTGGATCTGGTCTGAAACATACATTTGATTTTTATTTTTATTTAAATCCCCAAAATATGTCTTTATTTAGAAATGGAAATTACATTCGTAGTCGATTTTCTTAAAATCTGCTTAAAAGATTTTCCATGCGGCTTTTATCGATGAATATAGGGTTTCCCGAGGAAGTTTAGTGTATAACGTTGTCGGCGTTTCCGACCGACGCCGGGGCGTATGGCTATGGTAATCGCAATACGTTAGGCTAACCTCATATAAAGTTCCGCATATTAAAAAAACATTAAAATATGATATGAACATTCTCTTTAAAGAAATATATTTTATAAACAGATAAACGTCCTTAGATTCGAACCCGCAACAGCTCGTTACCAACTGAGCACATGAGTTGTGGAGACACACACACACATACTGGTCGTATCACTATACACTATAACAGAGGATGCTTCATGTGTGTGTGAGCCCGCGGCGGAAAAGAAAGAATGGAGGGTTAGTGGGGCAGGAAATAGGTTGTAAAGCATTGCGTGCAGGGGCATCCGCCTGGGATAGAGTCGCACCCAAGCTGACTTCACGGCACGGTTACATTTTTAGATATATTCGACTTCGTTTAGAGGGAATTTTGCGAGCGTATGTTTGTAACATCAGCATAATTAATATGCCGATGCGTTGTCCTCCTCTTCACCTCCCCCCAATGGGCCACCGGCTACTCACAAACCACGCGTCAGCGTAGATGTCACTTTACGGCGGTATCAAGTGAGCGAGAGGTACCTCCCCGGACGAGCCGGCCCAATTCCGCCGCAATGCAGCATGACACTATATGGCAGAAATGTGCATATGTATGTAAATTTCTATGTTCCCTGCCACAGCCAGACTAGCTGGAAGGGTATTAAAGTATATACTGTCGTTAGATACGCATTGATTACGCAGGTGTCATTGGGTTCCCCCATGGTTCAAGACTTGTCGTGACGGTGGGGCTTAGTAGCCTGGGGTGAACCCAGTCGCAGCCAATTGAACCGAGGTGGATCTTTGCACCCCTCAAGTCCGTGGGGTTGTCCTCTAGTGCTGGGCAACCCCATCTGTGGAGGTGGAGTTGGTCCCTTAGGGGGCTGACTAGCCGTCGAGGTGCCCTGGTGATTGTTAATCCGGGGCACCTCACCAAGGGCAGCGCTGATGGCACTCGCGGTGGTTTTTGTGGATATTGCGCACTATAAAGTGCCGCGAGTCCCACACACCACTGGACCCCACCCAGGGCTGGTGAAGGCGCGTAAATGCGTTTCCCCGCATCAACAAAAAAAGGTTCTTTTGTAGTAAAAAGAGCAAACGAGCAGTCGGAGATTATTGATAGTTACCAACGCCCAAAAACATCCGAATAATAGTTAACCAGATTTTTCGCTATCGATATTTGCTGAAGTCTCGGGTCAGAGCTAGAACGCTATAAAACATACAGCACAAAGTTTTTTTTATTTCTTGACAAATATGTTAACAGATATACACACGACTGCGCACCTTTATGTCTCGGAGTAGCGGAACAGCACGGAAGTATAGCGGCGGCATATAAAATATAATAGCACACCGAAAAGGCGAAGATAATAAATAAAACGCCTGCAAACATAAAATAGCAATACGCGTTGATCTCATATCGCATTTGTACAGGCGTTTTTAATATTCAATACGTGCACTGAAAAGCGTGATTAATTTGAAAAGTTTTCATGTACCTACAGTATTATGTAACGCGTTCCCTGCGGTCTTTTTTTGTGAATATTAATCAAAGGATTTGAATATGTGATGATATAAAATATTTTAATACTTTCGGATACTCTACAAACTTACAGTTGTTCCGTTAAATGGAAAACGCAAAGGAGCAATGGGATCACTATATAGCAAGCTACTACGTTATAACAACGCTTTTGTCTCTCATGTGGTATATGAGTTTTCGGTGGTCCGTAGCCTCCTATAGGAGGAGGATAAAAATAAGAAAGGAGCACGTCTGCATAAAAATGATCTAGGTGCGGGCCGTCTGAATCTATCAAACTCTCCAAATGTTCGTTTGCCCCTTATACCATAAATAATCTTTTTCACGCTCTTCGTCCCATCGATACAACCCAAAAGGTGCTTTGGGTTACCACGCGCTTGCCATTGAGCCACCGGACTCGCGCAGATGACGGCCATCACCGTCGGTATTATGTGAGCCTGGTCGGGTCCAAATTAGCCGCTGAGGCACTTTAGGAAAAATATTGTGGAACTGTACAGCCATTGACATATCCTTTAGTCCCCCCCCCCACTCTCCGGTAAAACTGAATACAATTAAATAGAACGAGGCGAAACAGAGAGCTCGCTCCGGCCCACGGATTCCTCGCCTCGGATTGTACAAAGAATTTCGCTTCAAAGGGGAATTCCTCACATATAAAAATAACGTTGTAAACTCCGCTATCCAAGACACGCTTTCTTTGAGTGTATTTTTTACGGCCGACGTAATTACGAGCGATGTTACTGCGATGGATCTTTAGTAATTTGTCTTCTGTAACTGGATGTAGGTAGAATGTTACTGCTGGGTCGCGATATCTCTGGAATGCGATCCGTCTTTTTCTTTTTTGCGGTTCTGTACACGAAGTGTAAACACCTTTATTACTAAAATTCTGCTGTCTGTCTAACTATCCGTCTGTTAGCTGTATCTCATAAAGCTCGAGTAGGCTTGACAGTTGAGGTAGTGTTACGGCTTTAACAACAAACTGAAAATTGTTATTATGAGTAAAATTACATATCTGAAAAACATTAAACGTATCTAGGACCATATCCCTTCCAGCAGTGCCCATACACATACATAATTGCATAATTATTTGAAATTCTATGGGCGTTGATGGGCACTAAATTGTTCAGTCTGCTCGTTTGCCCCGTCAATAAAAAAAGTGTTTGTATGTTATGCTTTCACGCAAAAACTATGGAACGGATCTGGATCCGTTCCATAGTTTACGCAGATATAGACCACAATGTGGAGAAAATCCTTTTATCGATTACATATCTATTCTATTATATATAACGAATACGAACTACTGCTACTGAACGAATAGTCCCGTGGGATAGATTTAAAGCAGGCGAAGCCATAAGGAAAGCTAGTATAATATAAAAACCGGCATGTACATATCCTTTGTTGGTCTATTCAATGTTACCAAAACCACCAGAACAACGAAGTCTCCTGTTCATGTAACAGCAAGTGATCGCTATGCAGTCGCGAATAGTGTGCTTCGCGAGGGGCGGACGAGCTGTATGTAATGTAACGCTGAGTGTAACTACACTCAAATAATAACCCTGTGGAGTCCTGCTGGCCGACTTCGATTGCGGTAGCCATTACTGTAGAAAGCAGTCATTTGCGCGGGGCATGTCATATTGCAGACGCATGTGCGCAGGCACAAATGCACTCTCAATTTCCCCATTCTCCGATTCCGATGGGATTTCAGTCTGACACGACCGGAGAGAAATTAAGCACAGGACGGCTTAGCATCCTCTCCAAGGGACGGGGCTGTAACGCCGCCAACTGACTTGGGGAAATTGTAACAACTCGGGTTGCGACGCGATTAAACGTGCGTACCACTGCGCCACAGGGCTGAAGCATGTACCGAAGTATTAGCGAGATTGCGGCTACAAGGTCACTCACAGAGCCGACTCCCTCTAGGGACGAGCCTCTCAATTTAAACGCAAAAAATCCCGCGAAACCGAGTGATTAATATAGCGCTTGAAAAGCAACTCCTCTCTCTGCCTAATGATGCGTTCTATCATTGTGTTAACTCATCGTCAGTCGACTGAGGGGCCCCCGCCCGGAACCTCTCCCCCCACGGGCCCCCTGACAAGAGGGCTACAAATACATTAATCATAAGAGCGTAAATAAATTAATTTGGATTTCATTACGATGTAATAGGGGCCGATTTAGCTGAGCCAGTGGTTTTGGATTGTAAGTAGTTGGTAGTTCTGTTCGATTCCGGTTCGGTATGTCAAAGCGTTGTATGATTTTTTGTTGCCAACCCGACGGATATGGAACATCATCAGATGTTATCAAAATCGCAGATATCCCACACCGCGGCTCACTTGAAAGCTATCGCGCTCGAAATATCCTGTATATTTCGAGCGCGATAGATTATATTTGAAAGAGTTAACATACTAAATTTCATGAGAATTGGCCCGGCACATCCGGGGAGGTACCTCCCTCACATGACACTGGTATAAAGTAACATCTACGGTGTCGCGTTTCGAGTGGTTCGTGAGTAGCCGGTGGCTCATTGGTGAGGAGGAGGAAAGGAGTGCATCGCATCCGCACAGTAATTGTGCAGATGTTCATGGTCATAAAGATGCTCTAATTTACCGTTTGTCCCATATACTATTAAAAAACCTCGCATAACTAAATAACAACAACCTATACAAGAACTTTAGTTCTAGATACGACTTTTGGATTGTTGTAAATTCATCCAGAACAAAAATACACTCGAAAGTTAGAAACTGTACACGCCTTGGAAGGAGAGGGTTGGAGGCGAAGCGGCGAATGCCCCCCGAAACATAGACTTAAAAATGTCTCTACAGTACAAAAAAAGCGACTAACGCTTGCTGGTGTTTTTTGAATAGTCCTGTAGAGGCAGCACTAGTAGCTGTCATCGCGCGCTCTAGCGTTAAATTAAGACGCTAAATGGCTAGAAATGTCAAAGATGCGTCGTGTCAACTAGTTGTTAGGTGCAGAATATTAAAACTATATTAAACCTGTTTACTATACGTGATATCTTACTCGATTGGTATCCAATTAAGTGAAAAAACTGCTGCAGAAACAGTGCGAGCGTATATTATCTCTCTCTCTTCCATAGCCAGTGTATGAGATAAAGTTTCGTTAGTATCAACTTTTACTTCTGTCGCGTGCTCTAAAACACGGTCGTATTTTTTTGTAAAACGAACTCTTTACAAAACAAATAAAAAGATTTAGTTTCCTTTTTTTATTAGGTATATAATAATATATATAATAAATGTATCTATTTTTATATCTAATTATATATTTTCCTCTAACTATAATAACTTTACGTTCAATGTATAGTAATTAATTTATTCACATTTGCTTCGATCAACTTATACACCATATTTACCTCATTCGTCAAAATTGTTTAACAAGCTTTTGCGCTAACATCGAATATCCATACACACATAGGCTCTTAAATTAGCCAACGCTACGCTGAGTAAAAAAGTTAAGGCGTATAACAAGCTCGTCAAAATCAAAAATACCTTAGGCCAATAGAACGACATGAACCACGTCCGGGCCCCCTCCCTCTCAGGGGGCCCCAACAAACGCCCCCCCTCCTTGGAGCAGCCCCAACGTGTCACGGGCCTAATGTAGCATTCACCAAACGACTGTGTCATGCCGCTTGATCATTTCTTTTCACACAATTTTTCACTTCATTAAGCGCGAAAAAAATTGCAAAGTTTAAGGTAAATACTTTGTATTATATTTTCGCGAAGTTACTAGTGACGGCTGTGTGCTGTCGAGCTGCGTACGGCTCGTGTGTGGAGGCCCATTGGGGGAAAGGACGTAAGGATCGGCGTATACAAGATAGTCACCCCATTATTATTTAAGCGGTATGTACAATAACTCGGAAGTTTATTGAAGTCTAAACCCACTCTGTTAAGTAAGATTCGGCAAGAGGTAGCGCTATGCTGCATTGTATCCAAATTGGGCAGGCACGGCTGGGGAGGTACCACTAATATGCCGCCGTAAAGTGGCAGTTATTCTGTTGCGCTTCGTGCGGTCTGTGAGTTTCCGATGGTCCTTTGTAAGTGAGACGGAGGACATATCAATAGTGCTAATGCCTATGGACGTGGGAAGCCAACAGTAGGCTCCGACTCGTTTGTCCCCTTGTACTGTAGAAAGAAATATATATTTGTCCGCGCTTTGTAAAAATCACATCACTTAGTTTAGATTTAATTTAGCGAAATGTAAATTGGTAATTTTAGAGGAAATCCTAAAATCCCCATCCAGACGCGACGGTCTGCCGAATTTATTAAATCCCCCTAATTAGCGTTTAGGGGGAGGCTCCTATGTAATTGCTATTTAGTCTCGATACCCTCCAGAGATTTGTCACGTCATCACTGGTTTTAGCCGACTGCGTTAGTAAGAGGGCAATGTGTATGTACGTACGTGAGTGACACTATGTACAGAAACATTGTACTAGCGATTGGCACAGGCTTCGCCCGTGAATAGCAAATTATGGGATAAAATCTTCCTCAGTAGTTTCTGTATCTATAGGTGAAAACCGCAAGATAATCCGCTCTGAAAATTTTGAAAAAATCGATCACAGATCTTTCTTTTATATTTAGATACTTGGTGGGCTTTACATCTTTAAATTTAATTGAGAGAGAAGCGAAATATAATGCCCAAAGTAAAAGTATACTTTAACTATTAGAGCTATTCCTGCATTGTACGTGGGTCCGCCATTACTGGAGCGGTGAGTAGAGTTCGCTTAGGACGATAGTATGCTAAGTCATGATGTCGCATTTTGTGCAGTTTCTTACTCTCCGCGCCCTTTGCAGATAATATGGTAAAGAAGCGCTCCCTTTTGCATAAATATGCTGTTCATGGACGTTGATGGATGGTTCTTTTGACCATCGATGTCCACAAACATTCGCACAACCATTTTAAGCCGATGCGACATCTTTTACCCCAAACGGGCCAACGCCCTTTAAAAAACATTCGATATACGCAAGAGGCACCACGTTGGTGAGGTCTAAATAAGCTGCAATGGAGCATTCTCACTGCTAAGGACTTGTAATTAAAATCAGCGCTTGAACGAGTCGCGTGTAATTATAAATGAACAATACATTCAGATCACGGGTGCAGTTTTTTATAGTCACTCGGCATTTTTTTCCCCGCCCCCTCTAGAGTTACAACCAGGTCAATGGTTAGTACGTGTGTGACGGTGCGTAAATGAGTTTTTCTTTTAAATAAATCTGCTACAGAAACTACGTGTGGGGGGTCGGGGGAGAGCAGGGTAAAATGTTATGAGGTCGTACCAGCAAACATGCTACAGGTAGCAAACTCTGCACGTAGACTGGTGTACATTGGGTGCGTAGCAGCTACGCGCCGTGTAACTGTCACGTACGCTGCACGTAGCACATTTAAGATAGTTTTAAGTTTTCATTTCTTTTACATTTTAGGGGGACGGCACGAGGACTCGGAGACTTTTTACGACCCGACGCCTACGAACAACTACGATGCGTTGTCCTCCTTTCCTCCTCCCCTCCAACGGGCCACCGGCCACTCACAAAAGGCATGAAACGCGACAAAAAATAACGTCACGCTACGTCGGTATCGTGTTACCGGCCGTCGTAAGAACTAGCTGTTGCCTTTTCTTTGTACTGCTTGCCCGATTCCGTCAGGAAGGGCAAGTATGTGTCCAAGATACCTGTTACAGCCGGGACGGCAGACATCTCGAAAAAACGAATGACGGTGGGTACATTAAAGTGTTTTTAAGTTTCTGTGTTTTTCAAATTGTCGAATAAAATTTAAGCCCTTTTTTGTTCACGCGGGGAAACACATTTACGCGCGTTCACTGGCTCCGAGCGGGTCCAGTGGTGTGTGGGGCTCGCGGAACATTTTTTTTTCGGAATGCCCACAAAAACCACCGCGAGTGCCATCAGTGCCGCCTTTGGTGCGGTGCCCCGGAACAACAAATCTTCAGGCACCTCGACGGGTAGTCAGCCCCCGAATGGAACGACGTCTCCTCCACAGCAGGGTTGCCCCGCACCACAAGACAACTCCACTAACTTTGGGACAGTGGGACAGTGCAGTGGTGTTAGACTCCCATCCATGACACTAGCCCCGTGCGCAAAAGCGCCTCCTCCTGTTGCTCTCTTGTGCCATCCTCTTATAATAGGGGTGCAAAGAGCATCCCCCTCCTCGGTTCAATTGGCTGCGCCCAAGGTGCCTCGATTCACCCCAGGCTACCGAGCCCCACCGCCGCGACTAGTCTTGTACCATGGTGGGGCATAAAATGAAACCCTAACCTAACGGTTATTAACGAAACACATTTCAGGATGGCAATCGACGAGGAACCTCTGACACCGACCTAGAGTGGTGGCTATAACAAGCGTTTCGTACTGTAAAGAGCAAAGCATCTACGTAACCTCTACCGGTGTGGCTTTTATTGTATAGTCACCAATAAAAAAGGCGAGAAATACACAAGGCGCAATAAATCACCTGGGATCCAATCAGCCTAAACGAAGCGTCTAATTAAAATATAAAGAGCGCGCGCTGGGAATACGAAACGAGAACAAACAACCCCCTCAGCAGTCCTGCTCCCCTGGTAGCGTCGAAGGCACGTCACCCTACTTGTGACGTCACACTTCATCACACTGTCTTGCACTGTTTATGGAGTAAACATTTTTAAGCAAGTGGGGCGTTTTGACACCCTGGAGATAGCGACAGTGTTACCAACATCACGTTTATCGCCATCTATTACAAGGGATTACTTATTTCATATCATCGTTTACATGTAAGTATTCAGGGTAAGTACAATTAGAGTCGAAGCGGAAAATGATTTTTGAAGTGAAAACTGTATCTGGAAGCGGGGAGCGGTTTTTCAAGTTTCCACTTCTGTTGGCACGAAATGCCACTTTTGTTCTGGTGTGAGGGACAAACGAGAAATCGTAGCCGTGTAACTAACGGCTATAGACATAGCATAATTTCATGTACGCATAGCCGTGTCTTGTGAGCGGAACTTGATTTTTATTCCCACTGCTGGACTTCAAGATTGTGCAATACCTACAGATGTTTTTTTAATCAGTATACGGAGGCAAATGAGCCACTTATGACTACGGACGCCCATTGACATCCGCATTATTGCCACGCACATACATTGCTCCCCTTTCCTCCTCCCCTGCAATAGGCCACCGGCTGCTCATAAACTACATGGAACACAACATCATTGTCACATTATGGGCGATTATGCGAGCGACTGGTACCTGCCCGATTGTGCAGGCCCAATACCGCTGCAAGGCAGCATGGCAGCACCTCTGACTAATACCTTTATTGTTCATCGGGTAACTTTAGTATTTGCAACTAGTGTTGTTTAACACTTAGTTTGTAAGTGAATTTAAGTTGCGCGCTGACGATTCGTATTGAAGCACGCGCGAGCTCAACGTAGCTATAGTCCGCGGGGAGACAGCCCTCTCCACGACTGTTCCGCATGCGTCCCGATTTTGTATGAAACAATTTTTGTCACAAACTCTATTCAAACTAAATAAAAAGCTGCTCATGTATGCAGCGCACTAAATTATCCCTAAATATAAAGTCGCAACTCGCTGACTGTCTGATCTTTGAGTGGGAACTGCTGAACCAATACATATTAAATTTGATACACTAATTATTTTATCTATGCATTTTTCACATTTAGATCTAAGATATGTTTTATTTTATTAAATTTCGTGCGTAATGGAATGAAATATAAAATAATGAATTTAATTGATAAAGGATCGGAAGTCGCGCAGGACTTAGCAAGTGTTTAGAATACGAGTTGTGTCCTCCTCGGTGAGAACTGACTGCACTTGTATTTTAATATTTTTTGTGTCAAAATATATAAAATTACGTTCATATGTCTTTAGCACTTTTATAAAGTATACGTCTTTGCTTCGCCACCCCCCTGGGATGGCAATTTGGGCGCTTTGATACGAATTGTGCGCATACACCTTTACTAATTAAAACGTTCTGTAAATAATTTGCTGTCATTTGTACACGAGGCCGAAATCGAAATTCATAAATTTTTGTAAATACAATTAAGTTTTGCCATATTTAGTGAAATATCCGTGCAGAACCGAGAAGGACTGCTAGTACTATAATAACAGCAAAGAGAATCCCAACGATTTTGTTCGAATATGCATTACATTGTGATGTTTTTATTAAATAAGTGATACCCAAGCTACCGCTCGCATTCACTTATGTAAGGATAAGTGTTTCTATAGTTGGGATCTTCTCATACTAGTTAGAACGGCGCGCAAGTGACTATATCTACGCGGGGATTCTCCACGCATAACTTAGACCACTGGTTATTCGAGTTTTATTTCATGTATTTCATTGGTCACGCTATTACGTACACGTGGGACGTTTTAGTGGCGCTATTTTAAACAACATAAAAATAATGAGGTTACATGATTACTATTATATTATATAAAGATGCTTAGGCCAGTTCCTCAGAAATAATAACGGCTGGCTCAATTATCATAAAACTTGGAGAAATCTTTAGTTTATGTACCTATATTGAATTATGATTACCAATATTGAAATAAACCTTTATCATTTACGTTGATATTTAATAATATAAATAAGCATTATCTTTTACGTTGATATTATGTATGCGTTGCCTGCCTTCGCAAAATCCCGTACATGAGGCCACCGGACACTCATAAACACAAGATACGACTGTATAACTCGCACTTCACGAAAGTTCATGAAACAAATAAAGTGTCCAAACATCTGTTGGAAGCGATATTACAATTTCCAACTCTAAAGCTCCATTCGGCTTCGCGGCAAATCACAACTTACATAAAACACTATCAATTTAAGAAGTTGGGAGTGATATTTCCAAAAGTTCCTGGTAGGGGACTCATTCAACATTAAAAGGGGAGGTAGCCAGAGGTCCCTCCCTCTTCATTTCATTAAATTTAGATCTCTCCGAGCTCGCTGACACTACGGTAATGGGGCCCGTACACATTAAATTGTGCAAAAATTTTTGAAATATTGAAGCGCCCTAACGTATAATTAATTCTTTAATTATTGTACTTTGTTGTTAATGAAATTCAATTTTCTACAAGTGTACTATAAATAAATGTTTTTTCTTTACACGTTCAACACAGGCCAAGTGCGAGTCGTATTCGCGCGCAACGGATTCCGTACCATTACCTACAGAAACGACAAAAATACCTTTGTTATATGTGAGCTTCATTAATTATTTTTCTTGTTTTTTACTATATCGATAACAAAAATCTCGAACTAAACTTGACAGACCCACAAATGGACAAACGAGCAGCCGAGTCTTAGTAAAAGCGACACATTTTAACGTTTTATTGAAAATTTGATTGGACAACCGATTGCGCTTAATGTCATCCTACCCAAATGTCGGCGACGGTGATCTTTATAGAGAGGAGCCAAGTGGGCAAAACATTTTTATAGAGAGGAGCCAAGTGGGCAAAACATCTTTATAGAGAGGAGCTAAGTGGGCAAAACATCTTTATAGAGAGGAGCCAAGTGGGCAAAACATATTTATAGAGAGGAGCCAAGTGGGCAAAACATCTTTATAGAGAGGAGCCAAGTGGGCAAAACATCTTTATAGAGAGGAGCCAAGTGGGTAAACATATTTATAGAGAGGAGCCAAGTGGGCAAAACATCTTTATAGAGAGGAGCCAAGTGGGCAAAACATCTTTATAGAGAGGAGCCAAGTGGGCAAAACATCTTTATAGAGAGGAGCCAAGTGGGCAAACATATTTATAGAGAGGAGCCAAGTGGGCAAACATATTATAGTGCCCTATATACCCATGTTCCCTCATCTTCTTATTATAGTGCCCAATATACCCATGTTCCCTCATCTTCTTATTCCCATGGGACGACAATCCGACACGACCTGAGAGAAATCAGCTACGGGACCAAAGGTCGGCACGGCACGGTGGTTCGACACCGCCAACTTCCTGACTCCGTACTCTTATGAGAAACTGAAAAATCCCGGTAACACTTTGATCAGCCCCAGGGCTCGAACTCGGGATCTCACGACTGTGGTAGAACATGTTCACTAGACCACGACATCTCGCCTAAACATGGAGTCGGTACGCTGGACTTACCTACACCTTGCGGAACGCAATAAAATGGTCTTTCGGTCGATGGTAATAGTAATATATGTGACTCTATAGTAATATATGTAACTCTATAGTAATATATGTGACTCTATAGTAATATATGTGACTCTATAGTAATATATGTGACTCTATAGTAATGTATGTGACTCTATAGTAATATATGTGACTCTATAGTAATGTATGTGACTCTATAGTAATATATGTGACTCTATAGTAATATATGTGACTCTATAGTAATATATGTGACTCTATAGTAATATATGTGACTCTATAGTAATATATGTGACTCTATAGCCTACGAGGATTGCTTACAAAATAATGAACAGTGCTCCACCTCGTAACATTCATCAAAAACTATGTAATGCCATTATCAGCAGCCCAACACTACACTTTATTTTATTACGTCGGTTAAGGTCGTTAAACTGCCGAGACTGGAACCCCCTGAGCTCTGGGGACCACGAGTCTGGATGATACAACTTGCTACCCATTTTACACACCTAATTATTTTGTTTATTTATATCTTTTATTTATTTATTTATTTCAACACTTATTTATCTATCATTACAGTTGCCCAATACGATAGATTAAGCCATAACTATTTATTAACATTAGTAACTAAACAACTGGGCATCTATACAAATAAAATTCAATACAAGATACATGATATAGTCACGACAATAATAATTAGATGTTTAGGAAATAGAAATCGCTCAATAAATATACAAGCGATCTTATCTTATCTGTTTATAACTTATCTCGTCTATTAATATCTAACACTAGTGTTAAGCTCAAAAGGTTACTAACCACATACGGATATTATAATAATCTGAAATAAATTTATTTTATTTTTATATTCCAAAAAGCGAACCCAACCGATGATTGTATTAACGGACCGAGCCTCTCGCATTATCAGGCCATTCAGGTTGGTGACTTAGAAATCTACATGCACACGCTCGAAAACATCATTCTTAGGCAGCAATCAGCTAAAATTAAAGGATAACATCTAACGATTTAACAATTTTTAATGTTGTAATTAATGTTCCTTAATGGAGGTAGTTACTATGTTTATTTTCTTAGTGGAGGCCGCGTTTAGGAAAACGAAGTGTTGGTCGACAGTTCATCAGGTGGGAAGACGATCTCCGTACAGTAGCCGGTCCGGGATGGATGCGAGCAGGGGATCGGTCGTCTTGGTGTTAATTGGAAGAGGCCTGCGTCCAGCAGGGGACCGACAAGGGCAGATAATGATGATGACGACGGTGAATGGAAAAGGCTTAATACAACTTACTAAGTTGCGGTTACAGATAAATTAAGTTATGTCAGTGTAGGCAGACAGGTTTACATTAAAGAGCAGAATAACTTTGGGCTCTTTGTCCAGAATCTGCGGTCAAGTTCGAGCCGCGCACGCACACCGAGGCACCGTCACGCACACATGCACACGATGCTCATATTTTCGGGTGCACATTTTTTGTAGCATTTGTATAGCACGACTTACACATATAACTTTTAGTACAACAAAAGTGGCCCATTGGCAGGGAGGACGAAGGGAGGACGACGCGTTTGCATAACGACTATACTATATGGGTGTCGGTACGCTGTGGTGAAGAAAAAATGCTCGTTTATTACCTTATATTTTAAAAACACAAAATAAATTTAAGTTCAAAATAAAGTTAATTTAATAGTTCGGTTTTTCTTTACAGGCATGGAACCCGGAAATTATAAAGAGAAAATTTTAGGACTGTTTTTATAAGCGTTTCATGGATCACTGATGATTATTAATGTACAGATACTTGGCACAACTTTGTTCACGGCCTGTTATTTGAATACCACTGAAAGAGCGCCTCTCAGGGCCGTCAGCTGTGACAGCTGGGGGACCCGCACTACCTACGTTAAGCGAACAACAATGTGATGAAGTGTCAGCCCTGACGAGGGTGTTGTGTCTTAAGACGTAACCTTTTGTTTAGTCATCATCGGCCCGGCGCCTGTTGTCTGCTTGCACGCTGCAGGTGACGTTGAGAGAACAAAAAATAATACTTTAGTTTTATAATACTTTAGTTTTATTATTATAATATAGGAGGCAAGAGAGGAGTGGGGCCTTGCGAAGACTGACACACATAAACATCCACATTATTGGTATGCAGATTCCATCATAGGGCTTTCCATCCCCCCCTCTTTCAATAGGCCACCGGCTTCTAGCAAACTGCAGACAATGCGACAACGAAGGTGGTGTCTCTTTGCGGTGTCATGCAAGCATTGGGCAGGCACGAGCAAGAGGTACCTCTTGCTTACATAATATCGGCCGGAAATAATTGGCTGATTATGTTTTATGGTATGCGAGAAAAAAAAATTGTGGATAACCTCTGTTTGTATGGCTATTAATGGGCGCCCGCGTCATTAATCATATATATGGCACGGACTATTCATTCAGCCGTCATGTAATAAAAATACTATATTTTCTATAACACCGGTTAATAGATTACCCTAAATTTATTAGAGAGACTGTGGAACAACGAGTTAAAATCGTATAGCAGTCGTGTCGTACGTACTAAACGTTACTGTGGTAAAAGCGTACAGTTTTCGGTGATAAAATCACAGTCATTTTTTAATCTTTGTATCTTCAACCTTAACACGCGACAATAAGAGTTATTATCGTACGTGTATGTTTATTTGTTCTAGAACCTGAGCTGCTTAGAATTAGAAAAGTCTTTTGCGATACGTTTCTTAAATTAAGGTATTTACGATATTTGCTAAATTTGACCTCTAACACTCATTTCGCCTGTTCGTCATTGCAAGAAAATAATGAAAGCATTTTCACTGTAGAAAGTCAGAGCAATTTTATGTAGATACGATGGGGGAAAACGTCATACATTTTTTATAGTATAAGAAAGAAAACGAGCAGTTGGAGTCCTATGATGACAAGCGATGCACATAAATATCCGCATAATGCTACAATCAAATAAACGAATGCTTTGTTCACCTTCTCCTCTCGCACGGGCTACGGCAGCCACACAGCGCGTGGACAGGCAGCGGCGGTGGCCGGCACGACCGAGGTTGTGCTCCCAGGATTTGTATAATATGGAGGATATCTTCCTTCACGCTAAACGCGACCGCTTAGCCGTCTATTTGCGTAACGGTGGGGGGGGGGTTTGCTTGTGGCGGCACAAGTCGTCTAAATTGCAGCATGGTATTACCACTCTGTCCCAAGCTTTATGGTAATGTTGCTAAAACTTGGTAAGAGGTAGTGCCAGGCTGCATAGGAGGAGGTAGTGCCATGCATGGTACAGGATACTACGTCCTCCTCTGCAACGAAATTGGGCCGGCACGACCAGGGAGGTACTATGTTTACTTTGTCTGTGGTGTTGTGAAGTATAGAATAAATATGTTTCTATTTCTATTTCTCGCTCATTTGATACCGGCTTGAAGTGACAGCGTCGCTGTCGCGTTTGGAGCGGCAAGTGAGTAGCCAGTTGCCCATTGGGGGGCATTGGATAATAGGAGGGCAACGCATCCGCGTAACAATCATGCGAATGTCCATGGGCGTCAGTAGTCATCCAAAGGCTCTGGTTTCACGTTTGCCCCCTTATGATGTAAAGAAACTGCGTCTGTTTCATTTTAGATACAAATTCAGGCAGACAAATACACACCCGTGTATCAAACGCTCAAAAATAGGCGCCATCTTTGAAATCATATGAAAAATTTATCTTCAAAAAAGAGTGCGTGTTCTATATGCGTATGAGTCTATAACTTTTCAGAAGAAAAGATGAGTTGATAAAATGTTTGCTAGATCAGCTCTGAAGCGGGAAAATGATGTGAAAAATAAACTCAGGTGTAGCCACGGTTAATTGCTAGCAATTTTTCATTAGAGGCAATGAAGGCAGTAAATTTTCCATTTTCTTTTTGAGGGTAATAATTTTCGCGGTAATAAAATTATGTCGCATGGAATGCGCTACGCAAGTGTTAGGCCGCTACGAGACGTGACTGGAATGTAGCGCGTAGCATTATTGCCGTAGCGCTATAAGCACCTCGTAGCGACAGCTTTAGTGTCGCTACCATGCGTAATAGACAATATCTTGTTATGTAAGGGGGTCTGCTGCATTGCATCCGAATTGGGCCCGCACGACCGAGATTACCTGTCGATCACGAGGATTAGGCATTTCACCGATAGTAAGAACTGGCTAACCTTTTGGCAGCTAAAAATTTACAGCCATTACATTAGAAGTCAATGTAATCAATTTATTTTTGATAGAATTATTTAATTGATAAAGATTTATATATATATACTATTCAAAACAAAATAAGGGCCCCTAGTTTATTTACATTTAAGTGCAATTTAGTAAACTGAAAACAACTGATAAGCAGCATTATATTCATATTACGCACTCTTTAGTGTTTGATCTCATTTATGCCTTTTTTATTTTATGTGTTCGTGTTTCTAATTTGAAAGTGTTGGCCATCATTTTAAGAAAAAATAATTGGATGTTATTCTTATGTTTTTCTTTGATTGTCTTCTTAGCTTGTTTCGGTTACTTTAGGAAAAAAGTATTACTTTTTTAATTTTAATTGGTTCATTGATCATCTCGCGTTAATCATGCCACCAGTACGAAGGCACATGGATACAATTACAGCAAACCAGAGCCATAACTATGATTCAAGGACGTTCTCAGCGTTACGTGTGATTAGAGACGTCCAAAATGTATGGAATCGATTCCAATACACTGGCAGTGTTGCCAGGAGTTGCCGTTGTTATGCGAACTCTACCTGGTTCAGAGTTCGCATAACAACGACTCATGAGGATCGGTACCTCCAACTAAGTGCCCGTCGTGATCTTACAGTAACGGCCCGTAAGTTACAACACCACCTACGGCTGACAACGGGTACCCGTGTCAGTGATAAAACTATAGGTAATCGATTGCACGAAGACCAGCAAACGTCATGACGACGAGCAGGGTTCAACGTGCAAACTGATTAAGATTCTCCCGTCATTATTTGAACTGGGGGATTAATTAGTGGTGCTTTTTACAGACGAGTGCAAAGTAATATTTCTTAATGATGATCGGCGTGTCAGAGTGTGGAGACGACGCCGCGGGCGGTTTTACAGACGAGTGCAAAGTAATATTTCTTAATGATGATCGGCGTGTCAGAGTGTGGAGGCGACGCCGCGGGCGGTTTTCGGAGTCCCGCATCCACGAAATTGACCGTCTCGGTGGTCCCGACGTAATGGTTTGGGGTGGGATTAGTTTACACGGTAAAACCGAGCTTACCATTTTAAATTCGGGTGCCGTAACTGCAGAACAGAGGTCATCGGCACAGCGAGTGGGACCTGGATTCATCCTGATACAAGATAATGCCCGTGCACACACAGCTCGATCAATCCAAACTGTCCTAGAAGGGTCTCGTATTGAGGTATTCCCATGGCCAGCTAACAGTCCGGATTTAAATCCGATCGAGCAATTGTGGGACCAATTGAATCGAAGAGTTATAGAGAATGAGCAAGGGGTCTACAACCAACAGCAGCTGATTGACGCTTTAAAAGATGCTTGGGAGGAGATTCCAAATGAAAACGTTGAAGAACTTACTTACTGCCAAATTTTATGAGTCAATGGCAAATACTTATACAGGTTTTAAGTGACTAGTGATCTCATGTATCCTAATAATATAAATCCTAAAGGAGGTTTGATTTGTTTTTTTTTTTAACAATCTCAGGAACTTCTGGCCGAAATTGTTGAATAGTCCACTTATCGAGGAAGGCTATAGGCTATATACCATGATGCAACGACTAATAGGACATTGCAGAAAACATAAAATTATTAAATATTAAACGGTTGTATCATTTGATTACATTTAATTTGCAGTACGATTTCTTCTGTGAGTCATGAAGTTGCAGGCCAAGTTGACAGTGATATGACATTCAGCTCGATCCTTCCACAACTTTTTGTAACTTTTCTTTTGACTGACAGATAGATAGACGGATAGACAGACAACCAAGTGATTTGTTTCATTTTTTCATTTTGAGGTACAGAACCCTAAAAGAGATAATAGTTTCTAGTTATATTGCACATCGTCCCATTTTGAACGAGATGGATTCATTTTTCGGTTCTCTGACCCGGTGTATAGGATAAAAAATGTCCCGTTTCCTAAATTATATTCGGTAAGCTGGTCGTGGATAGCACAAAACTGAATCAACATTATATTAATGTTATAAATAAAAAAGGTTTTTTGTACGTTTGTTAATCTCTCACATAAAAACTACGGAAAGTATTTAGATTAAATTGGGCACAGACATTGACAATTGTTATAAAAAAATAGTATTCATCGTGACAAAATAAGTACTAAAATTAGAGCGGGTGCAACCGTAAGGAACAACATGTGACCTAGGTTAATAAAATCTATCCTAATGACGTTTAAGCATGTTCTTTTACGTTTAACATCTAAACGTAACCTTAATACAACGTAATTTGTCCGTAAATTGAAATAACAAATATATAATATGAGAAATAATGAACAATTCCTAAAACTATAATTCTTATTTTAATTTAATTTTAAAGGAATTGTAATATCTCACTAATACTAATTTTATGCCCCGCTAACTCTGTTATCCCCTAAACATTTCTTTTTATCGTGTGAGGAAACTGTGATATCTTGTGTTTAAGTTTTGCCTATCGCTTACTATTACATGATCTAACCTCTTCGTTTCTCCATCAATCAAATTAAGACGTATTAAGGCATGCTACTATTGAGCTTTTTTCTTTTCATCCCGCGATCCGTTCGTATTGAAACAATGAGGGGGAGATCCCTAGGGGGAACCGGGTCAAGTGGGATCCGACCGACAATGGCGGGCCACCGACCCCCACCGGCCCGCTTTTAGTGAAATCATATTTTATAACTGTGTGCTGTGCTTACAGTTGCTTGTATTGATATTCATTTTTGTGTTTTAGCGCCAGTGCTTCATTGCGCCCGATTCCGTTCAGCACGAGAACCTGACACACATTATAGCTGTAGTACCTTGGGGTCTACATAGTCGTTAGCCGCACACCCGCAGTGTTGTCAAACAAGTAGTTACCAAATAACTGAAGGAGGGGCGACGGCGTAGTAACTTTGTGGACGTTGGGAGTCGTAGGGAGGCTCCGAATGTCGTCTGCTGTAGTATAACATATTTTTTTTATAATGATTCTGATGCCTGTTGGAGAAACGTTTTTATTTTCTCTCTCTGCCTATGCCATTGCGGAGCTGGCGTAGAGGTGTTATTGTTTTACATATAACCGATAGTAAAGTTGTCACTTCAATAACTTAGTGACACTTTTGTAATAATTTCGAGTTGAGTATCGTATAGACATTACACACAAACTTAAGTAACAGCAACACACGAGCAATCGCCCTACATCCCGCGTAGTTACTATGTCGATACGTAACAGCAACACACGAGCAATTGCCCTACATCCCGCGTAGTTACTATATCGATACGTAACAGCAACACACGAGCAATCGCCCTACATCCCGCGTAGTTACTATGTCGATACGTAACAGCAACACACGAGCAATCGCCCTACATCCCGCGTAGTTACTATGTCGATAATTAACAGCAACACACGAGCAATCGCCCTACATCCCGCGTAGTTACTATGTCGATACCTCGCCCTCCTTTGCACCTCCCCCAATGTGTCACCGGCTACTCACCAACCGCACGGAACGCGACACCCTAGATGTCACTTTACGGTGGTATCAAGTGAACGAGAGGTATCTTTCACAAATGTGAGTATATTCTGAAGCGGGAAACGGTTCAGCGATTATAGGTACCAATATAACTTATTCATGCGGTAACGACACGAGAGCCCGTGATCCGGTTGGGGTTTGAATGTTATTTGAGCAGCGAATGGCGGCGAGTGTGAACACACCGAAATAATTGAAACGCCCGGGTACAGAATTAATATTATACAATCACAGCCGCGGATCTCGGCGGAACTCAGTGGAACTCGGCGGAACTCGATGGAACTCGGCGGAACTCGGCGGAACCCGGGCGGAATCAAGCGGAACTTTGGAATACTTCAACGGACTGCACCGTTTGCGTCGTCAGCCAAAGTTCACTGCCAACTCAGTATGTATAACTTAGTGACCTACGATTTTTTTGTATATTTTCATTTCGAAACTTTTGGAAATATTGTAATCATGTAATTTCTATTTCCTTTTTAAACCCCACGGAAAAAAGAGGGCTGCCATAAATTTAACGTTTTTTGTGTATGTGTCTGTGGCGTCGTAGCACCCAAATACTTTAGCAAGAGGTAGTGCCATGCTGCATTGCAGTGTATTTGGGCCGGCACGAACGGGGAGGTACCACTCGCTCACATAATACCGCCGCAAAGTGGCAGTGTCGCGTTTAGTGCGGTTGGGAGTAGTCGGTGGCCCATTAGGGAGGGGGCGAGGAGAGCAAAGCATCGTCATAGTAATTATGTGGATGTTCATGGGCATCGGTAGTCGTAAAAAGTCTCGGAATGCTCGTTTGCCCCCTAATCTATAATAAAAAAAAATGTGTAGATGTGTCTGTTCCCTACTTCAGCCTGAGCGGCTCAGCGGCTTCCACCTGCGACGTGAGTCTAGCGTCATTATAGTGACGCGAGTGCTACTGGATACAATGGCGTACGCTACGCAGTCGGGGGTTTCCTTTTTCTAAATTAAATGTCAGGTCATGGCCATCTACCTCTACTTTATGAATTTGGCTACAAACTGCCAACATGTATGTGGTTTTCTGCCATGTGCCAACATGTACCTCGCTCATCTGATGAGCCAGATAGACTCGATACACTTACGGTCTCTCTTCGATGGCATAAGGATAGGTAGGATTGCAAAGCAGTCGGTGGTGTTACTAATTAGGTCTCCCAATGTAGGCATGACAAGCTTTTCTTAAAAACGTCAACAGTTATCGATGTTGTCAGTTCGCTATCCAGGAACTTCGCCACTGTAGTGCGAAGTTGTGTTAGTTTGTACGTATTATAGCGAGCCGCCGCAACTTCACCCGTAAATAACACGGGCCGGAATGCTACAGAAATTATACATAAATATCTTCCTAGGGTACTGTTCTAACTCTTATAGGGACCTACCTTCATTCATTCAAATCTGTTAAGGAGTTTTAGAGAAAATCGGTCATGTGAAGATTTGGGGGATATGATTTATAATTTGTATACATAGGCAACAAGTTAGTTTCGCCGTTTTGACTATGAACTTTACCTCGAAGTTGAAAGATTAGCTAATTATAAACCGCAAGTAAAATAAGGTTAGCTTGGCATAATAACGAACTTGACTTACATACGTTAAACTTGAGTTAACTTGTTTAACCTAACGACTGCGACGGAGTTACGGGAACGTAATAAGTAACTTTACTGCATCCATCATCATCATGATTGAGGTTAAGCTCAGCATAGTATTTATGAGTTTGAGGGAGACGCTCCCCTCCAGGTTTGAGGGAGGCGCTCCCCTCCAGGTTTGAGGGAGGCGCTCCCCTCCAGTTTTGAGGGAGGCGCTCCCCTCCAGGTTTGAGGGAGGCGCTCCCCTCCAGGTTTGAGGGAGGCGCTCCCCTCCAGGTTTGAGGGAGGCGCTCCCCTCCAGGTTTGAAGGAGGCGCTTCCCTCCAGGTTCGAGGGAGGCGCTCCCCTCCAGGTTTGAGGGAGGCGCTCCCCTCCAGGTTGCAGGGTCGAGCTACATGACAAGTGATGTTAGCTTACATCTAAGTCTCATTTGCTAGTAACATTCCAAGGTTGAGAAGTCGCCGGTATAAGACCCTAGCACGTTTTTTGTAGTAGGTTGTCTCATGCTGCATTGCAGCCTAATCGTGCCAGCATAGCTGGAGAGGCACCTCTCGCTCACATAATAACTACCGAAAAGCTTCGCTGTCACGTTTTGTCCGGTTTACAAATAGCTGGAGGCCTATTGGGCAGGAGGTGGAAAAAAAGGGTAAAGCATCTGTGTAACAAGTACATGGATGTATATGGACGTCGTTAGGTATCAACTATCACAACTGCCATCAATAGGCAGAGTGTCCATTACGTCATGCGTGTATGCAAAAGGATTAGACTATGTTTAATCTTTTTGCACCATCAGAATAGTTTTGAATAAAAATATATTTCCCCCAGCAGTACCTCCATTTTCCTCATTGTCACGTCCCGGCCCCTCTCGTCACGGTTGACATCCCTGCTAAGGGATATAGGGGCAATTTCACTGTTTATCTTGAATTAGTTGGATACTCAAATTATCTGAGATATCAACTGTATTGTGAATATATAGCTACTGCTCCCTGCTGGCTGGCGCCTCGTATACGGAACCAACGAGCTCGCAGGTTCCTACTGGTAAGTACCCAGGTCACGATCTAATTACTCGGAACGCGTCAGAAACAATAAATATGTGTGTATGTTTATAGATGTCTGTTCCCTGCTGTAGGCCGAAAGCTTGACGATTCTAAATTATAAATTGTCCTAATATTAGTCTTGACAACACATATATGTAAAATAGCCACAAACCGAACTAAGCACGACGGCGTAGCGCTCACTTCATGTCAATCTCGTGCGAGTACCACCTTTCCGGTGGTCCGTTCAATTCGAATGCACCTCCATACTAGTACCTCCATACTAATACCTCCATACTAATACCTCCATACTAGTACCTCCATACTAGTACCTCCATACTAGTACCTCCATACTAGTACCTCCATACTAGTACCTCCATACTAGTACCACCTCTTATAACTATAATAATGAACACTCATTAACATGGCAACGTCCTGATGATGATTGCACTACAACCCAGCATTTGGTCACAGCTGCTGCGGTGTAAACTCTTTAATATTAACGAAACGCCATCCGCCACTCCCGATACACTAATAAAAAGGAAAATATTTATAATATACTCGGCACTAAAAATATCGTGGCGATTTCTAAAATACTTTCTCCTAAAAGCTATTTTATAATTGAGTACCTTAGAATATTTTCAAACTATTTAAGGGTCCTCGCACTACGATAATGTTTTTACGAAGGCGGGTTCTGTGGAAATAGTATATGTTCAATTGATGTCTTAAGTTTACGCCAATGTTACTTATTACAATAAAATTACTTTTACGGATGTCACCGCGATAGAATCCTTAAAAGTTTATTGCAATATCTTTTATTCCCTGTTAAGACATAAATACCTGTTCCCGATCATGCTTCTAAAATATCATAGCAAGGAAACACAATTGATAGCATTTCTGACATTATCTAATCATGAGATTTATTAAGGGAATTCTTAGGTATTACACACTTGAATACCTTCCTCTACAATGAAATTTAAGTACTTATGAAAAGTTTGATTTAAGTTGGGATGGATCTGTGGTCAGATACTTGAAAATCGGGACGATTGTAGTTTCTACTTGCATAAAACTTGAAAAAGGGTTTTTTTTTTATTTTCACGTGCATTTCACTGGAGTGTGAAGGAATGTCCCGACTTCGACCGTGAACAACACGGTAAGTACAAAATACAGACAAAATAAAACACTACAACGTACAACGTATCTGGCAATAAAACTCAGTACCACGTTACTGCATCGTTGCATAAAAACACTTGGGGAAAACCAATCAGATCCAGAATCAATCCAAATTTAGATACTAGTGGGAAGATGATCTCCGTGCAGCAGCCGAGATGAATGCGAGTAGCAGGAGATCGATCGTCTTGGCGTTCATTGAGAGAGGCCTATGTCAGGAGTAGTGGATCGATAAGGGCTGCTAATGATGATGGTGAATCAGGTTCAGAGAAACGGTTTAGGGGGATCTTGATACTTCTATGTATAGATTTTCAGTTTCAATGTCAACTTTAATAATAAATTTTAATTTAACAATTGAAGACACTATGGGGTAACACAAAAATTGAAGTTGTTACAGGAGCAGATCTTTTTAAAGAAGTTATAAACACGAGTAAAATTGTAAGTTTCTGTTTGAATTGTTTTTCATTACTTAATTTTTAATTTTGAAAGAATTACATAAAACTCTATTCACTAAAATTTGCAAAGCTTAACCAAACAATTTGAACAATCGGATTTTTAGCAATCGAATGCCAAATTCTTTTTGATTTCATTTCCTTTGGTTTTACTTGTATATTATAGTTTTGACTAAAAAGTTATTTTGTCTATACATTAACTAGCATCTCGCGGATTCACCCGTGTACTCCATCCCAAAAACGCATCCTTACTGGTACAGTTTCGTAATATTAATTCTTAGCGTATTCATGTCTGAAACATGTGATTTTGCAGGTAGGTCCCCTACCTGATACACTTTCTAATGTTTCGTGATTATTCGTCTAGTGTTATGTAGTTTGTAATGCGTAGAGTTTTATAAAATAATAAACTAGATGTGCCCTGCGACCTCAGCAGCGAAAATCTATCCCCACGCAAGCATAATTTTCGGTTTAACTTTTATATTAATATAAAATTTATATTTGTGGCTAATTCATACAAATCAGTGTCGTAGTTTCGACGTCAGATAATTACAAACATATTTTATACCATACTTAAAGTTATACCATACTTAAAGTTATACCATACTTAAAGTTATACCATACTTAAAGTTATACGTTCTGCCTAAGTTTTATACAATTTTTGGCAATAAAGTGTCAGTTTGGCGTTTTTATTATTATGATGTTATTGATGTTATAATAATATTTTCAATGTAAATATCACAAATAAATCCATAGTCAAATGTACACTCATACTGAGTCAACATTTCACTACGGAATTATCTAATGTTATGTTTTGAGGATAGACTAGTTTTATCTATCGACATCTATTGCTTAAATAGGAGCCCTAGAATATTCTACATCAACATGTGTTCAAAATGCAACATAATATTAGATATTTATTTGCACCTGGCAATTTACGAGTTAAGAAAACAAAAACAAACAAACTTTGATCTATTCTGCTCGGAAGTTAAATTTGTTCCCTATTCGCAGGCAAGAGCCTGTGACATTGTTATAGAGTTTAACTTCTACAAAGAACCTTTTACCAACAACTTGCAATTTAGCAAACGAATGACTTCGAACAATTGTTAACATTTACGAATATTAGATCAGCACAAATTAAAAATATAATACACATTGTTAAATTAATTACGTAATTTTATTAGAAAGCAAATCATTTATATCTAGAAGTCCTTCTAGCCATGTAATGTATGTGCTTCAGAACAGATACAATATCACAAGGCAGATATTATAAAAAACTTGGTCTCGTTATTAATTTAACAAACCTAAAATAGGTTTGTTAAAGTAAGACTTAAGACTTATGAAGGTCAGATTAATTTAATTGAATTGAGCAAAGTTATAACTTGATCAATTCTGAACAATTGACTCTCTACGATGTCTTGTTTGTAAATATGTTATTCAAACAAAATTCCAGGTATGTCACATTACAGTACCTGTGAAAATCTCTCCTGTGCGTCCAGTATGTCGATGAACAGCGAAAGCTTGTGATCCATGATAGGGAATCCATTCCTCGGCTGCATCAGCAGATGCCTGACAGCCTCCCGGACGGCGGCTGGTGTGCTGGGGGTCATCGGCGTCCCCAGGGCCTGCGGCGGGCCGAAAAGGCCCGACAGGCCGTGGAACGTAGCCGATAACTTCGGAGCGTTCTGTACACCACCAGGGAGCGACAGCCGGCGAGACGTGGACGGCGGCACTGCGCCATATCCGTTCGTCATGATCGCCGGCCGCTGCAGCTGGTAATCACTGCGCGAGGAGGGCAAGGGCGCGCGCGGGAGGGTCAGGTTCGGCACTGGGCGGCGCGGGACCGGCTGCAGGAGCGGCACCGAGGGCCACTCATCTTCGAAGCCGATGGAGTGCGGCCTCCGCGGCAGGGGCGGCAGCTGCTGCGCCGCCACCACGCTCTGGGGTCTGCGAGGCCGGCGGTCCGGTTGTATAGGCGCGGGAGGTGTGTAGGGGGCGAAGGCGCCGAAATCGTCGGGCGCTGGCGGCGGCGGGTCCTCCCAGTGGGGCCAGGCCAGCGCCAGGGAGTCCGGTTTCCGGGGCGGCGCGGGCCTAGGCCTGCCCGCCCCCTCGCTCATCTCGACAGCCGGCAGTGTCACATGTCGCGCAGCGTGCGTCGCGCGCGGCGGTCGCCGGCCGACTGACTGAGGCGAAGCCCCCCCTCCGGATGGGAGGCGCCGCCCCCCTTGTTTTGGTCCGTTTTTAGCGCCTCGCGAGCTTAGTTTCATAGGTGGAAATTGCATCGGAAGATTTTCAGTTTTGTTCGCAGGCTGACTTTGAAAACGTTTAGCCGGACGTTTTATATCGGTCGGAGTTAACTTTCAGTGTTTAAACTGCGCCTTGATAATTTCGCAAAGTTGTAATGTGTGTTGTTGTAATAGTGCGGGGTGGCAATTCGCCGAGAACAATGTTTGTAGTATAAAAGTAAATTTTTTGTTCGGAGGCGCTAATCTCAGGAAGCACGGGCCCGAATTAAAAATTCTTTTTGTGTTGAAAAGTCCACTTATAGAGGGAGGCTATAGCAAAAAGACTGGAGTGAAACTGCTGGGAGATATTAATCCGGCTAAATATTAATGCTATTCATATTATTTTCGGTGGACTTGTTACACTACGTTAGCCTAGCGCTGTGTTATTTATCGTAAAGACTTGTTTTACAGACAGCGCTAGCTTTATAAATTAAGGATATTTTGTGTTTGTAGTATTTTAATATAGACAGAAATACGTTTAAAAACTACATATAATTTAATTAATGTGCTACAATGCAATTGTTCTAAATTTAGTCTACTCAATTATAATACATTACGGATCTATTCATCTATTCAAATATCATCACGATATTCATCCCGGGCCTGATTCGAAACCACGGCCGTTTGCAAACCACACGGCCTTCCAGCTACGTTACCTGCTGAGCCAGATGGTCAATGTATTCGCTGCTCTTGTGCCATGACAAATGGAACTATTATGTTGTTTTGACATAATATTCAGTTAATGGCGACGTTGTAACGTCGCTGGGCTGAAACCTATTTATCTAAGAGTCTACATTAGAACTCCGTCCTTTTTCAGTCCAAAAGACGTCCCGGAGGGGTTCTCATATAATTTAGTCAGGATTACGCGGTCCGCCAGAAGAAGATATCCAATTTTATGTTTGTTGTGTTTGTATCGTATGAGGTAACTTAACGCATGTTATAGGGGGTTTGTTGTAGTGTGTAACCCCGATGTTCGAGGCTGTGGTGAGCACAGGTCACTGACGGCTCAGCTGAGGTGTCCACAAAGGGAATCGAGCAAATTTTTTCGAACGTTCAAATTCTCTTGCAAATAGCTTCAAAATTGTCGACGTAGTCGCGTAACATACATTTAAAAAACATTCGGATTCCATCGCGGTTTATTTAATTGCTTAACTAGCCCGACTTTTCAGAAGCTTTACAGCGACCGTGGTCAAGGTATATATAGATGTGAAACCGCACAAAACGCAAGACCCTCGCTATTGACCCTGGTCAGTCGCGCTGGCCCGATTCAACTGCAATGTAGGTATGTCTGTCCCGTCGAAAGCGCTATTCTCAAAAACTATCAGAATGTTTTCATTTTTCAATGTTAAGTAGGTCATTTACCGAGGGTGGCTTTGTACCATCACGCAATGACCAATACTATAGACATATAGGGAGAGGTAGCGCCATGCTGCACAGGGCAACTGAATTTTGCCGGCACGGAGGGCAACGCAACGGTATTAAATTGTGTGGATTTTCATGGGCGTCGGTAGGAGTGAAAAAGGCTCCGATTGCTCGTCAGAAAGTGTCAATGGGCAGACCACATTGCTCGCATAACCGATAATTGTGGGAGAGGAAAGACTAATGGACGGCCTCCTGAGCGGAGAACAGACGACTCGCCTGTGTCCGTGTGACGGACTGGAGCCTGCGTCCAGCGGTGGACGTCGTCCGCTGATGAGCGACCAGTACGTGAGAAAGACCACAGGACGTCGTTAATTACCATCAGGTGCCTAATTAAACGTAGGGTAATCATTCGGTACGCTGACAAATCGCTCGAGGTCTGCACGCGACTAACTGGGCGAGTTATTAAAAATTAACTTTTCGCGGTAAATTCATTTAGCAACCCCGCTGAGCGGTTCAAATTCCGAATATTCAAATTACGTTTTAATTTTAAACGAAAGCGGATGTGGCTTCTGAGCCAGGAGGTTTCGCCACCACTTTCCGCCACCACCTATTTTTACATAGCGAACAAAGCCACAATATAAGGAAAAGCTTATTTTTACCGACTGCGTGAGAGTCAAATTTTCTTTCATAGCAAACACGTAAAAGCATTGTGGCATCAAAGCGCAGGATTTAAATGAAGTTTCCAAATGTACACATACTATAGTAACTTGCAGTTATAATTTTATTAAAAATTTAATAAATAATTAAACGACCAATAAGTACGACTGCTCGTTGAACCGGCTAGCTAGATATCATTTGGTGATTTCGTGCAATTTGTGAGTATAAGAGCGGTGGCCCATAAGAGGGGATAAGAGGCAAGGAGTGTAACGCATCTGCTTATCTGCATGACGACAATGAGGATGTCCGTGGGTGGCTTGGGTCGACAAAAGGCTCCGGATTGTCGTTCCTTTATACTCAGAAAAAGGTCGCGCTGGTGACATTGTGCCAATTTGTAAGAGTTTACCATTGCTGTATTGTACCCTAATTGGGCCGGCTCATTTAATTGCTTATGCGTGTATGATAGAGGGAAGGAAAACCATGAATATGTCATAGCGTTTCACCTTTATCGACGTATGCTCGAACGCTTATTATAACCATACCTGCAACAAAACAAAAACAATCATTTATTACTGTTAAACAGGTTATGTTTAACTAGCATCCCTTCCCCGATTCATCCGTGACTAAATTATATAACCTTCCTCAGGAATCTCTCCATCCGTCGGTGTAAACCGAGGTCACATACAAACAGACAGGTTTTGGGGACGTTATGTTATAACAAGTGTTGGCACTACTGAGTGGCCGCTGAGTGGCCGCTGAGTGGCCGCGTACTGTCTGAAGGTGGCGCAACTTCGCAATCGGCGTGTCTGCAGGAAGGGACTGAAGAACACAATAGATATCCAAATTTCAATTCGACCCAGCCCTGGGTGCTGCCTTCTGCGTGGGACCCAGTTCGAGACATAATGAAACCAAAATCCAGATATAACACCTTGCAGCTGCATGATAAAATAAGCGCTTTCTAATTAACTAACTAAACATATTAATTATATAAAGTCTTCGGGTACTTTTAGGACATAGAACGTAGGACATCAGGAATTTTTCACCTCAGCCCACCCGTGGCCATGGTAGCGGAAAAGTTTAATTGTAAATACGTTAGACGCTAGACAAGTATGAAAAAGTCACGACACGTGGCACTCGGTTCTCTCAGCCTATCCCAGCAACTGGGGAGACGTGTTCTTGCAGTTGTTAGAGTATGACGGTTACGTAGAACATGAACCGGCGAGTTAAAGTGCAGCGATATTTTTATTGTTGCACTTGTATTTGAACCCGCTGCTGTGGTCCGGAAATAGAAGCACTTGAACTGCCGCGTGTGAGGTGCTTGCTATATAACTGTTTAACGTATATGTCTGCATCTGATGCCTGCACACATCTATGTGTTATCTGGGATGTTATCATATATCTATCTAGAGATATGATGATATCCTAGAATGGGCATATCAATTATGCCGATTTCTATGGGCATCAGTTACAAATGGTTCCGACTGCTCGTTTGTTCCCTTATAATATACAAATGTGCAGCTCAATTAACTAAATAAAATTCTAAAAATATGTACAACTAGTGATCCGCCTCGGGTTGGCCAGTAAGTAACAGGCGGTAACAAATTATATACTGAAACCTTCTATCACTATATTTAAGAGTGCCGCATGAAAATACGTTCCGTAGATTTTGAGAAAATCGATCAAATACAAACAGACAGCTTTTGAAAACTTTGTTTTATACTATGTATAAATAGATAGTTGTAATTTTTTATAGTAAACGGGGACAAACGAGCAATCGATCCTTCCTTTTACGACCACCGACACCCATGAGCATCACCGTAACTCCCATGCCGATGCGTTGCCCTCCTGTTGACTTACCCGCTAACGGGCCACAGGCTACTGAAAATATTGTATGTAAATAATACGTATAAACATTTCACACACATTTAATAGTGTATTGTAAGAATGCATAAGGGCGCTTTCAGTACGGTATAGTTCGACTACTTTAAATAAATTGTTGTTGTTTATTGATGTATTCCTGGTAACTTGAAACGCAGCAACAGATTTCGGTCAAGCAAGAAGTTTGCGCATTGTCTTGCGATAAATTGTACGTAAGTTATTTTTTTTGTCGGGTTTGGGCCATCACACTATCCCACCGCAGCTGGACACCATTTGTGATCCTTTGATACGATCGCAGGGAGGCCGAGGGAAAAACGAAAGCTATATTTTAAATTAAGCAATACAAATTTACTATCCTATCTCCTCGTATTATCAGAAATCAGACAAAGCCGATGACCATTAAAAGCTCGCATTTCGATTTGCAAATTTATTTAAAAAAAAAAGTAATACAAGAAAATGACTAGGCGAGCAGCAAGCACAAAGAGGATGTCTACAAAGGTCCCGTGTAAAAAGAAAAAACTCTTTGATCGCCTACGCCGTAGGAAGATCAGAACAAACCCAATTTATAAGATATCAGGCCTAAAACGTGTGTTTACGTAAGATAATTATAATATTACATTGGCTTTTCGGGTTAAAATAACTTTCTGAATTATGTTTTGTGTAAGATATTTCTCTTGTTTCTTTTATTCTGCTACCTATAACACACTTTACATCGGCCGGGTATTTTGCTTATAAGTAACGTATTGTTAAATAAATGGTATTATAAATTAACAAAAAAATCCGACTTCGAAACCGAAATCAATATAAATTAAAAAAATGCTTTGAACAAAATCTACTTGGTAGCTTAAGGATTTTTTGCCTTTGTATTATCACGAACTCGCCTGAAAGAAGTGATGTGATTCATTCCCATGCATAATGCTAGGGAATGGATTTTGCAGAAACTTGCCGTTCATCAGAATTAAAAAAATGAGATTTTGTCTCCTATTATAAGCCACATAGAGCTTTCGCATGCGTCTTGCTCTCCATCTCCATAATCGAACCCTCTAACAAGCCGCACGAAACGCGTCTAGCTGTCACATTTTATTGTTGCTGTTGTGCTGTTTATGGCTATACTACACCCTTAAGGATAAGGGATAAGTACCAATATGAAAGTGGAAATAAACATGTTTGTACAAATAAAACGGGTCGAGTTATTCATAAAAGAGAATATGGAAAAATAGATCAAAGTGAGGAAAGGCCCGCGTAAGCAGCACCCAGAGCCAGAGCAATATTCGTATTATAGACTTTAAATCAATTTGGTAGAATAGCCTGGCAGGGCTGACCGGGACCCGGAAATTTGTTTAGGGAGGGGAATGTGCGTTATCTCGATACGATATCGATATTTTGAACATATGTTACGCAGCCCTCAGAGTATTTGCGGTGGAGCACTTCGTGGCGCGGCTTCACTTGTTTAATTTTGTATTCCATGGAAGTATCTAGAATATGGAAACATTAAGTATATAGTAAAAGTAATATAACAAAATGTAGGTAATTTACGATCCTTAGATAATAAAATTAGCAAATGTAGGTGTAAAAATGATCAAAGGTATGCTCCGTTGGTTCGGGCATGTATAAATGATAACAGGGAAAGGTTAACAAGGCATACATACAATGCGAATGTAGAAAGATGTAGGTACCGAGGCAGGCCAAGACTGACGTACCATGATCAGGCTGAGCGGGTACTGTGCTGCTGTAGTGTCAAGAGTCTTCCCAACCGGCGTGGTTGTATGAAGGGAGTGATTAATGTGGAGGTGGCAAGGCATGTATGAGGGGATCGTGATGTATGGCATTTCGTTCCCTCAGCCTACACCATTAAGGAGCTGAAAGTGTGTTTTTGTTGTTAAATAATTGTGACACCTTCGAAATACATGGCAAATAAGTCGTAATAACCGGCCGGGACGTCTCAGAGGCCTCCGCAGTTGGGTAGTTATAAAAACACGCAGTCGCATTAATTTCCACTCGGTACACAAGAACACAGTTACGCCGCGTGCGCAGCCACTAACATCTTCAATGCGAGTTTACACATGTAACTTTTATATTACGACGCGGAAGAATTTCTTCATATTTTTTAAGTGCGACGTCACACTTCAAAAATATGAAGAAAATGCGAATGAGATGCACACGCGATAACCGACCGCCCACCGTCCGGGCTTCGCTACGTGCAAAATACCACAGCAATTACAATAAAACTACTTTTACGGATTTTACCGCGGTTTATTTAATTATTTAAGTAGCCCTACGTTTCAGAAGATTTACAGCAACCGAGGTCATGGGGGGAGCAATTATAGCCATACGTCTACTGACATCCATTGTCATCAGCACGATTAATGGTTGTGCAGATGCATTGCCTTTCACCCCTTCTGCCCCAATGAGCCACAAGCGCATGAAACGCGATAGCATAGCCATCGCATTTAAGATGGTACCATGATAAAGATCTCTTTACATCTGTACCTCTCTGGTCGTGCCGGCCCGGTTCAGTTACAATCAAGCAATCACACTGCCTGCTACTGAAGCACTGGCCCGGCACGATCGAATGTAAATTAACCCTTGTAAAAGACTGCTGCTTAAATATAATGTCCATTTAAATTAAATAATTACTAGACTTAATAAGAAGTTTAGTTTTTTTAGTCTTCCTTTTCTAGTTTCACTTCTGCTGTGTGTGGATTGAATACAGAAATACTCACGCTTAACTGGGTACATTTACATATTTTCCGCTATAAAACTACAATTACATTTACAAGGGGCCGTCTTAAACTTTGTTACCACTTTATGACAAAGTGGGACGGCACATGAATTATCCCAGAATAACAATCGACATTAAATGCTTAATGCTATAACGAGGGTTGTTCAGTCTTGCAATCTTTATATCACTTTTTGTTTCGCGATATCTGAGTGTCTGATTAGCTGGGGCCCGCGATTTGGCTCGTTTATTACAAGAAGTTGGCGTCGTATCGTAACCATAAAGATAGCATAGACAGAGAGGGGATGTCGTAGGAGAATACATGACGGCGACTGGCCATCTTAGTGAATAGGAATTTGACTATCTAATTTATCACGCGCATTGCGCTCAGAAAATTTTATGAAAAAAGTCCCTTTCGACTTAGAACGCCGGCAGGCTGGTTTCCCTTATCTATCTATGTTATCTCTATGATTACAACTAGAATGCTACAGAAATAGGGAGGAAATGATATATATTTAGCGTGAGTTTAATAGTTAAATTTGCATTTATTTTTAATGTTTTCACTATTTGAAGTAAAATTACATATAATTTGGCGGAATTAATTTCAGCTGCTTAGATAACCATTTAGTCAAATAGTAGGTACTGGTATACCGAACATAGTTGAAACGTCCTCAAAATTGTATAGAACTTACTTGACACAAATAGATGATCGACACAAAGTATAGCACATCACTAGAAATAGCCTGTGCGTCGTCGGCACTCGTGCAGAACTGGCAAATGGCGTGTACAGGCGACAATCCTGCCGCTAACGGCATTTCTATTGGCGGCAAGAGTACGCGTGCCTTGCCGGTTACGTCATATGGAATAAGCCTCATGGGTACGTTACACAATTTGGTGAACTGTATTATTCCCTGCTCGGGTTATCCGTGTTAAGATATTATACGTAGTGAAAGGTACTGTTATGCTGCATGGCATGTGGAGCAGGCGACAAAACGGCATAACAATTATACGCATGTGTGTGGGCGTAGTTTTTATTAGTTTGCCCTAATTTATCACATGAATCAACTATCCGAAAAAATATCAAAATATTATCGATATATAATATAATTAAATTGTGCAATATAAATTGAACACGCTTATATTACTTGCAGCGCATCATTTCACTATCTTGTATCATTATTTAAATCATGAATGGTAAATGGTCAAAATAATACGATTGGTAATTTTGCGCAACACCACTGACAGTCTAGGGACCATCTGAAACCGATAAAAACATCGAAAGTTTTGAAAAAGAAATCTGATCCAGTGATGTGGAGCGCCGACAGGAAACTTAACATCGTCTTTGTAGCGGATGCAACGCAAGCCACTACGCAGTAATACTACGCGTCGCGTAGCTACATTGGAGGACATAACAAAGATCGGGCTATGCTTATTTTCACACGCGACGCTGTGACGCTCTACGTGTGACAATGTTTAACGCTCTACGTGTGACGATGTTTGACGCTCTACGTGTGACGATGTTTGACGCTCTACGTGTGACGATGTTTAACGCTCTACGTGTGACGATGTTTGACGCTCTACGTTTGACGATGTTTGACGCTCTACGTGTGACGGTGTTTGACGCTCTACGTGTGACAATGTTTAACGCTCTACGTGTGACGATGTTTGACGCTCTACGTGTGACAATGTTTAACGCTCTACGTGTGACGATGTTTGACGCTCTACGTGTGACAATGTTTAACGCTCTACGTTTGACGATGTTTGACGCTCTACGTGTGACGATGTTTGACGCTCTGTGTAACAGTGATGCGAGTTCATGATTTTATATTCACCCAAAAAACTGCGCAACGCTCATAAACAAGTTTTCAGTTTAATACATCTTAAAAACCCACCCCTACAACTTGACAAGTGGGAGGAGGTATGCGGCAGGGCAATCACAATTTCGTTGATTAAAACGCGAAAACAAAGAACGCTCCAATTTGACAGGCCAAGAACGAGATGACGTCTTGTTAAGAGCAAGGGCTGATTGCGTGGCGCTTTCTCCTCCGGTCGACTGGAAACATTGTAATTCCTCACAAAAAGGCACAATTTTTAGCTCGGTCGGTCGGAACCTTTTACAAAATAGGGCTTTCAAACGTAAGTTTTAAATTTAATTTTATTCACAATATTTAGGAGCTTTTAAAATTACAAACATGTCAAAGTGAATAATTCTCCATTTTTCCTTATTCTACTGTTCCAATAAAAAGGCAGTCCCACACGACCGGAGGGAAATAAGACGCAGCCCTGGTGGCCTAACGGGCGACGGAGATGCAACAGATCCAACAATACCATTAGAAATTGAAAAATCCCAATAACATTTCTTGTTTCGACACACGTCGCGAACATCAAACGTCACAATCGGTAGTTGAATGTGCTTACCGCCAGACGACGCATTGTAGTCGGGAAAACAGAAAATCTTATGGACATTTAAGTATTCTGGAACTGTCCGTTTCCTCACATAAAACTAATAAAATTATTATAATTAGTTGAATATATTTTTTTTGTATATGCCAACCCTAGCGTACTATATTGTACTAAATAGCTTCACAAGAAAAGATACTTCGTCAGAATTTTTGTTATAAAATATTTTCGAAAGAAAAGCATTTTTCTCAAAACGCCTTGTTGTAAGGATGTTTACTAACCAAACGGCCAATATAGAAACTGCACTGCAGCAGAATTCGACTGGCTCGAGCCAGGGTTTAGGACTTACTACCACATAGATGAAAGAACTGCTAGTTTTGTAGATGTCGCTGTAGCGGCTAGTTTCTATAGACATGGCCACTGTAGCCGAAATTCGGCTAGGGGACATAGTAATAGGAGTATTTACGGAGGACCAGGAGAAACTACCTTAATTTGAAAATATCTCAAGCAGTAAACTCCATTGCGACCGCTTCCTACTACCGGCTTGTGAAATTAAATTTAAAACATTTAACCGCGGTTAAAACTGAACTGAACTAACCTGTGGGCATGAGCACTAGGAAAACTTAGTTAAGTGTAAATTTGTGTTTTAACTTTGATTTCTTAAACGAGCTACTGCGTTCAATAAACCCTTAACTTCAATTTACAGTTTAGTTGCTTATAATATTTTAGTAATTTCACTTCAATTTTTGAAATCATTGAATAGTGAGTAAATGAGTGAACACAATATGGTCGATTAGTGGGAGCCTTTTGGGGACTACCGACGTCCATAGACATCCGCACAACTGTGATACAGATGTGTTAATCCCATCTGCTCGACGATATCGTCTTAGTGTTAATTACAAGCCAACTCCGCCCCCTGCCATTACATTAGAGTTGATAAAGCGCAAATCCTCACTAGGATACACCGATTCCTGCCAAGGATGATTAGTGAGGCTATTAAAATTAAAAAACATCCGAATTTCAACAGAGAAGATGGCTGGGTTCTTCCCTCTCCTTGAAATCCAGTGGTGAACATAATCAAATCAAAAAGTTAACAACACCTCAAGACAGCAAGATATAATAAGTACTGTTTGCGTTAATCAGAACAACTAAAATTATAATTCTTCGGGTACTTTTAAAAACTCGGTACAGCAGGCCATCTATCATCTCAGTTCACCCGTGACTATGGTTGCTGTAAAGCTTCTGAAACGTCGGGCTACATAAATAATTAAATCCGTAAAAGTAGTTTTATTGTAACGTCCCCAGTTTTACTTGCGTAGCACATGCACGATAGCCACACAGTCAGTATAATGTTGTGACGAATACATGATGATGGTTCCCTAATTGATACGAGACCGCAACGTCAGAGGGAGTGAAAGAGACGAATTTTTGCGATCTCTCACTCGCAGGCTCGTCTCGTTCGAAATATTTCTATCACTCGGAACGTTCCTATGACGTCATATTTTACCGTGCACGTGTACATTTATAGCTTTACAAAACGTTATCACACTAGAAATAACAAACATGAACTTTTGCATTACAATATAAGAGGGATAAAAATGTTACAAGTATGATATTAGGCGGCATTCAATCGGCGTCACATCGGCATGACGGGTGACGTGTGACAAAGGGAGGGGGGGCGGCTCCCCCTTTCCCACGCGGCGTGTTGATCGGATCATGCATTATGCGCATACACAAGTGGGTCCCGCCCGCTTGTCAAATATTAACGGCTCCACCTGCGACGGTTTGTGCCCTGGTACCTGTGATTGGAATCTCAATAGGCTGGACCGCCATCATAATTTTTGTACGAGGGTAAAATATCATACAACGCACGCCCGATATATACCTCTGGTTCACATAAGGCAAATAACTAAGTGTTTAAACACCTAGTAACAGAAATTATGCTGTCGAATTTTATGTGGATTTTCTGGTGGCCCATAGATGCCTCCTAGACTCCAATGGGCTAAATGGTAAACCGTCATATCATATTTTCCATCAGGAATATATATATTCTTAGAATGTTTTTAGATTTAAATCAATTTATAAAACTGATAATGGCATGTTGTTCAACATATCGCAGTAAGTACTCTATACTATAGACCTGTTGTAGTAGCTACCAAGGACCTCTTTTAGCACAGGAAGGATACAGAAGTTATAGAGAGTGAGCCTAGACTACCGAGCCAAGTAACGGCTAATTGTACACTTTTGTATTAACATTAGTACTGCTTTGATATTACCCGTTTAGTGTCGAAATTTAAATTTCGGGGTTAACGTCATGTGAATGTGTTGGCGCTTCATTTCGTGCGCGGTTCCAATTGGATATGAACATACAACATTGTCTAGTGTAAAATTGTACCTCAATGGCTACTAATTCTAACATAGTGGCATCATGACACACTTATATTTAAAACAAACTAATAGCGGCGTAGAATTCGAGCGTAGAATGTAGTAAATTTACCTCCCTGTAGATGGCGCTGATTGCAAAAACATATGCCTGAAGAACTCGCAGTACATAACGCCATCTATTGATATTTCCGCTGATTACATAAAGTGTTTGAGATGAAGAGCAAGTTCATAAATTTCGTACCGTGCCATCTAGTAGCTATGTTGTAGAACTTCTATGAATGTTGTAGATGTACACTGATAGAAGGGTTTATAACTTTGCGTACTTCTATGATGATGATATTATAAATTTGCAAAAATTCAATTCCAAATTTCTATGTTTTTCCCCTGACCTTAAAATATTCAATTTTTCATAATCCTAAAATTCTGCGAATAATAAAAATTCCGTGTAGTTTAATAAGTTTTCTTACCTTAAGTAGATGTGGATCCCGTTCTGCTGCATCCAGCAACGACTCGGCTTCGCTGAGCCAGGCTACAAACTTTTCCAGAGAACGGTCGAAGTTCTGCAACGAAGAGACCGCTGAGTGCAGAGATTTGCCGCGTGCCACGATGCTAAAATAACAACATTCATGAGCATCCTGTAGGGATTATCAACTTTAAATATTAAGTTATTGTACTAATGTATTAAAGATATGATACGCATGTACCGTACTAACAAGTGTTTAACTACATCCTAAATGTTTGCTTAGTGTCTGTAGCCCAGAATAGACAGTATCGATGCTTGCTCAAACTGTCTAGCTAGGCGCTACGAGCACAGTCACGCCGCTTATGTGCATTTTAAAACATTTATTCTACCGAGATACGCATGTGGTGGCTCGTTAGACTCTCGGTGTTAAGTAACCCACGGGCCTGTGCGGACGTAGACATAAGAACTGCACTTATAATTGGTACAGTTTCAGTGTCAGCTGGTGGTGCTGACGTTGAATAACAGATGACGTTAGTATTAAGGTGTTAATTAAAGAGTGTATACGCGCATTGTTTCATTTCTTTTATCGACATTATTTTTTATTAAAATATAATTTATTTTCTAATTAATACATTTACTCTTTTTGTAAATTTATTTTTTGCTGAGAAAGATTTTTGTTATGAAATACTTAAACTGCGTACGATTACGCTGATGCCTTGGCCACTGCTCACAACTTTGTTTCTTGCACATAACTGACACATGCCACTTTATATATTTAGCTTTGATAAAGTAAATAAAAAAAATTAGTAGCAGGTATATTTTTCGTGTATTACAGCTCAGTAGTACTATTTTCTCCGCAGATAACACCTTAAACAACTGAACATTTACTAACGGATATTTGCTATACAGCAAAAAGCTACAAAATTATTTTTATTCATTAATAACCTGTAGCCTGTATTTTGTACACTGACAAGCTCTATCCACCAAGAATTGAACATACAAAAAGTTGTATTTTACGATTACAAAATAGAACGGGTTGCTCTTGTGGTTCTCAAGTCATCAAAGTGTTTAAATATTTATTGATATATATTGATCGAGATGGTGTTACGTGGCTATTGTTTGTGTTATTTTTTACCATATTTAACAGAAGCTATCAATCTATTAGAAGGCTAAAATACTACATCCATCACTTTACCGAACATATCCCCTAGAGCGGTGAAATATTTACACGGCCCATCTATCGGTGGGGAGACCGTACTGAACCTAGCCATATGGCGATGAATTACTGCTTATCTCCATCTCTCGATGGGCTACGGAACAAATTAAATAATACACTGTTCTAAACCTAGACCTTATATGTATGTCACCTACTAGTTCCATCTATTGGAAAAATAAAGGACTACATCATTTATTGTACTGTACCTAGCTGCCAGGGCAATATCATTTTCACGAGAGTCATCTAACGGAGGGTGGACGAAAAACATCCTGTAATGCTACAATGTTGGTAATATCTTAGTTTAAAGTAGTTTCATAGATGTCACTATATTTTAAGCATGTTCAGTCTGTGAGTGTTACTTCCTCTTCACTGATCTAATAAAGCTGTTGATTTTAGTGCCTTTGTTTCTTTGAAAGCGATAATGTCTGGAACTTCTGGTTGAGTTTGTGTATATCAACCACATTCCGAGTGGTAATTATATTTATGAGAAGTATACAGGGAGTATGCCAAGACGCTAAGTGCGACGAATAGCACCGAAGTGACGTCGATAAATCCACGAAGCTCTGCTTATTATGAATATCATATGAGAGGGCAAATGGACCGTCTGAGGCTTTTGAGGACAACTGACGCCCATAAACATCCGCATTGAGGTAAAGTGAAAGTTTTTGCCTTCCCCCCGCTTTCCTCACGTGCACATAAGAGTACACAGAATGAGCAGCGGGCTTACTTGTTGTTCAGTTCGCTGTATCTGTGGTTCACCGCCTCGGTGGCGCGCTTGATGCGGCTGGTGTCGTCGCTGCGGTACACGGCGATAAGTCGCTGCGTCAGTTGGCCGAACAGCTCCACCTGGTGCTTGTACTGGTGCACCTCCGCGTGGAACGACTGCAAGGGAGACGGTCTAGTTACAATATCGCACCAGCGCTAGGCGCACAGAAGATCGATGGGTGGACGGAAGGATAATAGCTGATCTACTGTATCAACATTTTTTATAGCCTATGAGGACAAACGAGAAATTGACCCATTTGGAGACTACCGACATCGCATGTGCGGATGAGGTGTCGTGGTCCTTCACCCCGTAGCAAGCACTGGACACGCAAACCTCACTACGAAACACGACAACAGGAAGTTAGGATGTGATATGAAGTAAGCGAGAGGCACCTCCCCGGTCGTTTCTGCACGATTCGGCTGCAACGCAACATGGTGCTACTTCTTGCATGGTGCTACTTTTCTACTGGAGCTATAAGACTGAAAGCCTCCAGCAACTCAAGAAAAGCTTATTGCCTACCTTCTGTTCCCTTAGCTGCATCTCCAGCACATCAGCCGTGTGGCCCGGCACCGCCATGGCCGCCAGGCGCGTCTCCATGCGCGTGAGCCAGGCGTCCGCGTCCCGTCTCCTGGCCTCGTACCGCTGGGAGTCTCCCAGCATGGCGTCCAGCTGCGCCTTGCGCTGGAGCACTCGCGCGTTCGCCTCATCCCAGTGTTCTCGGAGTGCCGTGACTGCAACAACAAAATCAGTTATCACCAATCAATTACAGTGATGTGGAGCCAGCTCAGCCCAGAGTCATACCCGGACTCCTTCGTTATTAAATACACCATACGACAGGAGTAAAACTAACTACATTTCGTGCACTCGCTAGTAGACGACGAGAAACAGAAAATGTGTGATCGCATCTCTTTCTCTCCAATTCTCTCACTCGCTAAATCTCCACTGACATATATCTCTCTCCAAACTTCCTTAATCCTCGATTTCGTAAGCACAAGCTAACTCCCGAATCGTGCGTGAAGAAGCATTGCTTATAAAACAATAAACCCGACTGCTCAAAACATATATTTTCCCGCGTCACCTCATATGTCAAAATTCTTCGAGCCTTTTGCCGAGCCAATGAAATGGATACATACAAACATACATACATTCAAAAATTGACCGAATTCCTACGGAACCACCAACAGTGTTTCTTCTCATTTCTCTTTCATCTACTCTGGGTAACTTCCCCCGTACTCATACCCCTAGCAGCCGTGTTCAGATTGACCATCAATTTTCAGGATTATTGTTGAAACCGGAGGTTTCAAAACTGTACTAGTCTGGGTCGAGCCGGCTTTGTGAACTTTGTTTTAATTACGAAACAATGAAAAATATTGCAATCGAAACAATGAAAAATATTGCAATCGAAACAATGAAAAATATTGCAATCGAAACAATGAAAAATATTGCAATCGAAACAGTGAAAAATATTGCAATCGAAACAATGAAAAATATTGCAATCGAAACAATGAAAATATTGCAATCGAAACAATAAAAAATATTGCAATCGAAACCAGATTCGAGTAAAAGTTTATAAAGTTCTATGAATGCACACTAGACCACCTCTGAAATCGGACAACACTGAATTATTATCAACAACTTTTTCAGCATTGGTTAAACCATATTTTTAAGGGCTTCAAATAAAATTGCTTTAAAGTCTAATGATGTAGGTACAAGTTTGTTCATATACTTCATTAAATACTTCAAAGCTGACGAGGAGTTTGTTTGTTTGAACTAGCTTACCTCAGACCAGGGATATGAAAAATAATTTCAGTGTCAGGTAGTCCATTTACCGAGGTCTTCCATATGCTATAAATCATCCAGCAACAAGTATGGTTATGCGGGTAAAATCGCGAGGGGCTGCTAGTAATTAAATACGGCATATTTCTGTTTAGTTCTAGATAATATTATGAGCTATTACAGCTAAACAAACAAGTCTTGAGAGACGTGCCTACACATAGAAGATTCTATGTGTGGGCATGTGTTGTACTAACTTTATAAATGCAATTGTAAAATATTTGATATTTTTATAAACAGAGTAGAATAAAATTTGGTACGAAGATAGATTACAATCTGGAATAACGTAACATTAGTTTCCTTCCGAAAAAATAAGTGTTCCCTTGGGATACATTAAAACCGTCCGGAACCAATAGTTTACGATAAATTTCTAACTAGACTATTCGTAGGGGGAATTTCAACCGTTGTGTACTTATTTCTACTTTGTAAGAACCTATTAGTCTGGTTGTAAAACGGTTTATTTTTGTTGATGAAGCAAACGCAGAGAAATGGTTAAATACGTGGCGCACCCATCTGATTAACTGTGCGAATGTTTATGGACTCAGGTGATCACATTGAGACTTCTTATTTTTCGGTATTGTATGCAATGGGAAAAGATAATGAATTTGTATTTTAATGTAAATTTGCGGCGGCGTAATAACCAGGGGCGGGTAGAGGGTGAGGGGAGGAGACACGCCCACTGGAACGAAAATATTAATTTTAATATTTGTTCGCGCATTTGCATTTCTTCCCAAGTGGCGATCGCTAAGTGGAGTACTACTCTACTCCACTTCCACTACATGGAGATAAGCAACTGCTGGAGATCAGTAAGAGGTATTATTAATATTTAACAATGTTGTTGGAGAACGGCTTAAATGTGATATGAATATACTAACTGAAGCATATCTCAAGATTACTAGAACAACAACTCATTACCATAAAACTACTTTAACGGATTTTATCGCGGCTTATGTAATCATTTAACTATTTTATGTTTCTGTACCCCAAGGAGTTCTGAGGATCTTGAAGGACATATGGACAGACGGACAACAAAGTGATCCTTATGAGGGTTGCGTTTTTCATTTTGAGATGCAGAAACAGAAAACAAACAAGTTCCATTCTTTGACCAGGATCTTTGAAATTATAAAATTGCATAAGCGGTCCGTGACTACAATGAGGTTGAGAAAGGCTCCACTGCTACAGCCTCCTAGAAGCACAGTGACTACAAGCAACTTGTTGAGGGTTTTGTAAAGCTTAATACTTAACTATATGTGCTAGCTGTCTCAACTACGGGTGGTACTGTAACCCCCTTGGTGCATTGTAGCATAGCCGGGAGAGCGCGGTAATTCATATTTATATCATCGCATCGGTGCAACGTAAGGGATGTTCTATCGTGATTATGCAGAGGATGCAACCTCGGGGTAGATTGTAAACGACATCCCTAGGTCTAGTGACGGACTGGCCAGGGCTTTTCGGGTTTACCATTGTTATCTCACGGTTGCTTTTTTAATTTACACTTTTAAAATCATGTAAATTATACCCGAGAAGATATTGTAATGTCTTCTCGGGTATAATTTGGCTGCAGGTTTATACGTGAGCTTGATTTCTTCTCAGGCCCAGGTTACGGTTGTAGTCGGTGGTAGATCAAACAGATGGCGCGAAGGCAAGATCATTGAAAATAATGTTTTTTTTTTTTATAATTCTAGCCGGCATACAAATCTTTATGAGTTACTTCTTATATTTTACAGGAGGACAAACGAAAAATCGGAGCCTTTTTACGTCTACCGACGATTATGAACATCCACATAATTATTGTGCTGATGCGTTGCCTTAAGTTTTTATCCCGATAAGGGGTCTCGTTGTGACAGATTGTACATAAGTGAAACCCTGGGGCACACTCAAACTAATTTATTTCTTAAAAGTTAACGTGAAGCAACATCAAATTTAATGCAAACACAAAAAAAGACACAAATATTGTAAAGGAATGATCTTGAATATACAATGAACATAATATGAAATGTTTAAATTATTACAACCACTTTTGCGGATTTTATCGCAGTTTACATAATTTTTTATTAATTACAGCAACCATGGTCACGGGTGGACTGACTACCTGAGTCCACCCGTGACCATGGTTGCTGTGAAGCTTCTGAAACGTCGGGCTAGTTAAATAAATAAGTGAACCGCGATAAAATCCGTAAGGGTAGTTTTTTTGTAATCAGTAACACCGCGTAAACTTAATGGAAAATGTTTTATTCTGTAACAAAAACTGCTTACACACTAATAGCAAGGGCCCCTGTCTGTCTGTGCCCGCACCACCACCGTGGATATAGTGTTTGACAAAATAAAACAAAGTGAACTTGTAGGATATAACAAAACAAAAATAGAAAGTTGATTTATGTATCTATGTGTGTATTTGTGCGTGTGTGTGCGTGTGTGGGTGCGTGGGTGCGTGCGTGCGTGCGTGCGTGGGTGCGTGCGTGCGTGCGTGTGTGTGTGTGTGTTAGTGTGTGTGTGTGTCTGCGCGTGTGTTATTTAGGTATATTAATATTCTACTGTTTCTTCATACTATAGGTCGATTAAGAACTTAGTTATGCAATTCTTATGCTGAGGTCTTGTCGTAGAGTACGTATAGAGTATGTTCTTCATTTCATTATAAAGGTGTGATGATTGAGATGAGTGTTGTTTTTGTTTGAATTTGGTTTTGCATTTGGGGAGGGAACAGATCGTGGTGTTTCTTCGTAAAGATTTTGATTTTGTATTATGAGTTAGTGTCCTGCGTCCTGATTAGGCAATTCAAGATGTACATCTGACGGGTAGTGAGAGTTTATACGAGTTTTGTATTTGTAAAGTTGAGTGGCGGGCTTTTTGTTGGACATTACCTTTAATACTGACCTCTGCGCTCTTCCTAGATAAATTGATGGTGTCTTTGATATTTCAGGACATCAATGTGTTTGAAGTGGTAAAAATATTAAAATTACATTAAAAAGAGGTAGAAATGGAAATAAATTTCAGTGTCCAAAGCTGATTAATGTTGTAGAAAATATTTCAAGTTGTCGTGGCGCATTCAGCAGGAATAGTGAGAGCGAATTTTCATGATCAGCGACACACCGACACCAATGAACCGACTGATAAGAGAATAGAGTGTCGCCGTCATGAGAGACTAGCGTGTCGCCGTTATGAGAGACTAGAGTGTAGCCGTCATGAGAGACTAGAGTGTCGCCGTCATGAGAGACTAGAGTGTCGCCGTCATGAGAGACTAGAGTGTCGCCGTCATGAGAGACTAGAGTGTCGCCGTCATGAGAGACTAGAGTGTCGCCGTTATGAGAGACTAGAGTGTCGCTGTCATGAGAGACTAGAGTGTCGCCGTCATGAGAGACTAGAGTGTCGCCGTCATGAGAGACTAGAGTGTCGCCGTCATGAGAGACTGGAGTGTCGCCGTCATGAGAGACTTGAGTGTCGCCGTCATGAGAGACTAGAGTGTCGCCGTCATGAGACACTAGAGTGTCGCCATCATGAGAGACTAGAGTGTCGCCGTCATGAGAGACTAGAGTGTCGCCGTCATGAGAGACTAGAGTGTCGCCGTCATGAGAGACTAGAGTGTCGCCGTCATGAGAGACTGGAGTGTCGCCGTCATGAGACTGGCTGTCAGAGGTGATGATGATATTCATTTTGTTAAGTTTTTTCATAGTATACGGGGACAAAACTACCGACGCCCATGAACATCAGCACAATTATGCCGATGCGTTGTTCTCCTTTTCACGCTCCCCCCCTGCAATGGGCCACCGGCTACTCACAAATCGCACGAAACGCGACTTTACGGTGGTAATAAGTGAGTGAGGGGTATCTCCCCAGTCCCAACGGCCCAACTCCGTTGCACAGCAGGATCTAGTGTCGTGTACCGTGCATGGCACTACCTCCTCCTATGCAGCATGGCACTACCTCTTTCTATGTGCCGAACAGACGACAAGTAAGTACTAGCGTATATTGATATACACACACTTTTTTGTGTGAGGTATTTTATACATAAATATAGTATCAACGCCAAAGGCAGCAGAGCTGCATTGTCCACTAATCGGGTCCAACAGGGGGCAGGGGGGTCAGACACATAACCCTATCGAGTACCGTTTACCATTATTCTTTAAATGTGAAAGTTTACGTTTGCCATTGTTTCATGAAAAAACTGCTGCATACTGAACAAATTTGCATGAAATTTGGTACATATATTACAACCCCAAAAAAAAGTCCTCGGTATATATTTTATGCGGATAGTACTGCGAGGCACAGCTAGTTGTTAATGTAACTGAAACATGACAGCGCAAAATTTTAAGAAGCGTTCTTTAATGATCTGGAGAAACGATCATCAGAGTGAAGAGTTATTGTGTTGTTTGCCCACGCGTGGTCAAACCTTGGAGCAGGGACCTCATGTGCAAGAGGCTTGCGCTGGTCTTTGAGACAGGGAACTTCGTGATGTGGGCTGCAACATAAAGAAATTGCCTTAACTAGGAGTCTAGCTGTAAGAGGTCGTGCTTGCAGCTACATAGGCCAGCACACTAGGGAGGTTCCCTCTCGCTCAACTGATACCGCCTTGTGACACCATTAGCTCATAGCCACGGCCGCATTTATTAGCCTCATTATTATTATTATGAATAAATGAATGAATATATTCATTGTATATTATACTATAGCTCTATTTAGGTATAAATTACACTGTCATACAAACTTTGTAAACACAATAACAATGTATTTGTCACCAAAATTAAAATAATGAGCACAAAATGAAACGGTACCAGTGTGGGCACCTACTGTAAAGGACTTTTGTTTAAGTATACACAACATTTGATAAGGACAGGAAAATGCACAACAATTAAACATAGTGTAGATGAAATATGGCACAGGCATAGATTACTACCTAGAATAACATTAAAATACGTTGATTTAACAAAATAGCCATGTTGGGTATAGACTTTGACTCATGTCAAATATATTTTCCAGAATGCATTTTACAATCTGAAACAGACCCTGCCACAAAATGAGGGACAGCTTGCACCGGGCTCGGGTTTAATCTGCGTAAGAACTATTGAAGCCTGTCCTCGGTTAAAAGTGGCCAAGCGGGAATACTCTCGCGCAGTGAGGGTTCCATGCCAGCGGGACGTACGACTTGCAGGCGTACGCACTCACGATGAGTCATGTTAAGATACATAACAAGACATGCCGAGCTTGGGAATAATTTTGCAAAGTTGTTAATATATTAAATTGTACACTTTGTTGCACTGTAATCTTTGATCCCTTGCAAAATAAACATTTATTTATTTATCTACTTTATTTAATATTAAACAAAGTCCCTAAAAGTTGTCTGACTGTATGTCAGTACGTTATTACTGACGAACATTCGTTCGTCCTAAAGTCTAGTAAACTAACTTTCATGCAAATTTTACCCGTGAATAAAGCGATTCCCGTGGCAGGTTTGTGTATATTTTGTTAAGGTAAGAATCTGGCCCCTCAGTATCCTACTTTTTCATTTTCGTGTAAAAAGAAACAGGTTTGTAATGGTTCTTCGGTAATAAAAGTACAAATTACCAAGTTTAGATGTTCACCATAAACTATCTAGTACGTACGTTAGTTATCATTGGTGGTTAAGTTTCGCCGGAGCCTATAGGGTTTCCTGCAAATCGAACAGACAGGCGGACAGACAGATAACAGACAGGCGGACAGACAGATAACAGACAGGCGGACAGACAGATAACAGACAGGCGGACAGACAGATAACAGACAGGCGGACAGACAGATAACGGCATGAGGGCGGGGTGTGAACTCATTGTGATCAGTAACATCGTGTGAAGCCGTAAACGGTCCAATCATATTCGGCAGCTAATAAACATTTTCTTTCAAGGTGCGGAACCCTAAAAACTTCAAAGGGTTACAGCGTGGCGAGGAAACGGGCTGCACTCAAGGATATTGTATTGATTGGACGTGTCACTCTGACGCATCTGAAGTGACACTCCGGGGTCAACGGGGCGGAGCGCGGTGGCCACATGAGGGTCAAGGGGGTGGGGCACGGAGGACGCGCGGGTGTCAAATGTGAAGGTTTATTCAAAATGTGAAGGTTTATTAAAAATATTACAAGACTCACTATGGGGTAACTTTCACGCAAGTGATACACACTGATGTCTTAAGTTTACGCGAATTTACTCATCCCAATAAAACTACTTTTACGAATTTTATAGTAGTTTTATTAATTATTTAACTAGCCCGACGTTTCAGACACCATAGTCCATCCTGTCCCATGGTTGCTGTAAAGCTTCTGAAATGTCGGGCTATTTAAATAATTTACAAACCGCGATATATACCGTAAAAGTGGTTTGATTATAACAAGTGATACACTTACTCGTCATCAGAGCAGGTGGTAGTCTGAGTGCACTGCAGCCGAATGGCGCTGCGTGCTGGCTCCACCCATGATACCTTTCGCTCACAGGATACCTATCGCGTTTCGTAGGGTGCGGTCGTTTCCGGTGGCCCACGGAGGAGGATAAAGGACAGTTGACATAATTCTAATGCCGATGTTAATTAGTGTATTTGATCTCCGATATTACAAAAAGTACGTCGCCTCATAACAGTGGTGTACCGACAAGACCCGGCACTTGGAACTCTATACGGATGGTGTCGGGTAATGCTGAGCCTGTTGGAGACATTCTGTGTCGTCGTGTCGGGGAGGCTGCTCACTGAGGAGGTATGTAGGTTGTGTTACTTCGCTACCATAACCCTGCGGTTCCACCCGAGTGTCTCTTGTCTTATTGAGGTAGCGTCAAGGTACATAGCATATAGCCTGCTGTAAGTGGAATGTTCAACACAAAAAAAACTTTCAATTCGGCTCCGAAGTTCTTGATAATAACGTGTTTAAAGTTGTTGAGCAAACAAACTCTACATCTTTGTATTATTAATACAGATAACAGAGAATTGTTTTGCTGGCAATCTGAACAGAACACAATATAGTAGGAGGGTAAATGACACCCGCGCCGGCCCTGTTCGGCTGCAATGCAGCGTGGCACTTACTTGATTGTATGTATGGTAGTGTAGTAACATGTACGGAACCTCCGCAGTTAATTAGTTCTGTCACTGGAGCAGGGAGCTGCAGACGCTCTCGAGTTCACTGCCACATCCCTTAATTAGACCCGGTTTTGCTCCAACGGACAAGTGAAACTGCCTATACATTATAATTTAAACTATTAAACCATTTATTTATTTAAACGTAAAAGAAAATAGACTTTACAAAGGAAAAAAGAGAATAAAACAATTTTGATGCGGAGGAACCGACTCAGTGTCCGCTGTGCCGCTGTGCAACACAGCACTGGCTTTCATTCGCTCCAATAAATAAACTCACTTACTAAGTTATTTATTGTTGTATCTCTTTAACGGATTTTATCGTGTTTCTTTAGATATTTCTTATGGAATGAGACAGAATCACCGTCATGAAATTATTTGTAATATGTGCTATGAACAAGACAAACAAGAACTTGATATGGAACGAGTATGGAGTCCCGGCAGCCACGCGGGTTAAATAACACTAGCTCCTGGCAGCCGCACTGGGTAACACTAGCTCCCGGCAGTCGCGCGGGGTAAGTAACACTAGCTCCCGGCAGTCGCACGGGGTGAGAACCATTAGCTCCCGGCAGTCGCACGGGTAAGTTACTGTAGCTCCCGACAGTCGCGCGGGGTAAGTAACACTAGCTCCCGGCAGTCGCACGGGTAAGTTACTGTAGCTCCCGGCAGCCGCGCGGGGTAAGTAACACTAGCTCCCGGAAGTCGCGCGGGGTAAGTAACACTAGCTCCCGGCAGCCGCGCGGGGTAAGTAGCTGTATCTCCCGGCAGTCGCGCGGGGCAAGTAACACTAGCTCCCGGCAGTCGCGCGGGGCAAGTAACACCAGCTCCCCGCAGCCGCGCGGGATAAGGGACACAAGAACCCTCAGTCCGGGTCGTATCCCGGGGATATCGATCTTGCGGTTTTGTTTTTTTGCCCTTCTAACATTGCCGTAGTGTAGGCGGATATATTCAAACGTCTTTGAAGTAATTGGATATCTGATCGTCTGGCACCTTTTTTGCCGGAGGGAACAAAAAATCTGCTGGTCTCCCGATGGTAAGCCCTACTTCTAAAAGAATTCTTTACAAACAGGAGAAAAGGAGGAAATAACGTCAAAATAGTACTCGTATATCATCACATAGTGCTTATGTCATCCGCATAGTAATTGTGCGGATGTACATAGTAATTGTGCGGATGTACATAGTAATCGTGCGGATGTACATAGTAATTGTGCGGATGTACATAGTAATTGTGCAGATGTACATAGTAATTGTGCGGATGTACATAGTAATTGTGCGGATGTACATAGTAATTGTGCGGATGTACATAGTAATTGTGCGGATGTACATAGTAATTGTGCGGATGTACACAGGCGGCGGTAGTTAGGACTCCGGTTTCTCGGTTGCCGTATACTATGAAAGACACAAAAAAAAAACTAGCATTTACAACGGGAAGTTTTCCGAGGAGTTGTTCGGGTTAGCCTCAGCAGCGGAATTCTGGCGGATATCGCGGTCTAACTTCAAATTCCTCCGCAACTTTGATGTCCCCAAGTTCATACTGTGTACTTTAGCCGCCATTTCTTACCGAGCGCAACATCGTTGTAGAACCCACTGCCATCCTCCGTGATCCGAACCGATACGGCCTGGGGTGCTTGAAAAACATAATCTATTCCTATCCCAAATGTCGTACCGTGTCTACAAAACCTCGGTTTTGTGGATGTCTATGGGCGACTGTAGTCACCTGTTTGTTTGTCCTTTATCCTATAAAAAAACCAAAGCCAACATTTCTCTCTATGTTCCTAGTTTCTTCTACCATTTTTATTCTGTTTTTTTTTTCACCAAGTTTTACAAAAATGTTTACCTAATTAATTTTTAGAAAAGACTTTTCGCTACCGACCTCCCTGAATATCCGTCACGTAAATTCCATCCCGCTGGGGCAAAAACATAAAAAAACAGCCGCCTCATCCACAGTGGGGGCTAGTTAAATCAATTTGTAAGCGACGTCGGTAACCGCAGCGTGTCGATGTTTACTCAACATACATGTTTTTCGACGTGATGCTCGAAAATTTATGACGTCATGGTAAAGTTCCGAGTCATAGCATTGTTCCCAAAGGGCATACGTGCGAGACAGCGAAAGAAGTCGGCTCTTTCACTCCATTGGGCGATGTGTTCATATTTCAATAAGAGAGCCTTTATCTTGTAAAATCATGTCGTTCGTAAGCCTAAACGAAGTCATAAGGCAGAGAACTAAAGCATCCGCATCACGCGACGAATAGGCTCGCTGAAGTGGCGAATGGAAGAATAGATGACAGATGGGCCAGTAAGGTTCTGGAGTGGAGGCCGCGTTTAGGAAAACGAAGTGTTGGTCGACCTTTCACCAGGTGGGCAGACTATCTCCTTGCAGTAGCCGAGATCCCTTATGGGCCACCGGAAACTAACTAACGCCTTGCTCATCTCGGTAACATGATCCCACCCCCGTTGAGTACGCCGACAGCTATGCTGTCGCGCTTCATGGGGTTTATTTCTTTCCGGAGCTCTAATGAGGGGAGGGATGGAGGGCAAGACGTATACATCCGACTGCTCCTCTGCCTAATTAAAAACAACATTACGGTGGTGTAAGTGAGAGGTCGCTCCCCTATCGCGTCGGCCAAATTCAGTCGAAAAGCAGCTGGAACAGATTCTTTCATCTCATAACATCTTATTATACACAACGGTTTATTAAAGTAAATTGCCACGATACGGCAACGAGCAATTTAGCGAATCTATATTAGTAATATAAAGGTGAAGAATTTGTTTGCCCGTTAAAAAGCGCCGACTCCAGGAAGGATGCTCACAATGACGCTAACACTAACAGCACCGGAGTCACGAGGCTGAAGCCGCGGGATGGCGCTAGTTAGCTGATACAGGGACGGTACATTTCTCAGTATGCGTGTATGTTCATGTACTTCATATAATTTTAACTTATTCAATTTTCTTTCCTTCTTTACTGCTCTAATGTATTATCTTTACTGCTCTAATGTATTATCTTTACTGCTCTAATGTATTATGTTATGCATTCCTGAAATATATAATATTTGTTATTATTGAAGCGTAGTTAAAAGTATCGAAAGTGGTCTCGCCCTCGCTATACGTGAGTTTCCTAAAGTGATACCAAGAAGGATGGTCATGAGAGAGGGCACATTTATTAGCGAACACGGGGCACATTTGTAGAGAACATGGGGCCCATTTGTGAAGAATATGGCCCACTTAGCCGCTTGATTACAAAAGTTATTCGTCAGCCAAGCTCCTGTGTTGTATCTTCATTATTTATTGACAGGACTTTGATGTTACTAAATGGGACAGGCTTCGTTGAAGGTGAAAGGAAAATACAATTTCTTCGTGGAAGAATATAATAGTAATTTTGATAATCATTTATGTACAACATCAACCCGCGGTTTCTATATTGGATCTAATAGCGAAAGATTTTTCATTTCGGGAAAGCAGTTCCTGGGAAAAGTACGTTCAATGCCACAACCAAAGTTATCTCATATTGTTATACATTACTGCACTCATATGTGTACGTACACGTACGTTAAAACCTCACGAGGTAACTAAAACAGATTACGCAAGAAACACTTGGATTTAAAGACTAATCCCGGATGACGGGATAGGCAGGGATCCCGGGATCTAGCTTTAAGATATCGCATATGCGGAACTCAGGCTGAATGCCCTGGGGTCCAGTGATCATGTGTAGCCTGAGATCGTTAAGGGTTCGAGTCCCGGGTCGGCGTGTGCTGCTGGGTGCTTTCAATTTCCTACAACAGTCCGAGTCTGACAATTGGCTAACGTGCCCCCGGAACACCTATCGGGAATGCATCTTGCGTGGGGATGTACATAACTATTTAAATTGTGATTTGGTTATCTGACAGCTCCGAAGCACACATCTGTCCTATAATGCCTGGGAAAATCTTTTTTTCTATTATAGGGCGACAAACGAAGGGTCAGTCAGCGAAAACGTAGCTATCACGGCGGTATCATGTGAGCGAGAGTAATCTCCCCGGTCGTACCGGCCCAATTCAAACCTCTGACTAAAAACTGTTCTCAATATTTGCCACTAATTCACTCCTCGACAAGCGCGCAGTTGTTACGTTAAACTTTTTTAATTTAATCACAGCTCTGAATACGTTTTAATTAGTTGACCCCTCTCGGGTTGTACTCAGGACTGTGGCTAATTTCACTGTACGATCACCTTCGCATTGCAAACGAGGTAGTGCCATGTTGCATAGAAGGAGATACCAACGTAAAGTGATACCTACGGTGTCGCGTTTCGTGCGGTTTGTGAGTAACCGGTGGCCCATTGGGGGGGGGGCTGAAAAGAAGGAAGAAAGTTAACGCATTATATATAACTATTGTGTGGATGTTTATGACCGTCGGTAGCTATCAAAATGCTCCGATTGTACCTTTGTTAAATAAAAACAATTTATCATTCAGGTTACAATATATGTACCAACTTTCGTGCATCTACAATTCCGCCGGTTTTTGCGCTAAACGCAACTCACAAAATCGCGCATTTACATATCAGTAGAATGTCCAATGATCCTTCTGACCCTGATGCCGATGAATCATCACGACGGACGGCATTCATATAGAAACGAGTAATGCTCGGATATCTTCGGAACCTTCCCCCTGCACATAAATAATTTCGGCCGACAATATCGCTCGCCACGTGGAGCCTCGTATTTTATTCCCCCGACGTATCGCCTAAAATATAACTTCGATACCAACGAGCTATCGGACAACCTGAGGGGTGTCAACACTATAACATATATTACTGGCTGTGTCTCGAGGTTTCACTCACCTCAAATATACTACTGTCTTTCGGGATATAGAGCATTTTTAAAGTTTCTACAAACAATTATTGTTTATTTAGGGATCTTCAAGGAAAGTGCTTAATCGTCTTTGAAAGGCCAGCAACACACCTCACACACCTCCTCTCCCATTCGCCACTGGCTACTCACAACGCACGAAACTCGATGGCATACCTGTCACTTTACGACAGCATAAACACTTATGGCATACTTATTTTCCAACACACGATCACAAGCCTCGCAATAAAAGTAATGATTAGCTTAAATAGAAGCTTACACAATTCACAGTTAAAAGTAACTGGGTTTATTTTAAACTGCGGCTTATTTTAAACTGCGGCTGCGAGCACGGTGAACCGTTTAAGGGCTCCACAATGGGGGGATTAGCGGCGCTCTCCACTTCGCTTTCAAATATTTACGCTTGTTTTATGTTCCTCTAGTCATTTGTTTTACATTACGGTTTCATAAACAATAAACATTTACAGTACAAAGCAGGCGCATTACAACCGAGCTGATCACGAGTGAAGGAATACATCTTATTGTTTTACTCATTTTACATTACATATCACCCCCCCCCCTCGACTCTCCTCGTGAAAACCGCAATAAAACCCGTTGAGTAGATTTTGGGGAATTTAACCACATGTGGTTTTTTTTCTTTAGGGATTTGTTGGGTACTTTTTGGTGGATTCCTGGATGGGTGGAGACCACAACTGGTCCCGTCGTGGCGCAGCTGTCCTGCTATCTGCATGTCAAGCCTCTCTTCTGAGTACGACAAAGTCTGCAGGGTACAAAGAATATGATGTAACAAATTTAGTCTCGGTGTACTCATGTTACGTTCGCGACGTTCTGCTACTTCAGTTTTAAGTAACTGGGATTATTATAGGTAGCAAAATATAAGAAACATACCCAAGCTATGAACTATTAAATGTGATGATTAAATTATAGAGTTACCTCTGTGGAGGGTCTAATTAGTGCCGTCCTAAGGCATGGCGGCCTTGTTGTTTTATAATGTCACACGTCACTGGCTTTGTTTACCTTTCACCATGTTTTAAACCAAATGTTTTACGCGTGCTGCGTAATAATATTATTCCTTACCAAATTGTTTAAGTATCCTTATGCTATAACGACAAACTATAACGACAACCTACAACGACAAACGAGAAATTGAAGTCATTTGACGATCATCGACGCCCATATACGTTTATTCAAGTAAGTTAATGCATTCACAAAATCAGTTCCAGCAACCGTCAGGTTATTATTGGAATTGTCCGCACATAAAAAAACTAAGCCGCGGAATTTCTTGCGCTATTTCTTAGTCGTAAGTATTCGGAGCAGCTGGATATTGAAACAATATTTCATTCCCCCCCCCTTCCTCGTCCCCCTTCTCGGGGGGCCCGACACGTGCCTGATTTACTTCCCACGCAGAATAGTAATAAGGGTGGGATAAGCTGACAACGAATTAAGAATAATTTAGGAAACTGCGCCGACTGGTTTTAAGAGAGTTTTAGAGGTCGGCCTAATTTGACAGTTATGTATGATGTGTGAGCCGTGTAGACAACTGACCCGAGGCACCGAGGCCCATGAGAGTCATGGACCAAGTGATTCGTCATATACGTATGAATAATAAAATTCTAATGTCAACGTCCAAACAGATTTTTACGAAATTTTGTGTGCGTCTTCTGTAGGTAGGATATACCGTCAAATATATTTTAACACTAGTAGCTTTTAAAGGTAACACGGGTGCAGCAAGGATAACAATGTAACATGAAGGTAACACGGGTGCAGCCAGGATAACAATGTAACATGAAGGTAACACGGGTGCAGCCAGGATAACAATGTAACATGAAGGTAACACGGGTGCAGCCAGGATAACAATGTAATATGAAGGTAACACGGGTGCAGCCAGGATAACAATGTAATATGAAGGTAACACGGGTGCAGCCATGATAACAATGTAATATGAAGGACCACGTAGTCTGTGAAATAAGGCCTATATTTTATGTTGGACAAATTTCGGTGCGGTAAAATTAGGTGTAGTTTCTGAGACTTGCCTGGACAAACAACGTGACACGAGATTTATATATCATTTTTTATTTAACTCAACCTAATACATTTACATTGTTGGCGGAATCGTTGGAGAGCTTGCAGGAAATGTTGCACAACCTAAATTAATCCTCTCGACGTACTGGGCTTAAGATGAACTTGGTCAAGACAAAGATCGTGTACAAGGAACACGTTCTCCCCAGGCCGGTCAACGTCGACGGTGCTATTCTCGAAGTGTTAGTTACATTCCGGAAGCTTTTTCACATTCTCACACCGCAGAGCTTGAAAAAAGTCTTTAATCAATGCGTTCTCCCCGTGATGACCTACGGGACCGAAACGTGGCCTCTTAATTTAGGACTGGTCCGCAAGTTTGCGGTAGCTCAACGGGCTACTGAACATGCTATGTCATGTCAACATGTTTCCTTGTCCCACAGAGTTCGTAACGAAGTCATAAGGCAGTGAACTAACGTATCCGTTATCACGAGACGAACATGCTCGCTGAAGTGGCAATGGGCTGTTCACACACTCAGAAGAAGAGATGGCGGATGGGCCAGTAAGGTTCTGGAGTGGAGGCCGTGTTTAGGAAAACTAACGTTGGTCGACCGTTCACCAGACGACAGACGATCTCCGTGCAGTAGCCGCTCCGGGTTGGATGCGAGCAGCAGGAGATCGGTCCTCTTGGCGTTCATTGAAAGAGACCTGTGTCCAGCAGTGGACCGATAAGGGCTGATAATGATGTTGATGAATACACTTAGTCTAAAATTTGATTTAAGAAACAAAACCAGAGTGGCAATCAGCATAATTGAATGTTGCTATATCTCCCAAACTAAGCAGAAGCTTGAATCTCAGGAGATTGAGATTGTAGAAACTAAAAGATTTCCTTAGTAATATAGATACCCGCGTAGTTTGAATAATACGCAGGTATTATTCAAAGTACCCTTTTTATTTCTAACTAAACATTATACAGCTGAATAGTTTGTTTGTTTGAACAGGCTAATCACAGGAACTCTGTTAGTTCTGGTCCAAATAAAAAAATCCGATTTTAAGCCAGAATATACCACCACACTATACTTAGAAAATGGTAGTGCCGTGCTGCATTGAAGACGGATTGAGCTAGCGCAGGCGGGAAATAACCCTCACTCACATGAACACACCTTAAAGGTGACAAATTTTGTGTTGTGCATCGTGCGGTGTGTGAGTACAGCTGGCACATGGGGAGGGCTGGACGAAGGGGCGCCCTCCTCATATCTATATGTTGTGCATCGTGCGGTGTGTGAGTACAGCTGGCACATGGGGAGGGCTGGGCGAAGGGGCGCCCTCCTCATATCTATACGTTGTGCATCGTGCGGTGTGTGAGTACAGCTGGCACATGGAGAGGGCTGGGCGAAGGGGCGCCCTCCTCATATCTATATGCGCATCTGCATATGCAAACAATAATGTGGGCAGCGCGACGATAGCCACCAAACGGTTTCGATTGAGTTTTGTCCTATGATAAAAAATATGTGACTTACTATGGGTCCAAAGTAAGGGCCGGGCTCGTGTATATGACGGGCAAGTGACGTACCACTTGCCGTATCAGTACAGGCATCAACAACAGGTACATCGCGACGTGTTCCGGGATTAGAACCGAGGAATTTCCACCGTTAAAAATGCATTAAATCGAAACAAGAGCTCTGTCACTATAAGCTGTAGTGAAAAAGAGCAGAAAGCTCGCATTTAAAACAAAGCTTTCGTAGCGCCGACAAACGGGAGCTTAAAAAAGATATTTCTATTTGCCCCCTTCTCCCCCCATTTCACAAAGCTACTTGTGAAATTCGCGTTCTTGTGTGTCGAGAGTTTCACAATTAACTAGCACTAACCGCATCTTGTTTTGTTTCTGTTGTGACTTTTTACCGGAAAAAAAATGGGGAAATTTCACAATTGTACACGTTTTATTTTTTATAACATAGGTTGGTAGTCATGGAATGGCTCCAATTTCTCGTTTGCCCCCCGCAAACGAGAAATTGGAGCCATTCCATGGCTACCGACGCCCAAGGACCCGCGTTATTGTCAGATGCGTTGCCGATGCGTTGCCCTACATTCCTCCTCCCCACAAATGGGCCACCGGTTAGTTATAAACCACTCAAAAAGCGACACCTTAAGCCGGTGTCACGTCAGCCCACGGCCCAATTCCACTGAAATGCAGCATGGCACTACATCTTACTAAAATACTACCTCGAAACGTGTAAACGCCGATTTTATCAAAGGTATTGTTTACTTACCAAATATGAGCCTAAAATTACATAAAGGCATAGGGATATATTTTATACAGAATAGTAATAATTTTCTATTCTAATTCCTAATAATTTCTTACTTCTTACCCGAGTCTTCTACACAATATCTGTATTAGGTGATTATACAGTTGGTTACCTGAAACAAGCCACTTGTTATGTTAGAAATATCTAAAATATTAGCGACGTAACGGCGTTTCAGCGTTCGAGGAGTCGGAGGCCCGTTAGTCACATGTCGTCTTGAGGACAATGCGTTCGCGTTTCGTGAAATTTAAAGACAGCCGGTGGCCCATTGGAAAGGTAAGAGTGAACAAGGGAAACACAATGAATTATATGGATATCTATGTTTTTCTAACGGTCTGTGCCCATTATATTTTTCCACCGCTGCGCAGCTGGTCTTACTGGGGTCGACACTTATGACCATTTGATGTGATACCAAAGCGCCCTAGGTGAATGCTAATGTTGTCTTGGGATGTGCAGAGAAATGAGAGCAGTAGCAAGCGTTTGTTGTTCCACGCCCCAATGAAAGCTGAGACAGCGCAGGAATGCAATTAAGTAAAGGTACTTAGTATGGAGAAGAGCCAGCTCTATGCTTTAAAAATATGTTTGTATGTCTCATCCGACTCATTAGGCCTCTGGGCTCTCAAACCGCACGGCCGATGACACATGTAACATGATAACATACATACTAATGATCGCAAATTACTAACGCTAAGACGTTATGCATCGGCTAACGAGCTCCATCTGATCCCCGGACCTCGCTGGAGCCCCACTCGAGCCCCACTTGTCCCCACACTGAGCTGAAGGGTTCTCGGCTATGCTGTTTAGCGAACACTCGAATTACTCTAATTGGGAAAGCGTTTTGTATTTGAATATTAAACGACAGAAATTTCTCACTTCTTTATTGGCGTTTATCCTTCCTACTGGACACACTAGTTTAACGTATTTTACCCGTATACGTCACTCTCTTTTAATGTATTCATACCTGTCTACTTCCGAAGAAGGGTAATATTTTTTTGAGCGTATGTATGCATGCAGGTGTCTATGTTCCCGGCTGCAGATAGAACGGACCAAGGGACTTAAACGATGTCACTTAATTTGTATTAAGTGACATCATTTTATCGCGTAGGACACTGGGTACATTTCTTACACTCGAAAAATAACAATGTTCTGACTGATTATTTAAGTAGGGGTCATGAAATTTGGGCCAGTTTATTGAGTCGACACCCATTTGGGAAAAATTTTTGGAATTTTTGCCCCTGAGGGAGTGAAGTAGGCGATAAAAGTTTGTATGGAAGTCTGTCGTTTATAAAGTTAGAAACATGAAACTTCTACACTATACGGTGAAATAGGGGTTCACATTTTACATATAGGTTTGTCTGGCAGTCCCTGATTATTGAAGTTGTTAACATGAAACTTTGTCTTCAAGCGTTCGACTACAAATAAATTAATGTGTATATTATCGGCTTCTATGCAAATGCTACTACTAAACTGGGGCGCTGCTACTCGGAGTTTGGTTAGAAATAAACGACACCGATTAGCGCCGTGGTCCCGTAGGCGGGTCCGGCGGGCACGTTACGCCAGAGGTAGCTGGTACGATTCCACCTAGGTGATGTTATTGTATGTATATATGTACTTCTATAATAAAAATGTTACTATATATAGTATATAAAATTTGTAAAGAATATTAAACATATTTCAGTTGTCCAGTGCCTGCAACACAAGTCCTTAGACTTAGCACAGGGCTAGGCTATCGTGATGTGACAAGTCCACAGATTATAATTATTATTAACAAACACAAACAATAAATAAAGCGCCGCTAAATTAGACAACAATGTACAAAATGCTGCCGTTGAAGTTACAAAGACGCCGCCCGCCCTCGCTCAGCGACTCGCCGCCCGCCCAATTCTTCAAGGTCATTAACCCCACACCTAATACTTGGTCGTGCTCCGGTACTCCGGGAGCGGAACACACAAACGAGCTGTCATCATCAGCCCACCGCGCGTTTACGATCTACGGTTTGTTAACTTCAGTCAATTTTAGTTTACTTTAAGTTTTACATCCTCGAATTACAAAAGTACAGGATACACGATTTCATACTGAACTGTCATCCTAAAGCACCCATGATTGTACATAAATATATTTAGGCGCATGATTTAAATTTGTTTTCACAAAGTGCATTATCAAAAATGGTGCGCACCTTTGATACGGACGCTTTTGACGGTTTTACATAAATAGACTTAGAAAATGTGATCCGTCTTCGTCAAAGTCGAGTAACAAGTTTTCATTGAAATATGTAAACAGTTAACATACACTCAAACACACACAAAAATAAAATAATAATAATACGCCATATTTACATTCACATTACACAGGGAGAGCATTCCCTGCGGTCGTATCTACGGACCACAAGCGGTGGCCGCCGACACGGGAGTAGCAGCGGTGGGGAGGTGTGGTGGGCGCAGCCCCCTTAAAGTATCCTCATATAGCATACGTCGTGTACAGACTTAACACATAGACAACATTTAAATGTTGCTTTAAAATTATTCTTCGGATGCAAAGAAATTAAAAACTGTTTGCAGGATTGACACAACCTAAGCTAATATGAACATCCAGTGGGCCACCGGCTACTCACAAACAGCACGATACGCGACACCGTGGATGTCACTTTACGGCTGTATCAAGTGAACGAGAGGCAGGGGAATTGGGCCGGGGAAGTACCACTGTCGTGCCGGCCAAATTCCGCTGCAATGCTACTCTTGTTAGAGAGTATGAATATGTCAAATAAGTCTTATACTAGCACTAGAACAAAACAATTGTATAGTAATAATATATAGCTGAAGATTTTGTTTCTTTGTTTGGTCGCGCTAATCTCAGGAACTACTGGCCCGTATTGAAAAAAATATTTGTTTTGAATAGTCCATCTATCGGAGATGGCTATAGGCCGCTATAACATGCCGCTACTAGCAATAGGGCCCGAGTTACGCGGAAGAAACCACGGGGTGATGCTAAAATAGGTTAAACATGTAAGAACGATATTGTATTTTGGATGTGTGTGCATCAGTTTTTCAAGGGTCCCCGGAAAATAGCCAAAGCTGACCTCGTCGTAAGTTAATGGGGCTCAAGCGCACCTAACGCCCACCATTACATTCGTAACGCCACGTCCGCTATGTTACTCGCGCCCTTCAGGCGACGCACGCACCCTTATGCTTATCTCCTCCTTTAATACCTGCTACTTTAATCCCTGTTTAGCTTTTTTTACTGCTGACAGAAATGTCCAGTGCAGCTTCTTCGGTTACTATAAGACATGTCGGGCAACGGTCCAAGAGAGATTCTCCTCCTTCCCCGCAGATGGGAAGGTAAAGCAACTATTATTGTGTTGTCCACGGGGACCGGGTCCCCTCGGTCACCTGCTCTAACGAGGGGACGGCTCACGAGCGGCAGGTAAAGTTGGCCTCGCATTATCGTGAGGGCTGGAAGTGCTCGTTGAGCTATATTGCCTGCGGGGAACCATCAGCACCAGCAAGCAGTATGTCACTCAGGAGGAAAGTTCTACATCTCCTCCTGAGATGTAAAACTCTTTTCTACTTTCCCATAAAACTTGTACAACTTATAACGAGCAACACACATCCTTGCTACTTCTACCTCCAGTGGACCACGCGAAACGCCTGGCGACAAGATTCTGTCAGCGCGAGGTACCTCGGTCCTGCACATCAAATTCCGCTGCCATGCAGCACGGCGCCACTTACTACATCACAAAGTAAACATTTTTAAATAAGTCACGTGTTTGAACGCGAACACCCGTAGTGCTTGCTCCAGTTAATTGCCAATTGGCACGCCTGAAGTAACCTCACGGGGAACTGCTATTGGCTGCTAAATAACATTTCACATTTGTGCTCCGCAGGGGAACTCACTTATACAGCTCCGGATACGGCTTGTCGCGGCTGCAGCGATGTTGCTGCATTACAGTCTCATTTTTGTATTGCAGTCAAATATTCTTTATAGAATAGGGGGATAAACGCGCAATCGGACCTTTTATAACGATTACCAACGCCCATGAACATCCACATAATTACTATGCCGATGCGTCTTCCTTTAACCCCCCCCCCCTGTGAGTCACCGTTTACTCACAAAACGCACGAAACGCGACACTGAAGATGTCACTTTATGGCGGTATCATGTGTGCGAGAGGCACCTCTCCGGTCGTGCCGGCCCAATTCCGATGCATAGGAGAATGCAGTGTCGTGCACTATGCATGGTACTACCTCTTTATAAAATCCAGTAGTTTATTAAATTACCCAGGACAAACATCGAACCACGAGAATTTTGCTTATCAACTTTTGCCGAAAATCATCCGCACAGTAAAGGCACTCCTACCACAACAAGAATGACGTTACATTACGTCGTTGCAAGCGAACGGAAGCGCCGCCGACCGCTGCCAACACCGTAGAACGTATAAACATTGCAGCGGACCACCTATTTGCTTTTTACGCTTTTTTTTGTCGGTTCACCCTGTGCACCCCCAACCCCCGGCGCCATTTTGTCTGTATCAAAATATAACCCCCCGTGACTCGGGTCTGCCGCACTTCCGTCGATAACACCATTAGCACTGAATGTATGTTAGGATTTTTGTACGTTTTTACGCTTTATGATTTGTACATTGACGAACTGTTAGAACTACCCCCTACTGCTCCTACTTTCTGCTGACTAAATTCGTTGCGGGTCCCAAGGCTGTTGGAGTTACTCCCTTTGGCTCCCTGAGGCCACATCAAGGGTCGCAGGTGGTTGCCGCTGTCGATCTGGAGACAGGATTAGCAGCGGTGATGAGTGGTGGGCTAAGTCCTGACGGTCTACAGGTGACATCGGCGTCACGGGAGCGAGTCCCGCCGAGTTCATGGATATTTATTTATGTGTGACAAATATTTCTTTAACAAAAATCATAAATGTATAAAATTCCTTGAATATGTTAAATAGGTGCTAGACAGCGAGAGATAGCGTTGTCCAGCACCGGTAAGTCCTTACGACACTCAGCACGGGGCTGACAAGACTTGTTATTTTTAAATTACGTAATCATTAGGAGATGTCACGGACTATTACTGGCCTAAGTAATTTCGAACCAACGCCAACACGGCCGATGTCCCGATACTACCGCTATGCCTGTCAAGTCCAGAGGTCAGCATGAAGTAAAAATTATAACAATTTATCGGTACAGAAGGTTATTTCAGGTTGGTAGAAAATTTTTATTCTTTAGTTTTCAAATGGTGACAATAATTTCTTAAGATTACGCTAAAGTTTGTAATAAACCTACTTCAACCCATTCTTGCAAAAAGATAAAGCTGAATCGTCGGGATTGTAAAAATATTTCTATAAACAGAGATAAAAACCGTTAGTTATTATACTGAAAATATCATTAGAATGACGAATGTATTATTTACTAGCGATTCACCCCTGCTTCGCACGTATATAGCTGGAACTA
>JAFELO010000151.1:76339-91984 GCA_017140195.1 Eumaeus atala
TATATATATATATATATATCTGTGAAAAGCTAATGAAAATACATTCAGTCAATATTGAGATAAACGATTACATACAGTGAGGCAGCTTTTGGGGAGTTTGTTTTTTAATTTAATATGCTTTGTGCGTTAGTGTGCAGGGTCATATGTTAGTCTAGTATCCACTGATGCATGCACTAAGTGTAAGCAGTCTAACCTAATCTAGACAGACGACGTGTATCATTGTCCGCGTTTGGCGTGACTCCAACACGCTACTGAGTGTAGCGGTTACCTGGCCGCTGCTCCGGGCCGTACTGTACTAGCTGTGTTCCACAGTCCCACCATGCAAACACGCTTTATACTTTCACGTTTATAATGTTGGTATGATTAATGCATGAGAGACAAACGAGCAGTCGGCTTTCTGATAGTGTACGCCGGCGCATATGAACTATCTTTTCAATCAGTCTCATCAGTCAGCTCTCTCGTTTTGACTATGTGGAACTTTCGCACGAAATAGTAGCCATTACTTCAAACCGGTTATTGAGTGTAGCTCCCTCAGCGTGCCGATCCGGCTGGGCTACAATGCAACATCTCTTACAACGAATGTAAAAGTTATTTAAATCTTCTGAACGTATAAAGTAACACGTTCTGACGGATCTATTAATTTCGTATCCTGGACGATTGTATATTGTAGTCTTACATCCGGAAAAGATTAAATAAACATCTATGAGTGGGTCGAGTGGGGTCACAAAACGGGGCGCAGCTACAAAAAAGATTAAATAAACATCTATGAGTGGGTCGAGTGGGGTCACAAAATGGGGCGCAGCTACAAAAAATATTAAATAAACATCTATGAGTGGGTCGAGTGGGGTCACAAAACAGGGCGCAGCTACAAAAAAGATTAAATAAACATCTATGAGTGGGTCGAGTGGGGTCACAAACACAGGGCGCAGCTACAAAAAAGATTAAATAAACATCTATGAGTGGGTCGAGTGGGGTCACAAAACGGGGCGCAGCTACAAAAAAGATTAAATATACATCTATGAGTGGGTCGAGTGGGGTCACAAACACAGGGCGCAGCTACAAAAAACAACGAGCTTTGCATGTGTGCTCGTTGTTCTTTCGCGTAAAACCTACAAAACGAATTTAGATAAAGTTTATCACAATCACATCATGGTCCAGCAGTAGACGCCGTCCTGCTGATCATGATAGTGATGATAGACTACACAAAGTTACGAATACGAAGGAGAAACTACTTCACACGAAAACTCCTAAACATTGCATTTGGGGTGTGTACGTGTACGTGTACGTGTAACCCATGTCTTTTGATGACCCCCGACGGCCATAGTATCAGATGAGTTCCATTACTCCTCTCCTCCAATAGCCCAATGTGGCACATATATATATACATAGACCTGGAATAAAACGCGAAGGAGAGGAACGGCAGAAAATGTGGAATGTTTCGGGGATGAAATTATAACAATACAAAATTAATATCTGGCTAACTGCCCGGCTGGCATCAGTGTGCCAGGTGTACCGAATGATTCCCTGTGCACGTGTCACCCACCACCCCAGGCGGGAGAGGGGGGGGGGGACGGTAAAAGTTGTTCAAGTAATTAGATAAGTAATGCCGAAGTGTTTGTGTCTAATTTAACTCGGCCAATTAAAAGTCAAGTTTTTGTAGCTTGGGTTGAATAAACATAGTTTAATGGCAAGTGATTTACAATTCTTGTTTTGCCCATGGTACGGACCGTCAGTTCCACACGCACCGTGTCTCATACACGTCAACTACTTTTCGCTGGTGTTAAGAGCGCAGGGGCACTTCCTCAGTCGTGTCAGCGCGACACGTGTAACATGCAGCGACGACCAAGCCTAACTAATTATGTCTGGGACTTAAATAAACAAACTGTAGTAGCCGAGGAGCGTGAACACGACACATCAAACAGAATCATTAATAAATACATTAAAATATAATTATTTCACGTCAAAACTAATGAACTGACTTGGACCAAATTTGACACAGGTGGAATGGAATTACATCAAAAGACTTTATCTCGAAAAAAATTGTAATAAAGTAAAGTAAAAGTTACGAAGTGTTCAGAGATACTTTTGTCATTTAATGCCAAACGCTAGTCACACCACCAGCTCAACAAACGCTGGTCACACCACCAGCTCAACAAACGCTGGTCACACCACCAGCTCAACAAACGCTGGTCACACCACCAGCTCAACTAACGCTGGTCACACCACCAGCTCAACAAATGCTGGTCATACCTCCAGCTCAACAAACGCTGGTCACACCACCAGCTCAACAAACGCTGGTCACACCACCAGCTCAACAAACGTTGGACACACCACCAGCTCAACAAACGTTGGTCACACCACCAGCTCAACAAACGCTGGTCACACCACCAGCTCAACGAACGCTGGTCACGCTGGTCACAAGTGACGACGACGAAGTCCAGCAGCGTCCACTTCAGCCCCGCCATGAATATTCGCGTCCGAGTGATTGTGATGTGCCCGGGCTCGGCGCCTGCTACCCCGCCCCTAGGCCGCTGTCGACAGTGTTGTATGTAGAGCCATTCTTTTTCAACGCGTTAGTGAATTATTTTTGAACTAGCTGTCCCCGCGGGTTTACGAGCATAGAGCCTAGTGATATACATACAAGCTTTCATCTCCCATACAGTCCATTAGATTGATTTTTGAAAAAAAGAGATATAACATTGAACTGGGGGTCTTTAACTATATGTAGCCGTACAAAAATTTAATCAAAATTGATCCCGTTATTTAGCCTTTATTGGTTAGGCAAACATAATAGATAGACAGGCAGATAGTATTTCGTATATATAATATAGGCATTGATAGTTTAATATAGCAAGAGGCATTGTTTTGCATTGTATTGGTCTGGCATGATCTGTGTACTGTATTCTTACGTGATACAACCGTAAAGTGACGGCTACGCTGTCGATCGCGTTTCATGCAGTTTGTGAGTAACCAGCGGCCCATTGTGGGGATATAAGCTAACGGGCACCGTACCTGTCAAGAAGGCTGATAATGATTCATTTTATTTCAGCAAGCCTATCCTTGTTGATTAACGTATAACACCGACCTCCTTCTGGCGCAATTTAACTCCGCCGTATTCAAACCGGCTAATGGTAGGTCCGCCACAAAATAAACAGCCCTGTATTTGACAATGGCTAGCCGTAATGAAATATGGCGATGTAACTATCCGACTGCGACATAAATGCACATGCGGGTGTTAATAGACGTTGTGACCAGCGGGACGGGAGCTGCGAGCAATCGGAGCCATCGGATTAATTTTACGTCAGAAATAGTTTTCAAACGGAGAAACAAACCGCCTGTGGCTTCACTTTCATTATCTGGTGTCTGAATGTACCCATCTCTCAATACATGTACAGGTTTGCTCTCTGGCGGAATTACTCGGAAAATATGTTTTGTGTGTGTGACAAGAATTACTATCGTGTCTGTTTATGGGGATATCAAGTGAGCGAGATGTACCTCCCCGGTCGTGTCGACCCAATTCCAGTAGGATGTGCACAAGTGTGTGTGGCACGGCTCCTCTTATACAGCATGGCACTACCTCTCGAAGATAACTAAGCAACAGCTAGTATCCTATAAAATATGTTGCTCCATAGAGTAGAGCGTTCTAAACAAACTCCGACGTTTACTTCCATAATTTTTACGTACTATGTTGTTAGTGTAAAGAATGCTGAATGAACCGGCAGCTCTCCGGTCCGCACACGTGAATGGGATCGATATGAGCGGGAGTCAACGACCGGAGCCAGTCTACAGGTGTGAACTCCAGCTGAACTATATTTAACCCGTGTGAACTGATCTAGTTGTCAGTAGGGGAACACACAGGGAAATTGCACTGTTTACAAATGATTTGCTGATATTATATTCTTTTCATCCGCATAGAGATCATGTAATGCCCCTGGCTTCTCTTCAGTCGCTCGTGTCTGCGCATACACTTGTGGACTTTACTTGGTCTGGCCATAAATACTGTTATAATTAAAAATAAAAGAATATTACATTTGAATTTGGAATCTGTCATTTTTATACGACTGTTCATTGTGTTTTCACAATATTTTGCGATATTAAGATGGGGTGGGGTGATAAAGCGAATAGAATCGCTGAGACAGCATTGTACAAAGTAGGTATGGAGCCAAATGCAATTTATATATATAAGATAAGATTTTTTACGATTGAGCGACATTGTAAGAAAAAAATGACTGTATTTATGCTCAAAGTTGTAAGGAAGCTGCCAATTAGTCGACAGAGTGCAACGTGGGCATATCAGACTTCGGCGATGGTGTGGTGGGGTGTTAGCTATGAAGGAGTGACTGAGACACAGTTTTGTGAAAACGGTATCAAAACATCGGCACAAGTGTATCAAGATACCATTCTAGAGACGGTCGTTAAGCCCCTTAATGACCCATGTTCAATGACAAAGTACGGTCCCGCCAGCGAGACTCGGCACCAGATCTCATGATCTCGATCCACCCATCTTGTTTAAAACGAACGTTACAGGCTTGATCAGAGCTGGAGACTTCAGCCAGTCCCGAATTAATCCACTGGATTATGACTTACGACCAGTTGTTAAGAGCGTCACTTGATACAACTCACTGTGAACGCCGTGATAACTTGGAGAGTTATGAAACAATCCTTAAGATTGGCAATGAAGAATATCCCTATGGAGAAAGTGCGTGCTGCTGTAGATGACAGGCCTCAACGTTTAAATGTCTGTATTGCAGTTGACGGAGACCACTTCCAATAACTTTTTATATTTTTATTGCACTAGCACTATCTTATAGTTCAATAACTTTTTATATTTTTATTGCACTAGCACTATCTTATAGTTCAATAACTTTTTATATTTTTATTGCACTAGCACTATCTTACATTTCAATAACTTTTTATATTTTTATTGCACTAGCACTATCTTATAGTTCAATAACTTTTTATATTTTTATTGCGCTAGCACTATCTTATAGTTCAATAACTTTTTATATTTTTATTGCACTAGCACTATCTTATAGTTCAATAACTTTTTATATTTTTATTGCACTAGCACTATCTTATAGTTCCATAACCAGCACAGTGTGACAGCAATACATGTTATTTGCAATCAATTTTATTTTGTTACAATATTTGTGGTAAGATTAGCTAATATGTCCTGCGCATAAGGCTAGTCTTCGAAGTGAAAGCCGACGTAGCCGAAATTCTAGGCACGAACGACGTTATTATTATACAAATGTATAAAACTCGCGTCGGATAACATCTTTATGCAAATTTCTAAAAGCACAGCTTTGGGGACAATAAAATTAATAAATTCATCATTTCACTGAGGCTTCGGACCCTCCTCGTCGCAGTTACGCACCCAAACTTATGAGAGGTTTGTAGAAAGGCTTAAGAGCTCACGGAATCTATTAACATGTTTCATTTACCCTATTGCGCCAGACAGAAGGTGTTGTATAAGTTTACTGTATTGTTATAATACGGTGCTAAAAAGGTCATTAGTGGCAATAAAACCTGCCATGTCATAACGTTTAATACTGCTCAATGTTAAATGACAATTCGACATTTACTGACAAGATCCGTTGATTAAAATATATTGTTATATAAATAAATCGCAGTTGATGCTCGGGGCAGTTCATTGAACCCTGAGGTGGACTCTGTGTAATTCATTGCTCAACGGTAAATGGTAGCCACCACCTGCTCATTTGCCCCTACCTCATAAAACTTGTACTCGATCATCCGTAAACGTGCAGCGCCTATGATAGGTATGTCAACACCCTCCTCGGCACATTAACTCAAAAGCTCGATTTCGATAGAGGGTAGCCCCCTCTGGGTAAAATGGAAACGTTACAAATATAGATTTAGAAGAAATGTTACTTACGAAAAATTTTGATTTTAGATATTACGAAATTGCAATTTATTTAATTTTATATGGACCATTTTGTCTAAAATAAAGATAATTATTATTATTATTATATAAAAAGCACGTAACCACATTTTTGGCAAAAGAAAAGTTTTTGTACAACCCTGATCGGTTTTTTTTCTCCTCCATCGATCTCTTTATAGATCGATATATTTAAAGCAGCCAACTATTGTCGTTTACGACCTCGAACATAAAACAAATGCTTACATTTTTAGTATCGTAGCAGCAACCTATGTCAATTACCATAAAATCGAGACACTAAACAGCACACATTTTACATCGAAATATTGTAGCATTTCATTTTGGTCGTAAGGCGACAGTCACTGATACTGACGGTTATCAACGACATAACTAGTGTTATTACGAAAAAACATCGCGTCCTATTAAAAAAAATCATTGGTTATATATATCAAACATTTTCTCTTAGTGTTTATAATAAACAAATTTACACTTTATAATAAATAAGATGACCGAATAGTAGTGCCTTATACGAAACTAAAAATCAGTCCAGAGTAGGTAGTTTTAGATAGACTAAGAATAGGACACACCAATGTAGCTGAAGAAAAAGAAATGCAATTTGTGTAATTGTGATTTATCTGTTAAACATCTATTGGTTGAGTGTCCAATCTACAAAAGAAATGCAATTTGTGTAATTGTGATTTATCTGTTAAACATCTACTGGTTGAGTGTCCAAAGTACAAAAGAAATGCAATTTGTGTAATTATGATTTATCTGTTAAACATCTATTGATTGAGTGTCCAATGTACAAAAGAAATGCAATTTGTGTAATTATGATTTATCTGTTAAACATCTATTGATTTAGTGTCCAATGTACAAAAGAAATGCAATTTGTGTAATTGTGATTTATCTGTTAAACATCTATTGGTTGAGTGTCCAATGTACAAAAGAAATGCAATTTGTGTAATTATGATTTATCTGTTAAACATCTATTGCTTGAGTGTCCAATGTACAAAAGAAATGCAATTTGTGTAATTGTGATTTATTTGTTAAACATCTATTGGTTTAGTGTCCAATTTACAAAAGCCAAAGGCTAAAAGTAGATTTACCGAAATGTTTAAAAGATTGCTGAAACAACTCTGAAGCAACTGTAAAATTCTTAAAACTAATAAATTTATATAATTTCATATAAGAATTATATGAAGTGGTCGATAATTGCCCTATTTGTTTCAGCGAGCTATAAATAATTTAAAAAAAGAAAGAAAAAAGATGATCGAATACTTTTAAAGCGTCTGAAGCAATTTGATTATGACACAATACACTTGTATAATTGCTTAACTTAGTTGAAATTAATAGACAAAGTAAAATAGCAATTAAATAACGAACTAAGTAAACGTATGTATATATATATATATTCCCACAATTATGTAATCTCAATTTACATTTATGATCGGTTTAACTGGTGGTGATAAGTCGAAGCCGAAGAAAAGCTTATTAATTTGTTCAAGTATTAACATTAATTTCCATCAGGAAGTGATAATACATTCAATGAGCCATAAAACTATGTTATTTACTTTCTTTATCTCATATTGATCCAAAGAAGAAGACAAAATATTAGTTTACAAATTAATATAATTCGTAGGCAAACCATTACACGTTCATGAATTTTTGGGGTTGGAACATTATTCCTCGAAAAAATATTCCTCGGGTGGTTTATTTATGCCACGAGTCATCAAACGTATGTAGAAACTATTTTCTTTTGTTCCCCGGCTTTCCTTTCAAAGTGAATTTTGTTGTCACAATTGTGAGAAATTGCGTTCACAACCCACACTTGAGAATTTGGATCTACGACCTGCAGCTTAAACGGTTTGAAGGATTTTAGCTTCAGATTCCAAAGCCTCAACCAGATAGACTCTTTGTAACTTAATAAGTGATAGTGGAATCATTGATGCAAAGCAATGCAATAATTAGCTACATAGAGTCACATTCTATTTAATTCCCTTACTTCGTGGTCGTAATGAACTTACATAGTATCAGGTGATGAAATTTTAATAAAAACGTGCGAATATTGCGTCGCAGCACTTACCTGACTCTGGACTGTGTCCCATGGAGTGAAGGTCCTGCTGGGACCTCCTCCGGTGGCGATAGTCCGCCCTGTAGTCCGGCCACCTCCCGTACTGCGCAGGCGCGTTCAGGTACTCCTGAGATGAGAACCTCGAAGCGCGCGGCGGGGGCATGCCCACTTGGCAATACTCCTGCCGGAACACCACATCGGGGTGGTTCATCGCACCAGGCACGATCTGGCTGCCGTATCTGTGGCCGAGGTATTCGGGCTTCATGGACCCTGGTCCATCTGTCAGCTCGTGGCCATGGATGGAAGAGGACCTTTGAGGTCCATAATCACGGAGCCGATTGGAGAAGTCTAGGCCCATCCGGTGCGGGGAGTAGTCCACACCACGTGGGCCCATTTCGAAGTGCCCCTGCGCTCTGTTCCGGACAAAGTGAGGTGAGAACGGATTCTTATCATTCTGGTGGTTGGCATCCGTTTTAGGTTTATCATCAACTTTCTCGTTCGTTTTCTCGTCATTCTCTTTCTTTGCATCCTTCTTGGGCTCGCTCATATCCTGGGACGCTCTTCTGTACTCTAACTTGTCTTGCGCAAACCCCTGGTTTGCTTGGGACATTTTCTACATAAAGTTGGTCAAAAAACTTGACAAGCACTAGATATATAAACGTATACAAGTACTACTGTGTATATTTAGGAATAGTTCACAACCGTCAACATGCTGTGGAGAGAGTCTACGTCACTCTTGTGCCGGGTACAGTCGCGAACAGTCACGGGAGATTTAAACGGTCGAGCCATGTGTTAGCATGTTACTTTTAGCCCATCTTGGCTTCGCATGGTTGGATAATAGCATAGCCTAACAATCACCCCAGTACCTAACGTATTTTCTTACGGATAGTGTACCTTGTAATGGTGAAATAATCTTTGAAATCAGTGGATTAGTTTCGACTTTCGAACATTTGTACGTAGTGTGTCCAAATAGTACACATATGGACGATGTTAGTGTGGACGTGCTCGGCAGAAGACAGCGCACTGCCGCGGGCTTTCCCGGCGAGGCATGTCCACACTAGCCGCGCTGCTTCGCACGACAATTGCCTCGTGCAGCAGCTCGCTCCACCTGGAAGTGCCTGACTACTGACTACACACTCTTCCGTGTATTTCGTGCCCAGCGTGCGCAGCATAAACAGCATTCGCTGCGTTGAGCTACACGAGACAGTTGCATTGCCCCTCCAGGACACAAGTTTGGCCGTGTGATCATCATTTCAATCATATGGAACTTACCAAACTGTTCTACACTATCATATGGAACTTACCAAACTGTTCTACACTATCATATGGAACTCACCAAACTGTTCTACACTATCATATGGAACTTACCAAACTGTTCTACACTATCGATATACTCAATTCACGGAGCCCCACTTATTCCAACTCAAAATAAGCTCCACAACTAGAAAAGCTGAAGACGAGCTTAATCCGACTTCCTTCGTAAAAACGTAGCTTTTAAAAAGAAACTTTAATTGCTCCAGCAACTTTAAAAGCCCTCCATCATTTTCGACCATTATAAGAGGAGCTGGCTGAGCCCCGGGGCTATTTCTTCACATCGTAATGCGAATGTCAAATTGACCTCTATTATTATATACATAAAGTCAGGATTGCAAACTGTACAATAAATTGTTAATAGAAAATCCTTTTGCTACTGTATAGTTAGCAATTTGTATGTAAAACTAAACTCTATATCATAGGAAATAAAATAGATATTCTCTTGAAGCTAACGGGAATATTACCCTCTCATATGTAAATATGCTTCTTGTTATTATACAATTAAAGTTCAAATTTATGTTCGTGCGGTATGTACGTAGACTTGAAGCGTATTATTGTAACATTTATCTTAATGTCAAGGGAGTTAGGTATATTTCGGATTGTGTACAATTTCCTAATCTTGGTGTAAGTAGTAACGAGGAGTGAATTTAGAATGGGATATGCACATTAATTTTTATTATAATTTTGGTTTTATGAGATTAGTAGAGTGAAAGTCTGTCAAATTGAGATTTGGAGCGTAGATGGGAGCCCGGCCCATCGCTCGGAGTCCACGTCGCGGGGACCGAGCCGATGGTCGTCTGAGGCCCTGAGGAAATGTCGGGTTATTTGGTAGTCCTCCTGCAGGACTGGCTGGCCGCCGAGCTGCCCCATGGCTGACAGATCTGGGGTTCAAAGGCGTCGCGAAATGTTTACCCAACCGCGCTCTTGCCTTTAATTAACTGTTAGTTTAGTAGAAAGTCCACTTTTTCATCAGACTGTAAAAGCTAAGCAGGTCGCTTGCCTGCGTGTGTAGCCTAACGGCCGTTCGTAAGGAATATATCGAAAGCCATATCCAGTTGCCAGATGTATCGATAGAAAGAAAACTGATAACGGCCGTAAGTGTGTTGTCCTGGCCTAACTTATGTGTATATTTTATGCAACTTGACACGTAAATCGTATCCGGCTGCAATGGAACGTTGCGTTGCTTGTTGAAATGATGACGATGATTCTGAAAGCCCACGAAACCGCCGACATAACAACAATCATTTGTTATTTTATGCCCATATTTTGTTGTTCATAAATTCGCGAATCCCGCCCATCCGCCTAGCCGCCCGCCCGTAACATCTGAATGAAATAAACCTCGTCATAAAACGGGGAAAACCTACACCGAAGGCATAACGTCATGTGACATCTTTTACTCGTAAGCGCAAGACGACCACACGTGACCCGAGTGCCGGGACACGGGGCCTAATAATATTATTAGTCCTAATAATATTATTGAATATTCAATAGCTTAATATAAGTACCAATGCGGTATCATATTTATCTTGGTGCCTCCTCTACTTATTTATAGATTTCTAGAGGACAAACAAACAAAGGTTCCTTAATTAAATACGACTGCCTATTAATAGATGTACGGTTAATTGTTATGAGAACGTAAAGCACTCCTCCATCCCCAATGGACCGCTGGCCGTTCATAAACTGCACGCGACGAGACAGCACATATATGACGTTTGAGGCGGTACAATGTGAGTGAGAGGTATCGGTCGTGCCGGCTAAATTCCGCTGCAATGCAGCATCCTCTTACTATAGTGGTATACCTTACGAACCATAGCAAACGTAATAGTAGATCCCCTAAAACTACAATTGTCTAATGGGATAGCTCTTAGCAGCCAAATGTACGAGACAATGCAAGCTGAGCTTTGAGATGCTCGCAGATGGTGTAACTTACGCAACCTATAACAAAGTCCCCAAGTCGCCCCCAAGAAAATGAATCAGTGAGTTCATTCAGAAAGTGAGTCAATGTTATAGATAATAAACTAAAACTATAATAATATACAAAACTATACGCGATTTTAAGTATATCCACACGTGCTCGTCGAAAGGTTGTATGAAAGAATACAGGGATTGTATGAGTAATCACGAACACAGGTTCATTACGGGTATTCCTATATAATAACGCTGGAAAGCTTTTTTATTACTTAGTTTTAACGTGCTAATCTCTGGAACTGCAATTAAAATTTTGTATGTGATAGATATATTCATGAGGCAAGTTACGAGCTACACAAGTAATAATACGCTACCCATAGGACCGGAGTTAAGCGGACGAAACCGTGAAGTGGTGGTAGTTATTAAATAATATCGTTGATATAAATTCACGCTGTTCCACCACGATATAAATTAAATCCCAGCAGATGTAACTAATTAAGCATTTAGTGTTGCATTGTCATACAATATCCTTATACTGATAAATTGCCACTGGCACAATAATATCCGACACGTGGTCATCCGACAATCAATACTGCCGCCAACATGTGTTTTACAACCGGACTCATTTGCTGATTCGAGAGCTCTCCTATGATTACGTATCATTATTTGTTAAAGTAGAGAACTCACGTAATGATGCTTTGTGTATAAAAACATTTAAAGTTGTCTATTTATAAAGCTATCTGTCTGAAGGCGGTGTTAAGAGTGTTCTAAACATAAATATAATGGAATAAATGAGGAGGAAAAAAGACAAATAAGAATGGATCGTGATATGTGATTCTTTAATCTCTCTGCCTATCCCATTAGAGCACTGGCGTGGCGTGAAGATGTGTTGTTGTTATCGTAGTCTTACGCTTCATGAGAAAATATTGAACGCAATAAAGTCAAATGTTACAATCCACATCTAGACTATAGTACGTATTCTCATTGCGTATCGTTTCACAAACATTGTGAAGAATTTAGGAAAGTCCCCAGTAAGGGTTGTCGTGTGGTCACAATGGTACGCGCGTCAAGGGATGTCAGACGATCCGTCGGAGGCGCATAAATCATACCGAGGCGAGACAAGACCCCACGTTACGAGCTAGGCCGAGCTCGCGGCGATGTACGTGGAGTTCGCAACCACCCTCGATATGTGAAACTAAGGAAAGTGTAGAGAATAGTGTCAATGCTTTGCAGCCATAGTGGGTGGGCAACCTCTGTTCACGTGATATTACCGCCAAGTGACAACTATGGAGTAAAATTTCCTGAGTTTCCCGTGGCTCATTACATGGAAGGAGAATCCTTGTGTGTCAGGAATCATCAAAGGGTTTGTTTGATCCCTTATAGAAACACTCATCTTCGTGAGTGAACTGCACATCAGACAAACCGCGTCGCTTCGACCGCGTACAGATTAAACAGAACGCTGATGTAGATAGTTCCGCAGATGTTCCCCATTCCGCCGGCTCACTAGATCTCTATATGCGATGGTTCTTAGATCGCCTGGCATCAGGCCAGTTGATATCGATCTTATTTTAATGCTCTAAAGTCTATGCCAGGGGTGGCCAACCGGTCCATTCATAAACTAAACAAGAACCCTAATATTTACCTGAGTAGCCAGGCTCACACATATAAAGTACATACATGAACTTTTTCATTTGAAAGTTCTTGAGCTATACCATTGGTAGAACCGACATAGTTTCGCTTGTGAAAAGTGGATTTTAAGTCTCATAAAGTTGGTCACCCCTGCCTCCCCTGGTACTGGATGCTATCCATGCCCACGACTTAGAAACTATAACGATGTTTATATTTACTGTATAGTACCTGTGCGCCGTGCTTTCAGCCGCGTTACATCTATCCCATTTATTTATTGCGGGATTATCACTAGAAGTAGTTGTTAGTTTTTAATCTGTGCCTGTTAAATTTCAACCAAATTCCTTCAGAAGTTTTTTTACGGGAAAAGATAACAAACATACAACATAGGGTGCCTGGCCCATTGAAGGGGAGGAGCAAAGGGGAGCGGCACATCTGCATGACAATAATACGGATGTCTATGTGCGTCGGAAGTCCTCAAAAGGTTCTGATCTCTGGTTTGTCCCCCAGTCCTATAAAAAAAACGAATTTATTTAACAACAATAAGAACTCGTCGAAGATTCATATTAGGGTAAGCAGAGAGAACTGTTCCGCATGTCACAATCCTTGCATATTTGTCTTGCGGTCCTCCACACTGATTGTTCCCTTCATCAAAACGCGATGATTGCGTTTGTATGAACAGGAAATGCGGACCCAGGGGGAGTCGATTTGTGGCCCTCGCTTTGCGACAACTATTACCGTATAACTAACGTTTTCCTGATAATAACTAAGCAACGCCAGCTGTTGACAACCTTTGATAAATGTAGTTACTGGACTTCCAAAACTGACAGCCCCGTCATACCAGGACCAGGAGTCAATGTGGATGACGAGGACTTACACTCCACTACTAAAGCGTACGAAATATACTGCGCCATGTTGGGACGCTGAAATATACTGCGCCATGTTGGGACGCTGAAATATACTGCGCCATGTTGGGACGCTGAAATATACTGCGCCATGTTGGGACGCTGAAAAATTTGTTTGGTTGAAGGCACTAGTCTCGAGAACTACTGGCCCAATGTACTAAACTCTCGGCGTTAGCTATGTGTGGGAGTGTTACACTGTTGTGTGCTGCTAACTTAAAGGAGTGAGCAGTGGCCGAGCAACATTTCAGTGAATATGAGACACTCACAAGCATCCGTTTCACTGGATACCTGATGGTGAATGACTACCGATCATAGACATATATTCAAAAGTTATTTACACGCGTCGCCATTATCCCTCTTCTATCTATCACCGCGGCAGCCTACACAAATACCACGCACTATCATCACGAAATTTCAGTAAATATAACACCTACAAACTTGAAATTTGGCAGGCGTGTTCCTTTTTGGCAGGCGTGTTCCTTTTTGGCAGGCGTGTTCCTTTTTTTACAGCGCAAATATTTACTATAACTGTGCGGAAGTTTATGGCGCCTGTGGTACTGAAAGGGCTCGTTAGTCTCTATACAAAAAAAACTCGAGTGCAAATATTCATTCAGTTGAGCGAGGGAATGTAACATGGAACGGGTTGCACTTTCCGCATCAACAGGTAACTCATCAAAGCTGTATCTATACTAATACTATAAAGAGAGATTTGTTTGGCTAGTTGAGGGCGCTAATCTCAGGAACTGTTTGTGTTATTTAAAAAGATGTGTTAGTTTTATATATTGTATATAGCCAGAAAGAACCTTACTCCAAATAACAATAGAATATCTTAGGTCATACAACTAAGAACTGGTACAACAAAATGGTCTTTGCGTTCAAAGTTTATAGAAGAATGTAAACGAGTAGACGAAGATGATTATCTATAGCAAGAGGTGCCTCCCCGGTTGTATCAGTAGGGCACTATCTCTCACAAATGTAATAATTTATCAAAATTTATAAGTTGCTATCCTTCTCCTGTGGGTTATCTCAATGTACCAGAACATCCCGCACTGGACTTGTTGTTTACTTCGGTTTTTCCCACTACTGTACGTTAAAAAAAACTCCATTAGGGCAGCGGTTATTATTATTAGCTCAATGAAAGTAGGTCGGTTATCGCCGCCGGTGGACGAGGGGAGCGTCTATCCCCCTCCCCCAGCGGATACGTTTCATCCCCGGGGGTAAAACTACTTTGTATCCCGTGACGTTGGCAAGAATATCCTTTTGTTAGTCAAACTTTTGGAAACTCGAAATTGTATACCAAGCGTTTGATAATGTTAGCGAACATGTTCAAGTGGAGGCCGTGGAGGCCTGGACCCGAGTCCTGGCGAGCAACGAAAAATGTTCTAGAGTTTCTACTAATAGTTCGGAGTTAGTAGGTTGGTGAGCTCCAGCGCCTGGTGGATCTGCGGCCGTGTGGAACTGCCGTCCCATGGGAATGGGAGAGAATATGGAAATCACGAATGTATTGTCTGCGAAACCCTTATGCACTATAAGACGTCCCTCGCAGGTGGCCGCCGTGGCCGAAACTCGGCTAGGATGACATTATCTACAGGTACAACACACTTTACAGCGAACGACGTGTACGAAATCTTTTGCTGATTACCCATAGGCATAAACATTCGCACGGTTAGCGAGGTTTCCTCACAGTCTAGGAGAGCAACGAGCAATCGGAGCTCTTTAATGACTGCCGCACCCATCAACATCCGCATTATTATTATTATGCAGATGTGTTTTAACCTTGCCTCCTCCTTTCCCATTGGCCACGGGCGACTCACAGATCGCACGAAACGCGACAGTTTAACAGAACAACAACATTAGCAAAACCTCATTTCCTCCAATATTCACAAGCCGCACGAAACGCGACAGTTTAACAGAACAACAAC
>JAFELO010000151.1:92117-103804 GCA_017140195.1 Eumaeus atala
CATTAGCAAAACCTCCTTTCCTCCAATATTCACAAGCCGCACGAAACGCGACAGCACATTCCTCATTGTGCTTCAATCGCAGCGGCAGAATTCATTTAGAAAAAAATGAATACTAGCGGTTTTACTTGTTTAAAATCTTTCCCAAATTAGGTTGTCTACTTTGATATAATATTTCTATTTTTTGATACTGAAACAATAATAAGTATATTATGTCAATGTAGCCGGTGACCCATGGGGGGGGGGATGATAGGAGGGCAACGCATCTGCGTAACAATCTCAAAAGGCTCCAATTGTTCGTTTGCCCACTTATGCTATTTAAAAAATGTCACAACCTCATATATTTACGTCTGAGCTTCGGACGGTTCTCGTAGCTGCGCGACAGTTTATTAACAATGATCAGCATTCAGCTGTCTGTCTGCATGTGTGCACACGCCGCGTCTGGCATCAGTCCAGTCCGTATCGATTTTATTTGAATGCCCTGACGCTCTCCCGGACGAGCTGGGCGCTTGTCAGCACAAGTGACAACTACAATGATTTACCTACTAATGTTCACCTATAATAATATTTATACGTGAAGCAAATACTACGGGAACCTTTTTACCAAAACTGCGCGGACTGTGTAATGTGAAGGAGTTGTGAAATTAGAATGTAGGAGAAGTGCAGTACGCTAATATTTTATATAATATGCATTAGATTTTATTAAATTAAATAAATAATTTTGATGGAATTCAGTCACATCAAAATTTTTGAAATTTTTTGATGTGACATAAAAAATCTGATTTGTATGAAATTTAGCACAGATATAGATGACAATTCGCAATAGCATAAAAAATATCCCAAAGAAATTAACGGACCTTTCGAAGACAAGAAAATTCTGTTCTATTTTTTATGTCACATCTACGCCTGAAACATACGGTCGGACACGCTCGTAAAATAACCATCATTTAACATTCAATCTTATTGCATGCGGTATGCGGTCGAATTTCGAGCGGCCGAATATTTTAACGAGCTTTATTTTCGCTATTGTAGGTCCTGCTGGAGCCGACTGCGATCAGAACTGTTCAGCCGCGCACTTTGTAAGAGCTCTCATCGCCTCGATCACAAAAGCCCCACGCGAAGTTATAATTACTATTTAAGTTGGGTCGTCACCGCCCACCGGAAACTCAGTAGCCGCTCTAAAGGCGACAACTGCCTTATAATGTGCGAGCGTGATGGTCACCCTCGGTCATGCGCGCCTCCCACCCCGTCCTTCTGATGGATCTAGACGTCATGTAGCACAAGGCTAACTACTGAGTTAAGTGCCGGTGTAAAACGTAGGAGAATCTAATCACACTTCACGAAGGTAATTACACACTAACACGGAGCGGGGGGAGGAATAAAAATTACAGGCGCTGGGGAAGGGGGAAGGTACGGTCGGCAGAAACATTTGTTATGTATCGAGATCATGTCTGTAAATGGAATGTTTGTACGTTTCTTTGAGTCACGTAAACGCTATTTATATATCGCAATAAAATGTTGTCGCTTGGGATACATAGTAAAGCCGCGGGCACAGCTAGTATAACGTAAATTTGTGGTTGTGTGTGTTATTCTTTCACACAAAAACTACAAAATTAATCAAAACTACTAAATAAAAAAAATCGTTTAAACATGACACAGATATACACTTTAGATTATCATAAAAATGCATCGTCGGGAAAAATGGATAACTCCACTGTGATAGAGCTAGAATTAGCCTCTATCCACTTGCCACAATAAAATGTTTTGAAAACTATATCGATATGATGGTCATTGAAATGTATATTACCAACCAAGTATTTGAAACGCGAGCTAACCTAGCTTGAGTTGGCTATTTTTGCTGTCGGTACCTAGCACAATCAGGTGATTGCCATTGCAGTCGCTACGGGGCGCGGCCCTCCCCTGCGCTTTGTCTGGTTGTGATAAAGCGGAACGGATTGCCACACCTGTGGCCAGTTAATCTTATTACCAATCATTGTGTATATAGCACTATCCAATTTTTCAACACATATTTTTCGCAATTCCTATTACATAATATTATAAATGAGAAAGTCTGCCGGTCTGTCTGTCGATTATGCGAGTGATAGTGTTTGAGTGTTTTTTTTTATAGTACAGATGGACAAACGAGCAATCAGGGCCAACTTTGGATTTTGTAATTCAACTAAAAAAATGGTTAATTTAACCATTTAAACTTAAAGGTCTTGGTACTACGTAGAGCCCGCATAGAAAGTAAATCAAAACGAGCCGACCTCGAAACTCGACACCGCTGAACTTGTACCTCCTCGTGTGCCCCATTCGGCTGCAATGCAACAAGAGCGTGTGAATTGAATATTGTGAATGGATGTATGATGCTGCTTCCTACTCATATTATGAACGCGAAAGTTGGTAAGCGTGGAGGGATGTCTGTTACTCTTTCACGTAAAAACTAGTAAATGAATTTTAATTAAAATCAAAATAATTCATTCAAAATGGGATTTTGCAAATGTCTTGAACGTCGTTACCTCACTAGCAGCGGTACAACCCTAGCCCTAGCCTGAGTAGAGCCGGCGAAGTAAACTCAGCGCGGCCGACGACTCCAGACTAATGTCATACACAAGTTACGTTATGATTGCATTTCACTGAATTACATTTTGTTATAACGATACCGAAACCGCCCGGACGGAGAGTTTTACTCCAAGGTGTGGTATCTCTACAATAATATAGCATACATTCCGGGTGGTTCAGTTTGTAATCCACGTGGATGGATACGTGGGGCACGGGTAGTTTCGCGAGGTGATTTTTACTATTTATTTAAACTATCCTGGACCGCCACGACCAGACACCTCCTGCTGTTGCGACTCCGCTGCGAAGTGACAGCTATGCAGTCGCGTTTCCTGAGCTTTGTGATTACCGTTAGCCCGTTGGAGGAATCATCAGGGGAAGTTGAGCTGAGGCTGGGCATCCAGAACGTGGCGTGTAAACTAGATATCACCAAAGATAGATAAACATGTCGGAAGCGCGTGCAATATTAATTATTGTTACGTGTTCAATGTTATTAAAAATTGCCGTCCTCGGATACAGACGTGTTTGTGTGCAACAGAGGAATCAGCTATCTACTTACTCGTGGTAACTTGTAATTCTGCATTTAGTTAACGGATTGGGCCGCAATTGACAAAATGAACTCTTGTTTACAGTTTGAGTGTGAATACTTTAGATATTTTAAATGATACAATTTTCTGTTTATATTTTAGCGTACAGTGTAAGAGCTATCATTACTGTATTATCGCATACAACGACTTATATATGACACACAAACATCGCAATAGCGAAATGACTTATCGATGTACTTCATCGACATCATATATCGAACTGATCCATCAGCATAACTATCGATAACGTCCCATCACTAAATTGGGCGAGTTCCAGCACAGGTACAGTCCGCTCGGTGTACTCGTGCACAGCTGTGCCTGTAGTGTGTCGACGCGATCTGCCCAATGTATGTTGGTATCTCTTGGCTAGACTATACTTTATCATTTTGTATTGAATATATAACTACACCAGCACCGCCCCGCAGTTTTACCCGCGTAAAACCGCTCCAATTCTATCGCAAGTCATCGTATCATATAATTTATCGTAGCGTCATAGTTATCGGACACAAAAAGGTTTTTTCGTTCATAGGAAACGTGACGTTTCGGTGGCCCATTAGTCGGAAAAAGGGAGAAGTGACACGTATATATAAGGATTATGTGTATGTCTACCCCGTACGCTGACGACGCTGTAACCTCACTAACTATTATATATTGTTGTAAATCAAATTATTTATATCATTATCAGCTGTTTCTACGCCATCCCAATGGAGGCATTATTTCTCATGGGGTACGCAGAGAGAACGAAGCGCCACACATACCTGTCTTGCCAGGAGGCAACGGAGGTCTGTGGAGGATCCGCATTCATAACTTACTTCATGAAAGATGGAAACATATCCTCTAAATAAAACTGTGTGTGTACTTGCGTACACACGTTAGAAGTTAGACTTCTCTGGCGTAACAAGAGAAAAACTAAAATGTTGACTATAGCTAACTTCAGGGTGTCCGTTTTTCGTGATGGTGCGCGCCAAAAGAAGTAGAACTAAAATTGTGCAAGCACATGTTTGTGCAAAATTTGGATCAAATCCAGTCAGTAGTTTTAGCGTTTCTGTATGGGATAGGGAGCAAACGTGAAAGAATAATAACAAACATACAGACAAACTTACGCGTATATATATTGGCACTTAGCCTTGCGCGATAGACATAGAACATAACTGGACAGAGATGAATGTGTTTGTGGACGTCAGATAAACAGACCGACGGCAGGAAACATATGTTCTGTATATATCTGGGTATCAAAGAGACGCGGCTGACTTACTGAGCTAATTGTGAGTTGCGCGTACAAACTGACGCGGCTGCGAAACCGATTTGTGTTGGGCGATAACGGCTCATGAAAAGCCTAGCATCGCCGCGCGGTTTCACCCGCATATCTCTGCTCCCATCAGTCCTAGCATCATGGTATACAATATAAGCCTGCTCGATAAATGGATTTTTAATCACAAAAGAATTGTTCAGTTCGGGCCAGCGTTTCATTTCATCATTCGTTCAGCAGAGTTAAAACAAACTAACTCTACAGCTATATGTTATAGATTCAAGGCACTCAATATGTCGTGTGAAACAGTAACTAGAGCGCTGCTAGTGCTCGTTAGGCGACGAGACTAGGTTTGGTGTTGAAGCTCTTCGCATCTGTTTAGTCATTAACCATATAGAAATTGTTAATGGGCGTTGGAACTTCGCAGTAACGAAATGTCTCCGACTGCACGTATTCACAAACAAACACATGGGGATGTGTTTGTTTGTTTGAGGAATCGACATTCATCTTCGTACAGTTCATACAAACTCGCAGGCTGCGAATGCGGTTGCGTGAATATTTATGGACATCGATACTACTGAAATCCTCGGTTTTTGGTTGCTACATGCATAAATGAAATACTCACAACACGTGCAAGTCATAAAAAATATTTGAAATCAAACATGTTATGAAAAAATTGTAATAATTATTACTCCACGTCCAAGTTTTACCCATTAATGGGTAAACTTTATTACCGTTTTATACGGAAACATCGATATGCGAATAAACCTCATTTAAATGATACTCATTAATTAATTAACTATACTCTTGTTCTGACTGGAAACATGGATATGTCAAATTATGTCAACAGTATTGATTTCCTTCAGAGCATCTATTACTGGCGGCGACGCTGTTTGTACTCATCGTGACAGTTCATGGGTCTAGCCAAGTCATTGTTGTCTTCTAGATATTCAAAAGCTCTGAGGTTAGGTCTGTTAATGGAGCATGTTGATGACGTTTTTGTGACAGGAACACTTTATTTATTTATTAAGATGTTCAAAAGAACGTTAAGATGCGCGACATACTTCTTTATAGCATGAGGAGGCAAACGAAAAATCTGTGCCTGTGACGACCACCGGCGCCCCCTTACATCCGCATTATTGTCATGCAGATGCGTTGGGCTTCCTCCCTCTCCCCCTTGAATGGGCCAACACGTGAAGACAAGAGATGGGATAGTTCTGTTCTGTTCAGACAGTACGCAACAGAACAGTAAGTCTGAGGCCGTAGCACGGGAGCGTATGGGGTAAAAGAGCGTGATCTATCTGTACAAGCTCTGTGCAGGTTTTTGTAGTTGTCGGGTGTCAGAAGACTCCAACAGTCCGCTATAAAAAAGGCAGTTGCATTTAACTGATATTAAAGTTATTGAAACCCTACTGTTTGAATTATTTTTTAACATACTCAAAGCCGATCGCGTTATCAAGACAAATCTTAATCAGACGTCGAAATCCATCACACCGCTAAGGCTGTGGCATCTTATATAGAAATCTATATGGGCTTTCAAATACAACACCCTCCTTCTGACACAGCCGGGTAAGAATAGTCGGGGAATAAACGCGTGTAAGACAGAACACAGGCACTTATCACGTCCCCCAGCGTCCCGTCTGCCGCTCTCCGCCCGCGGCCTGCCGCGAGTAGCTCCGACGAGTTGTGTCGCCGACGCAACAATTTTCCGAAAGCCAACAGCGGATCAATGGGTGTGGCGACCGTTTTCTATAGACACCGTAGACAGCCGTAGAGACTAGCGGCCCGCCCCGTCCTCGTACGTATATTTAAATAAAAAAGGCGAGAATTCATTGATTTACAGAAATATGAAAATTATGAAGAGTACCTTCGGACTCGTAAGCACGTTACAATGACAACAGGTTAAGTTTATCAGGGAAACACGTCTGTCGCGATAGCTGGTCGTCAATGATTTCTGCAGCTAATAAGGATTTACTATGATTTTTTTTTTCACATTTTGGCAACATTATGGAAATTTTCAGTGATCTGAACGTTTTAGAAAATGTTATGCTACATGGGCACTACTGTAATGTCGAATTCCAATGGTAAAGGATTTTTTCAAATCGGTCCAGTAGTTAGTAGTTTCGGAGCCTATTCAATGCAAACAAACAATCAAATGTTTTCTCTTTATAACATTTGTAGGGAAGTGTAGACATGATTTGGACACATTTCACGTAGAACTTGTGTCACAATACTATTCCGCTCTGCCGAAAGCTTCGAAAGAACACAGAAAATGCCGCTAAGTCATTATCTCTGCGGTTGTACCCGTATTCACTTAAAAAAACAGCTTTTATTAAACTTGTGATCCCTACTTTGCCCCTTTAGGGGGCGAAATTATTTTTTACAGCCGCCGGACGGAAAATATTCCCTTGTAATATTTTTGATCACTCAGTCCATAATTCAGTGCAAGAGACCGTACAAACGACAGAAGACCGACTAAAGGACACAACTTTAGTAAGCGGTAGTGCCATGCCGTATTGAAGTAGAATTGGACCGGCACGACCGGGGAGGTTCCCCACGCTCACAGAACACCGCCGTAAACCCATATACTGCCGATGGTAGTGGTAGCCCATGGAAGAAGGTCTCCCACACACTGACATGCTAAAAGGCGTCGACACTTTGTCTGCAATTGCTCGTTTGTCCCTCCATACCATAAAAAGTGATGTTGCTCCTGGATGAAGAAACGCGACTATAATCATTTGCTATTACGTGAATCAGCTCGTTTGCGACGTTATGATGTTCAGATTTGCGTGGAAATCGTTTATTAGGCGATAAGAATAAATGAAAAACACTTTTTATGACGTAGCAATAACCGGAGCGGGGACATCTCGACGTCGCCGGGCACTTGTTGATGCTTTTACATCAATACTTATAATCATATTTTTTTATAGTAGGGGGGGGACAAACTTCGGAGCCAATGTGATTGCTATCTTTGCACTCCTTTACCCAAGCCCTTAGTAGGCTAACGAACACTCACTGAGGACACGGACACGCACAGTATAGTTGTCGCTTGTACGGTGTCACGGGGGCGAGAGGTACCTCCCGGTGCCGGATCTGTTCGTCCTACACAGCACGGCACTACCTCTTCAGCCTATCTTTATACCATAAGCAAATGTTCATGAAAACTTGGTTCAGTAGTTTTAGACATAAAACACAAGGTCTTCGGAATCGTTTATTAATCTTAAAGAATAAGATTTTTATAGGATTTTTGTAGGATACTACATAAGACGGAGTCACATCGGACCCGGTGTGTGGCGCTATCGTCCAAACATGCGAAGCCAGGGAGGACTGCTATGCAGTGAGAGATATTTTCAACGTGTAATAAAAAAACGTAATTTTATAAAATAACAGTACGTCCTTCGTTGTACACACCTCTAAATAGAAAACGACTATAAAACGGCGCGATTCAGAACACACCTCGTTTAAATCTCCCTCAAAACACAATATTCACCGTGTATAAATGATGCAAAACACAGAAAACACACACAAAAACACGTTACAAATTGATATGTATTTGGAGGCCTCGGACTTGCGCCTCGCTGGGCGGGCGGGCGGCGACTGGAGCCCCTCCCGATCAAATAGGTTAACGATCAACCTTCCCCGCGATAACAGACTTCCCATGCCGAACATCTTTCACTTCACGGAAAAAATTAACCGCTACATGCACAAAGAGTAATATGAGCATTTACAACAATTTCACAGTACAAACATTGACCAATAAAATAAACTTCTTGGGCTCTCAACAAACAGTGCCTATAAGCTCATTAAGGATGCGGAACCCATTATCTATGATTTTCATTTTCAGCGATTCGATTCAACTTGAAGATGTTATTATAAAATTGTTATCTACACAACAGTTTCTAATGTTTTATTTTATTTCCATATCTTTTACCTCACCTATAATAATAATATAAAGCGGAAGGTTTTGTTTGTTTGTCAACAGTTCCCTTTTCAACACATAGAACGTCTAAGAAAATTAAGATTTCAACTTAAACCCAAGAAATAAACGAAACTAGCACCAAATCGCGGTTTCACCCGCGTAACGCCTATCCTATTAGTCGTAGCGTCATAGTATATAGCCTGTAGTCTTCCTCAACAAATGGGCAATTCAACACAAATATAATTTTGCTATTCGAGCGAGTGGTTCCTGAGATGAGCGCGTTCAAAAAACGAACAAGCGCTTCATCTTTATATTACTAGTATAAATTAACGAAATCTTAAAATTGTAGGCGCTTGAAGAAACTATAACAAACAGTTCTTCGTAAAACGACGAATTTTATACCCGAGTTTACTCCTCACAAATGATTTAGGATGTGTGTGAAAAAATATTGAGCGTCTGTCTGTCAGTGTGACCATAAATACTCTTTCAATTAAAAATAAAAAAGATGTTACATTTGAACTTTGAATCTATCATTTTTGTACGGTTGTTCAACCACTAAACCCGACCGCATCCGTGTCACTACACTGCGGCCTGTAATGCACCTAACATTTATAGACGTTAGAGCAAAACGTTCACATATTTAATATTTTCGTCTGAATTCGTTTGTTGTTTAAATATAGACCTCGTGTCAAATTTACGCTTAGTTTTAATGAACATACTGGTACCAGCTGAGTGTAAATGCCAGCTGATTTCTGCTGCACACATTACAGCAAATTAGCCACAGCTCTGCTGCACAAATTAGCCACAGCTCTGATGCACAAATTAGCCACAGCTCTGCTGCACAAATTCACACAATCCTGATCTAGTGGACACATGTCCAAACACCACGTTACGTATGTACATCGCGTAATAGCTATGATCGTCAAAATAATATTGTTCAGATAAATAACGCGTAAATTGTAGAGATAAATAGAGCTTCGACGACAAGATACTATCACTTACTAAGTGGTGTAGGACATCGCGACAGAACTCTCGGTTCCACGCCCAACACCCCGCAGTGCGGTTTGAACGCCACTTCTTGCCGCGCACAACTGTACTGTGACCCAGCTGCCTCCCTCGGTATTCCGACACGTCTTAAAGGTCTTCGAGAAAAGAGCATAGCTATACCTGCCGGCCGGCAACGCATCTGTAAGACGCCTCGTCTTGAAGTGCTCGTTTGTCCCTATCTCTTAAAATTGTGTAATTAAAGTAATTTTTGCATGTTGCATTGCATCGGAATTGGGTCAGCACGTCCGAAGAGATATCACTCGCTCACATGATACCGTCGCAAAGCGATAGCTGTGCTCTCGCACTACGTGCTGTTTCTAACTACCAAGTAGCCCCCTGGAGGTTAATAGGGATGGAGTGCAACACGATGCAGATATATACATCTATATAACCTCTTCTGAGTGTGTGACCAGCCCATCGACACTTCAGCGAGGATATTTGTCCCGTGATATCGGATAATTTAGTTCTCTGCCTTATGACTTCGTTACGTATTCTGTCGGGCAGAGAAACACCCAACATGGCACGTTCAATAGCCCCTAGAGCTACCGCAAACTTGCGGAGCAGACCTAAATTAAGAGGCCATGTTTCGGCCCCGTCAACACGAGGTATAGGCGACGTGAGAATGTGACGAAGCTTTCGGAATTCTGGTCACACACTCAGTAGAACAAACGGCAGATGGGCCAGTAAGGTATCTGGAGTGGAGGCCGCGTTTAGGAGAATGAAGTGTTGGTCGACCGTCCACCAGGTGGGCAGAGGATCTCCATGCAGCCGGTCCGGGATGGATACGAGTAGCAGGAGATCGGTCGGTTCGGCGTTCATTGAAAGAGGCCGTGGACACAACGCCGACTCCTCGGTCTCCCCGTAGACTATGGAACAGAACATCTGTTTGTTGCAAATATAATTTTAATTGTTGACGTTAAGTACGTACCAGTAGCATGAAACAATTTCGATACAAAATCTGAGCATAAAATTAGAATTCCGTAATTGCATAACAGAAACCTATCGAATGAGATTCTCCGATTGGTCTGGTAAATGGCACGGTTATTATTAACCAGACTATAAGGAGTGGTAAGGTGAAACGTAACTTGTGTAGGCTATAGAGTTTGGACAAGTAACGTTAACTAAAGTTTAGCTGACGTACAGCACGGGTTATTTTACGGGTGATACCGCCTTGAAGTGATGGTCGTGTTACCTTGTTTCTTGTGGCTAGTGATTTTCCGGTGACCCATTGGGGATAAGGTGGGCAACGCTACTGCATTACTATTAACCGTGCGGATGTTAATGGACGTTGGTAGTCACCAAATAGCTTCGATTTCTCGTGCCACCTATTCTTTAAAAGAGTAAAGTTTAGACTTCAAATAGGGCAATCAAAATACAAACAGACAAACGTACACATATTTTATTAACATCGACAAGAAGGCAAACACCTTAAGGCTTAATGCGTTCGAGGAGAAAAGTCGGAAGAAATTTATCAAATAAGATGAGCACATATAAAGAATAAAGCGTTCAATAGAAAATCTATGGGAAGCTTTTCGAATATCAACCTTATTTTATGACAATACGGAACAGTTCCCTTTAACGATTCGATTGTGAGTTGAACTCAAAATTGTTGTATTTTAATCCTTATGCGTATGGACTTAGAGTGACATTATGACGTCACAAGTGTACAGAGTACCGACATGGTATAATAGGGACGGTGGACAGTCCGCCGTTCATACCACACCCACGCCTACCGGCGATAGGGGCGGGACATATGTCGATACCAAATATATCGATGAAAATAAAAGTAGCGTAGAGCGCATTTTTACAAGGATTGAGTGTTCCCTTAAATCGTACCACGAGATACTGAGTGTAGGATAATTACTGTGTACTGTCAAGATTTCTATAACCATAACGTTGAAAGCTAAAAAAAGAATATTGATGTCTTAAGTTTACGCGAATGTTATTCATTACAATAAAACTATTTTTACGGATTTTATCGCGGTTTATTTAATTATTTTAGTAGCACGACGTTTCAGAAGACGTTTAAACTTATTTAAGCGTTAATTTTATGGTAGAATCAATTTAAATAATATTTCATATTTGACCATTATTTCTTATTGATTTAGATTTAGAATGTTTCATTTAGCCAGAGCAGTCAAGTACTTTAGTTGTAATACATTAATGACCACCTGTCTTGAAGTCGGTTAAAAATATACGATAGATTAAAAATATAGCACTTTACACATAACACTGTAAATTTTAATGGATAATTGAATTTTCGGAACTAAATTCAATATTTTTAACATTAGACATCTACATGAGGAAAATACGTTAGACTAAAAGTTGT
>JAFELO010000151.1:103824-120242 GCA_017140195.1 Eumaeus atala
AATATATACATGTATATCGGTACCAATACCGGCATCCACATCGATACCCACCTCCGGCGCTCCGCGGCACGTGCCTATCCACGACCCTAGCGGCCCCTCACAGCGAGCCCTCGCCGAAGGGAATCTCTGTATAAACCGCTGCTGGTTTTATTTGTAACACTTACTACTGGACGAAACCGTGACAAACAGACAAACATTCCTTATGTACACTTCTGACCTGTTGCTGTAATTTACTGCAATGCATTTTTTAAACCATAGTGGACAAGACGCCCGATGGCAGCTGATGTAAACCGACTCCCAATAACATCCGCATATGATGTACGACAACAGATTGAAGGAGAACTACCCGTCCGCGTCACAAGCGAACGCTGGTGGACGTCCGTCGGTAGCAGTAGGTCCTACTCTTCGAGTGCTCAATTGTCCATTATTTAAGGGTATCCCGGGTAGCAGCGGTGTAGGCTAAAATAAATTTTTGAAAATATCTTGGAGGGTTAAATTGATTTATATGAAGTACAGTTGAAAACGTGCGACTTAACTAGTTGTTTACAGTTGTAGTATACAGAACCCTGCGCGTACCTTTGCCGTGGAGCTGTTGGCGGTTCTCCGTGCCCTTGAGGCTCTCGGCGGTGTGCAGCAGCTCGTCCAGCTGCGGCTTCTTCTGCTCCAGCTCGCGGAGTACGCCCTGGGGATGAGGATACTCATCAGATTTCGCAGTAATTAAGATGAAGTAAGTGGGCGGAGCAGTAGAAGTAAGTGGACGGAGCAGTAGAAGTAAGTGGGCGGAGCAGTAGAAAAGCACGATCCTGCTCATGCCTTGGGCGTCGTCATTAGCACTGCTCAGCGCTCAAACATTGAGTAGGCTGTGGATTTTTTTTGTATATTTTCTTTTTCACTTCGTTTGTTTTATCAGTGAAACTGTTAAGGAAAAAGCATTTAAGTATATAATATATAATATGTGTAGAGAAACAGAACGGCTTGTAAAGAATTTTTCAAATCCAAACATTTTTTATTTTTTCTTCTATGCTATAGTATAGAGGGAGAAATTCATGACTGGAGGCAATTGTGTCGGTTTAAATGTGCCTGTGCGCTTTAAGTACTTTTGGGTGCTAGACTAACTGTGGTGGCCGACGGCGAACTGCAGGCCTAGTCATAAAAAAAATCAAAACTCTTTGGAGTTTGTTCTTATTAAGAAGTGTCAGTGCATCCTCACAAAATACATGATAATAATATCGCCGTAGCCGAATTTCGGCAACCGTGACCATATCTGTGGAGACGAGGCAATTGCGCGGGATATATTGTGCACATGTGTGTGCGCAGACAGAACAGCGCACTATACTCCCTCAAGCTCCTCTGCCGATGAGCCGCGGTCAGACACGACCAATAAAGACGAAATCTGGCGCAGGAACAACGGCTTACATGCTCTCCGAGGCCGGGGGCGTGACGTCGCCTACAGCCCGACTTCAAGCTGTTGTTAGAAATTTAAAAAAATCCCAATAACATTTTCTTGGTCTGTGGTTTCATAGGTTAGGTTAGTTAGGTTCCCCACCATGGTTCAAGCTTTGTCATGGCGGTGGGGTACAGTAGCCTGGGGTGAACCCAAGCGAAGCCAATTGAACCCAGGGGGAATTTTTGCAACTTCTAAGCTCTTATAAGAAGGGGGGGCTAAAGAGCAACAGGAGGAGGCGCTTTTGCGCACTGGGCAAGGGGCGAGGATGAGAGCCTCACCCCATTGCACTGTCCCAAAGTCGGTGTGGTTGTCCTGTGCGGAACAACCCCATGTGCGGAGGTGGAGTCGGTCCCTTAGGGGACTGACTATCCGTCGAGGTGTCCTGATGATTTGTTGTTCCGGGGCACCTCACTTAAGGCGGCACTTTTGGCACTGGCGGTCGTTTTTGTGGGTATTCGGCACTATAACCTGCCGCGAGTCCCACACTCCACTGGACCTCACCCAGAGCCAGTGAAGGCGAGGAAAAGCGTTTCCCCGCGTCAACAAAAAAAGGTTAGGTTGGTTGAACAAGTGTACCACTACAGGACGAGACATAAAATACATAAAACTCGTTAGTACAGAAATAAGTTCTCGCTAGTATTATGTGCCAATGGTACCTCCCCGTTCGTGCCGGCCTAATTCTGGTGCTATGAAGCAATGACACTAATGAGTACAAACTGAGAGCGTATAGAGTACGTAGTACGCCAGAGCGTCGCTCGCACTACACGGATATTATTAGCTCCTTGTAGTGCCTTCATCGATTCACCTGGCCCGGGAGAGCGTGTTGCTTTCCACAAAAAATTTTCGTCCTTTTCGGGAAATGTTTAAGGCTTTCACATTTTCATTATCATCATTTCGTCACTGTAAGAGGATGTGCCATGCCGAAACCATTGTCAGGACTGCAGAGTCTAGGTCTAATATCCGCGTGGTGGCTATGATTTCGCGTTTGGTGTAGTTTGTTAGAGCGTTGTATGCGCGTTGTAGCGAAGAGGTGAAGAAAAGCAAATTACTATGTAATGCGTTTCCACTTATGCCAATGTTAATGGGCGTTGTCACTAAGAAGCGTCTACGAGAACATTAATATTTTATTAAAGAAAGTTTCCATGGGAGTCTGCATGTCTTCACAGCAGTCGCGTCGCCCGAGGATGTGTGATACAATCACCGACGCATAGACAATGTGCATCTACGCAAAAAATAAATCTAAGTGGACGCATCACTCGGTGGACGCTAGTTACGCTCTCTCGCTTGCAAGCTCCACTCGTTCGGCACATTACTATGACGTCATACTTTTTCATGCATGCAGCTAGCGATATCAATTTTCAAGATGTTATCAATAAAAAATAAACTGCACTGTTATTTCATTACTGGCGGTACCTTGTGGTTTGACCCACACAACTCGCGTAATAACAGAACAATCTAGCACTGAGACCATGACCGGCTCTGGTTGGGGTACAGTAGCTTATTGGGCTCGCCGCACAAAATATATTGCCGAATACCCACAAAAACCACCGCGAGTGCCATAAGCGCGCCTTTGGTGATGTGCCCCGGAACAACAAATCATCAGGGCAACTCGACGGCTTGTCAGGGGCCGACGCCTCCTCCACAGGAGCGTCGCCCGGCACCACAAGACCACCCTTCCAACTATGGGGCAGTACAATGGGCAGTGCAATCCATCTGCACACCTCGCCCCTACGCAGAAACGCCTGCCTCTCCTGCACTTTAGTCCCCTCTTGTGATAGGAAGGGTAACATGAGCGTCTCCTCCTCCTGCTCTCTGGTCCCCTCCTCTTATAAGAGGAGTGCAAAGTAGTCCCATCGGTACATTTGGCTCCGCCCGAGTCCATGAGCTCCACAACCATGACAAGGCTTGACCATGACCATGGTGGGGGACCAGTTCGTCCTGTCATAACCGCGCTCAAACAAAAGAACAACCATTTTAGCTTTATAATATGTACAGACTTACAGTAGAGTCTTATAGTAGATGTATCTCTACATAATAATGTGCGTGAATGACCAACAAACATACAAACAAATATTCGTATTGGTATTATACTAAATCCACTGCAACATATTCATAGTTTAGATTTTTTGTTTAAGCCACATTATAAAAGTAAATAAAATATTGAATATGCCCTCTCTGTTACATAAGGTATAAGTAGTCATAAGGTATCTGTTTGGATTAGAAAGGGCCGAAACAATATGAGAGGACAGGTGCAAGGCTTCATTAAGATGTGGATGTATCAACCCGACTGCATCAGAAGGAGGGTCAAGAGTCCTGATGGTCACGGTAGGTCTACTATAAAGTGAGTTGGCTGCTCGCAACTCATGACCTTATAATGATACCACGACAGTCCCCTACAGTGACCGTGGGCCAACTGCTCGTAGACATAGCTACGAGCGTAGCGTACGGAGCGTTGTGGCAGGCCGTTGCCTGGCAACCGCCGCGCCACGCTACGAGCCGCACATGCGCACACGCGTCGTACCTGTATAGGGAAGTTCCTCGCGAATATCGACAATATTCCAGTAAATATTCTTAATCATGGCACATTATTTTATTCGGGTTGAAAAATAGCTTGTCTTTAGAAGATTTTTGAATCATAAATACAATGAATTACAGTACCACAAGTGAGCACTTAGCTCTAAAACTGACACACGTCGATTTGTTACAAACTGAACAACAAGGGTTGATCAGAAGTACCAGGCAGCGAATGTTCGATACACTTAAAACTTTGTAACACTTTTATATACAGTCTAATCAAGTCACTATTATTTTAACATGATAGACTTCATAGTGGTAACAATGTCGTAAGATTAATCGTAATTTGTAACGACCTTCAATTTGAGTTGCCGATAAAATCGGAGAAATGTGTATATTTTATTAATATTATAATAGAAAAGTGTTATGAATCATCTAAAATGCCAAATCTACTGGACGGATTTTTATTAACCTTGGCAATGTTGTAGATTATGTACCCGTGTAATAGCTTATAAATAATAATCCTAGGATATGGACATTTGAACTGGAGTTCTGCGTGGAAGACCAAGGGCGTGGCAATTCTCTTTCCATTTCCGTGCGTTACTGTCGTAACTTGTACTGGCGTCCGCTTCGTGGCTATTGGAATAGTGCATAGTGAGTATCAATCCACGGTAATTATATCAGTATACGTGGCTACTGCGTGTGTAGATAACTTATGTGATTTTACCGACAGTCCCAGTGAAACCAGTACTTTAATTATAGGTAGTGATGTAGCATCAGTGTACGTACTCGGAGATTTCAACGCCCACCAGCAGTTCATTTCAACCTTTCTAATTAACTTATAATTATTTGTAATGAACAGATGTGGTCATATATTAATATGAAACCATTGCCTATAAATACGCATACGTTTCATCCGCCTCCCTTACAACTCGGCGCCATCGAAAGTCGTAAATCGCTTTAAGTATTTGGGTCAAAGGGTGGCGGCTGACTTGCCCTATGACTTGAATACTAAGCGTGAACGAAGAGCATTGTTTGAAAAATGTACCGATCAAGCTGAAAGTCACTTTGTTTATGTCATCTTGTCAGATTGTTTTTGCTTGTGGCCAAAGCTTTAATGGATAAAGTTCATATAGTACCCTCCCATCATATACTCCCTTACTGTATAATACGATAATGCAATCATGATACTATAGGGGCTGCCGCGCTGCTGCAGCACGTCGACCAAGACCGCTGGAACAATTGAAGGAAGAAAGAATATACGCTATATTTTATTTATAAAATTAGCAATTAGACCAAAGCCTGGACGGATCGCTAGTCTATGGTTTCACATGAAAACAATTTGAACTCGATAAAGTAGATTCTCGTTGGCACATCACTACAGCGGGCGCCTGCGCGATTGCGCTCTGTTCCAATATATAAACTCACGATCGACTTGCTCCCGGCAGTCAAGTGTAGTCATTCGAACTGATAAGGCTGGACAAGCGCCGCCAATCAGTAGTAGGCCCCTTGGAAAGTATTATCATCATCAGTCTGGCCACGGCAGGTCTGCTTACAGTAAACGTAACCGTGGCCGATGTTCCGCTGCTCGCAGGTGGTGCGGTGCAGAGGGGTGCGGACGTCTGCTAGTGCTCTACAATAGAACAATAACTAATCTTCACAAATGCGGAATATTCTAACTGTTAATATATTTCTATCATTGCTTCCTTGCAGCTGAATTAGGCCGGCATATGATACAGCCGAAAAGTTACAGCTTTATCACTTATATGGATGTCTATGGGCGTTGGTAGTCCCGAAAAGCTTCCCAATGATCTTTTACCCCTTATACGATAAGAAAATTATAAAGTGTATTTTCTTCTCGAATAAGGCCAAACAGGCAACCGAGCCTATTAGTGGAGACGGACACTCTGACCCGCGATAGTGTTCAGAGGGTGTCACGAGTTTCGCTTTGACTTGCAGTACGCCACCGGAAACCCACATACTGCAAAAAACTCCACAGCATATCTGGCACTTTACGGTGATATTGTGTGTGCCAGCAATGTGGCATAAATACTCTTCAAAGTAAATCTTTAAAATAAAAAAACGAATTAAAACTTGGTAGAGTTCTCTCCTGTATTCCGGTACGAGATCTCTCTTCCTCTACTCACAAACCACATAACGTTACGCGACTGCGTATCCTCTTTCTGAACGAGCTTGGTCAACCACGCCCTCCCACCACTAATACTCCTGTATCTCCAGGGTCGACTGGTGACTATAGGATATGATAGCAGGGAGCACGAGGCAATGCAAGAAAACTGCCGTCGGACCCGCGACGAATTTAATCAGAAGAAAAAGGGGAGTAGGAAGTCTTTCCATTTTCCCTCCTCAATCAAAGCGGAGGCAGGATTGTAATTACTTAGACAATCAAAAACGAGACGCCACCAAGGTGAAACCCTTCTGATGTACACAACGGAATCTATACTAATGAAATATTTGATGTTTTTTTTTGGTTATGTGTTTACATTGTATAGGCCCTGAAACTACTGGACCGGTGTGAGAGGTACTTCCCCCGTCGTGCCGGCTCAATTCTACTACCATGCTGCATGGCACCTCTTACTAAAGCATGTACATAGGTACTAGTACACACCTTGCTTTAAATTCTCTCGTCCCTTAACCAAATCTCAAGTTTGTTATATTATTTGTTAGAGTTTCATTATCTTATCGCGAGTAATAAACTTCTGTTGTTCCTCTTCACACAGACGCCCGAATACTTCCACGAAACCCCCGTCTTATACACCGACGCCCGGACAAAGGCAGCGCGTCCTCAAAACTTCGATAAGAAACGATATATCATACTTTCTTTGAACTTTTGGAATTTATCTTATTTAGGGGGTCCCGAATGATTTTGGACAAATGGTTTTGAGTTTGGTGGAGACTTGCGGGGTGGTGATGATTATGTGATTTGCATTTGTTTTCAAATGATATTCCCAAGTACTAAGCGAAGCACAAAAGTGTAGCCTTACACGAGTGTCTCGGATAGGTAGTAATGTAGCAATGACACCGCCTCCTGCCGTGCTCCTTGTTATAAACAAAAGGCTATACAACAAAAACTCAACTACCCACACCCGGGGTGCTACTGGTGGTACCCCCACGTAAACAGAGCAGTCGCCCCTGCAATTCCGCGGTGTTTAATAAGCGGGGCTCACCCTCGCCGTGCTAGCGCTACCCCGACGTGCAATACGTGCTACTTGTGGCAGGTGGTGAGAAAAGCTTTTTTATTCGGCCAGCGAGCAGGTAAAGAGGGAGCTTGATTCTCGAGTAAAATCTACACATACATGTAATAAAACTAGGCGTTCCGTACATCTATGCTAGTATTTAGTATATACATTACAATTGCCGGAAGGATGTCTGCATGTGATCGCTTTTCTCAAAATTTACTAAACTGATTTTCATGCGGTCTACACACATGGATAAAGAACGTTTTTGTTAAGGTGTTATTCAGGCGCAAAATGATTGTATGTATGTTTGTTGATATTTCAGGTATATATTATAATCGTGAATAACAAAAATAATCCTGTCTCCAAAATTATACTTTTCAGGGGGGGAACCGCGGGCTCAGCTGGTGGGAACAACAAACGCTGAGCTACAGACACGGTGGAGACGTAACGGGTATTGAATGCACGAAGCACTCGTCCAGCCCCCGGTCGAATTTGTATCATAACTGAGCCGACTGCTCGTTTGCTCCTTACGCTAATGACGCAACAACAACAAAAATCCTTGCGCTGAGTCGAGAGAAGTTAGCTAGCTAACATTTGTTACTATTTAACTTGGCACCTAAAATATTCTCTACAGGCAAGTGTTAAAGTTCACTTTTGCTCCGCCGTTGGTTTGGAGAGTTTTAACACAAATTTATGATTTGATGATATCGATTCCGTCGGTACCGGAGGGTGCCTCCAGCCCCGGCGGGTCGCAGGTTTGAACCCATTCGTACTAATATATGCCATGTGAATGACTTTCCCTTTTCTTTTTACAATATAAGGGTACAAAGGAGAAATTGACGAGCTCCGTCACCAAACACGCCCAACACCCGCATGTGCAGACGCATTGCCCTCCTTCACTCCACCCCTCTAATGGGCCACCGCCCACTGTGTACTCACGAACCGGATAAAATTGCTATCACTATGTGAGGGTATCATCTGCTGTCGCGTGTCGAATGGCTTATGCGATTCTCATGGCCCAATTGCGCAGAAGTAGGACTAAGAACAACCGCCAACAACCGCTGAATCGGTTGCACCGGTAGCTCTTAGGTCTTAAATTTTTGAGTTCGACCGACATATCTGTAGCCATCGATTGTTCGTTTCTCCCTTTTTGTTATGAAAAATATGAAAATATTTATAGAACACTACTAAAAGTGAAAACTTAACAATTGTTTCTTCAAATGACAATACACATTGTGTATGCATCCTGGATACTAGTCAGAATAGACTATGACTTTACGTGGGGAGCCCTGTGACTAACAGATTCGGAGCAATTAGAGATAGGCTGCCGACGACGGCTCCAGGAGGATCCCACCCTGGACCGGTGGCAGTGCGTGAAATTAAAAATGAAGTCCGTTCGGATCAAACTCCAGCCGCATGTCTGTCGCAGCGGATACACTCACAGCTAGCGCTAACTAAAGTGCTAACTTTAGCTACTTGTGTTCCCACATCCGAACAAGCATGAAAATATTCCGGGGACTGTTCCGATGCGCATTCCTTCAACGGGTGGGGGAGGCTTTACGTATTCCGTCGGGGGGATTTCACCTCCTCAGCAATTTCAGTGTTACAGGCAATATACAAAGGAGGGGAAATCCAGTTCACTGTTTTTTTAATTTCCTTGTCGCTACATTCCTATACATAAACGGCGCCTGTGTTGTATTAATGCATAGCAGGCGAGCGGCGCCGCAGGAAATATTTATGTAAGAGGTAGCGTCATGCTGCATGGCAGGCGAAGTGGGCCGGCGTGACCGGGGAGATACCTCTTGCTCATGTGATACCACAGCAATGTGACAAACATACTGTTGCAATTTGTGCGATTTACAGAGACCCACTGGAGAACAGCACGAAGGGAGGGCAACGTGTTTGCATGAGAATTATGTGAGCCACCGACTTGAAGCGTAAGGGCATCGCATCTGAATTATCATGGCTTCGATGATCCTTTTTTACTGTACAGTTTCTATGTGTCGTAAGTTCGTGAGTCCGCTCACCTTCTGCTTGTCGAGCTGGTGCAGGATCTCGTCCACATCTCCGACGCTGACGGGCTGCGCTCGCAGCATCTCCTCCGCGGACAGCCAGTCGCGGATCTGCACACACATGAATATTAGAACAGGACACGTGTTAAATGTGGATTACAGAGTTAAATTAACTTCTCAAACCTTTTTTTTATTTTTTATTTAAAGACTATAATCATAAAGATGAAGTCAGCCTTACATCTACTTAAAAAGAACTATAAACTTAACTCTAAATCTCATATATATATATATATAGCGAATGGATGACAAAACTTAATAATCTGTCACTATATTCTAATTAAAAAAAACTCATTTTTTCAATATTTTACTTTTTTGATATTTACAACATTTCAAGTATTTAGAACATTTCACGTTTCTAAGTTTACCTACCCTTCAGAAACTACTCTATTTCACTAGATCCCATCTCTGCCGAACTGTCAGTGTAAAGCATTCGAGACTGTACATCTATATTTTTTTCCAAAATCAACCTTACGCGCATGATTTTAAGGTTTTTATAAAACAGTTTCTATTATGTACTATATATGAAAGAAGTGTTGTGCATTTCTTTTAAATATCTATTTTGAACATATTTTTTTGCAAAGCCTACCTTACGCGCATGATTTTAAGTTGTTTTTACAAAGTGCATAATTCATATTGTGCACATCTTTTACACGGACTGTTATACTCCTCGTTAGTATACGTTAGGGATGACGCAGGCACGGCTTACAGCCGAGTCAGCTCATCCGAGCTTCTTATGTAGGACTGCCGCTGCGTCGGACACTCACAGTGTCTTGTTTGGAAACCCGATATCTGGCTTCAGATAAAATACCAGACTTCGTCGAGACTACGAGTTAAGAATATGTTCCTTGTCATTGTCACCGTACTAACTACTTCACTGTAAGTCTTTAGTCACTACTCACTGTTTCTCAAGTTTACAGCATCGCTGTTTCCCAAACTCTGTACCGGATTATTTGAATTTGTATACCCAGATTAAGTTACATTTATAAATCTCGTGTAGATTTATAAGTGATTATTCCATAACATTTAAATACCTTCTTAATACTATATACGAGTAATCATGTCGGAAGCTAAAGCAGAACAAATCACACTAGAGGTCATCCTAAATATTTTAATCAAATTTATAGGCAAGTTTGATGGGAATAGAAATAAACTTAACCCCTTCTTAATTAATTGTAAGAATGCACTGGAATTAGCCATTGAAGATCAAAGAACTATAGTATTTAAGTACACTTTGAGTAGGCTTAAAGGAATTCACCGACTGGAAAACACAGTTCGGAGAAAAGTAACACTAGACATATTTGCTCACCGACATCCAAAACTGTAGGCAAGCACTAAACGAATCAGTCAATCAGTTTTCTCTGCGAATTGAGAGTTGCCTAAGTAAACTTCTAACGGAACTAAATATATCTATACACACAAAGAAAAAGGGAGAACTGACTGGTAGAGACGCGGCGATGGAGGACTTATATCTCTACGGTAGTCAGATGTCGTGACTGATAATATAAATGAAGCCATCAACCTCGCCATAACTAAGGAAAAAATATTTCAAGCGACAAGACGTACAAATGGGTTACAGATTAATAATAATAATAGAAATAATTATATACCAAATAATAATAATTCACAAATGCGACAAACTCCTAATTTCAATAGGGAACAACGGCTACCTCGGTTTAACTCTAACAACTATTCCACACCAGTATGTAGGTAAGCATCCAGGGCATAGTATAGAAAATTTCCGAAAACGGCAATACAATAATAACAGCATGAACCAAAATCATTCAAACGGGGGCCCGGGTCCATCGAGACCCAACCCTGTTCACTTGGGACGCGAGGACGTTGAAATCGACACCAAGCAAAGTATTAATCATAATCACCATCAATTCCCAAATCGTACCACATCCTGAAATACTAAATCGTACCACATCCCGAAATACTAAATCGTACCACATCCCGAAATACTAAATCCACTGAATCTTTAAAAAAACTACTAATCCCACTGATTCATACATTACTAAATCAAGAATCAATTCAACAACCTCTGATTCCGCTACTAATTCTACTAAATCAGAAATTGCTACGTTAAAAAAGGAAAAGGCCTGTCCTCTAGAAGTATTTGAAATAAACACCGATCATACAAATAAAACCTTACTGCATGTTCTGCTCTACACCCAAGTATCCGACATTCCTCTGGCTTTCCTAGTTAATTCTGGTTCGACTATTAGCCTAGTGAAACAAAATTCCATTATAAAAAATCAAACGCTCACTCGAGAACAAATAAAAATTAAAGACATAGACCCAGGTAAGGAATATATACTACACCCTAGGTCACTTTAATCTCAAACTATCACCGTCCGATAACTTAAATCATTATATACCCTGTAAATTTCTTGTAGTAGAAAACATTAATTTATTATATATATATATTTATATTAATTTGCCTTACGATGGTATAATAGGTAGTGATATTTTGAATTTATACCGCTGTAACCGCTGTAATATAGACTATAATCATGATAAATTAAAAGTTATGAAATTAAGCTAAACCTTTACGAACCTAATATATTATCATTCCAGCTCGTTCAGAGACAATTATAAAATGTTCCGTTGCTAACCCCGAAATTAAAGAAGGCTTAATAGTTGATCAGAATTTAAACAAAGGCCTGCCTGTAAATAGTTAACTGTCTCGTAAAGGTGAAACCCAATAATAGAATCAATATATCCGTTGTTAACATTTCGGAATCCCCAATACAAATTAAAAAAGACTTGAATTTGAAAATAATTCCGTACGACCCTGTCCCAGATAACGATCCTAACACTGTGACGGACAGTTACATACTACATCTCATAAAAATAATTTTCGACGGGTACAAGAAGTGTTAAGCAAATTACGTACTAGCCACCTTAATAGGGAAGAAGTCGACGCCCTTTACCGAATTTGTTCTGACTACTCCGACATATTTCATCTTCCTGGAGAGAGACTGACATGCACAGAGGCAATTCATTAAAACTGAATCAAATATCCGAATCCACACAAAATCTCCCGAAATTACCGTTCCCCCGAAATCCACAAATAAGAAGTTAACAAACAAATTAATGACATGCTACAACAAGGCCTAATAGAACCCTCAACTTGACCTTGCTCAGCACCTATATGTGTTGTTCCGAAAAAATTAGACGCATCAGGAAACAGGAAATGGCGAGTCGTGATCGATTATAGGAAACTTAACGACATCACAATCGGTGATTCCTATCCAATTCCCAACATAACTAAAATCCTCTACCAACTTGGTAAAAGCAAATATTTTAGCACTCTCGATCTCACATCCAGTTTCCACCAAATCAATATTACCCCCGAAGATTCAGCTAAAACCGCCTTTTAGTTCCTCGGCGGCATTACCAGTTCACACGCATGCCTTTTGGTCTAAAAAACGCGCCCTCGACTTTTCAACGTTTAATGAATTCAGCCCTATCAGGTTTACAAGGTGCGCGTTGCTTTGTGTATCTTGATGACGTCATGATATACTCTTTCGACCTTCAAAGCCAAATTCAGAACTTATCCACTATATTCGACAGGCTTAGAAAATACAATCTCGAACTCCAACCAGATAGGTGTGAATTCCTTCGCCGAGAAGTTGCTCACCTCGGTCATATTATAACCGAGGATGGCATGAAACCGAATCCAGACAAAATAGAAGCAGTTTTAAAATTTCCTACACCACAATCTCTAAACGAAATAAAGTCTTTTATAGGCCTCGTCTCATATTTCGAAGATTTATCCCAGATTTCGCTATGATCGTCAAACCTTTAACTTCCCTTTTCAAGAAAGGTGTAACCTTCCAATGGGATAATCAACAAAAGCTAGCATTCGATACTCTAAAACACAAACTCATCTCTACTCCCGTCCTTTGCTATCCTGATTCTAACAATCCCTTTATTCTCACTTGCGATGCTTCCGACTATGCAATAGGTGCGGTGCTGTCCCAAGGCCAAGTTGGCAAGGACTACCTGGTTGCTTATGCATCCCGCACATTGAACAAGAGTGAAAGTCATTGCACAGTCACTGAAAAAGGGTTGCTCGCAATTATATTTGATTGCAAAAGGTTCCGCCCTTATACATACAAATTTACAATTATAACAGACCACTAACCTTTAAAATGGTTGTTCAACCACTCCAATCCAAATAGTAAGTTGCAAAGATAGTGCTTGCAACTTGAAGAATTTGAATATGAAATAGTCTACCGTAAAGGTAGATTAAACTTAGCAGCACATGCATTATCCCGTTATCCTCTAAATCCTATTTTTCCTGATGATGAAGATGCACAATTATTCTCCGAACGTATACCTATAAACCCTACAGATGGACCTGTAGATCCTGTTCCATTTCCAGATAGTGTATTACAGGAGATCGGCATAGTCCCTTCCAATCCATAACCTTCAAATAGTTTCTCTCCAAATAATGAATCACCGTCTGAAAATAGTATTCTAACAAACCCTGTCAGCGAACCTACAGATTCTAATCCCCTACTCAGCAACGATTTATTAGGCACTGTTTCCTTAGAACTTAGTCCTCGGAGCTCCGACTGAGATATAGATTTCGACAATATATCCCTACCATCTCCAATAAACATCCCTAAGCCTCTAATTACAGAAAAATCTCAATCATCTTCTATCAGTAAAAATAAAAATGGAGAATATTCAAAATTTTTAAAAACCATTGCAGATAAAACCATTATCTTCAATACTAATATCATTGAAAATAATGAAACGCTTACTAAAACTACCTGTTTGCATGTCCTTATACCGACATGAATTGATCTTGATGAAGCTAACCCTTACCTACAAGACATCCTAATTAATATTTCTAACCAAGACGAGATACAACAGAGCGAAAGGGAATTACACTCACACAAAATGTTACAAATAAATAATAAAACAAACTACCTATTATTTACAAAACTACATACTTCGAAGAGAGTTCTTATTTTAACGATTTACCCATCTCTGGTCATCTTGGCTCTGTTAGAATGTTAAATAGAATTAAGCAGAAATATTATTGGTAAAAAATTGCACACCCTTTAAAGAAAATAAAGCTTACCGACAAGTAAACCGCGCGCCTATGAAAATCAGCACCACATCAATTGCTCCATTTCAACGTATTGTTGGTCCCTTGCCTGAATTAGGGACCGCTAAACTTAAATACATAATGACCTTACAATCGATCTTACAAAATTCTCTGTAGCATGTCCTATTAGATCAACCACAGCAGAAGAGACAAGCGATTGCCTAGTCCACTTCATTGCATTATTCGGCATTCCTAAAACTATTCTAACAGATCAAGGCACGAATTTCAAAGCTGATTTATTTAAGAAAACATGCAATTTTCTCAAGATCAAACAAATATGGTCAACCCCATATCATCCACAAACTCAGGGTGCCACTGAAAACAGTCTTTCAACTCTTAAGAAATATTTGAAGTCCTTTGTAAACGGTAATCAAGATAATTGGCTGTGTTATGTATATACACTGCACTACCAAATGCTCACTTTACGAACTTTTATTCGGGCTTAAACCTTTCTTACCCGACTCTATTTATAAGCCTCCTCAGGAATCTATCCATCCTGACTATGTCAAAATGCTCCAACACAGTTTGAAGCTTTCTCGTGACAAAGCAATAGAAAACATAAATAAATCAAAACAAATCTCAAAACCTATTATGACCACCGGACACGACAGATTTCATATAAAGTAGGTTTTTGTTTACAATTAAATTTGCAATAAAATATGATCAAGCAATTGAAACCGTTAGAGAAAATCAAAAAGAACTGGCTTCCTTAATAAAACAAAACATCTCAGTGACTACATCATCGTTGCTTTCAATTAATAAAACTTTACATAATATGATAATTAACGAGGCCCGTTTAAATGATGCAATCGACAATCTCTCGGCAAATATACATAATCTAAATAATGTCTCCGATAGTATATTAATTACAACAAATATTAATTATATTCTTAATCGTTTAGAGTCCACTCTTTGACTCTATCATTTCGTCTAGAAGACATTACGGACTCCATTGCTTTCAGCAGTAAAAATGTTTAACACTCGTCAGTGATAACGCCTTATCAACCTTATCGAGAACCTGCCGACAGTTATATACATCAAAATAACGATTTGAACTACCTGTTAATTTAGAGTTAGATTGTATGTATAATTTAGTTAAGTTATCAAATTTACTATGTTACTATATAAATAAGAAAATAATATTTGAATTAAGGATTCCTTTAGGGGCTACCCCCTATAGATTATAGTTTGTACCATAATATAGCTCTACCTGTACCTCATAATCCGGAAAATCCAAATACTTATATAACTGTTATTCCCAGCTTTAAATACACCGCAGTGACTAAAGACAAACAAACTTCTGCAACCTTGGTGACCTGGATAAATGTGACACCATTGGTAACCGAAATTACATATGTGAGGAGACGAACATCCTTTTTGTGAGTGAATACTAAAATAGATAAAATTTTGCTTTTATATTTTTAGCTTATAAGTTGTATAAGCGTATTATTGACAATAGAGTCATTTGTGTTCATAGGACGGGCGGAAGCATTGAACAATCAGCCCAAGTAGAGTTAAGTGATGATTTTAATGCTAGTAGTAGTTTACCTAGAATAAGAATTAATTAAGTAAAGTTCGATAATTAACCCCGAACTTTACTCTCGTCCGGGGAGCTGTTATACCCGTTGTTTGTATATGTTAGGGATGACGCAGGCACGGCTTACAGTCGAGTCAGCTCATCCGAGCTCCTTATGTAGGACTGCCGCGCGTCGGACAGTTAGTTACGCATTCTAATTCAATCCTACTAGTTATTTCTAAGTTCACTAATAAAGTCTAGTATTTAAATAAAATCTTTTTTAAAAAAAGCAAATTAGAAGCCCATCTTAACAGGACGCTTTCGGACGCTGACTGTGTATCTTGGTATTTTTGTAAGCGAGTGCACTAATAATTACGAGTATTATGACAAAATCGTTTAATGGGCAATGTTGACTCGTCTGATCCATATTGACATTTTTAAAATATTATAAGGATGCATAAGAGTAATCGGGGACTTTAAATGACTACTGACACCAATAAACATCCGCATAATTGGTACGCATATCCTCCTCCTTTCCTCCTCTACA
>JAFELO010000151.1:120295-170182 GCA_017140195.1 Eumaeus atala
AGAAAGTCGTGTTAGTTACACCACTTATAACTCAGAACAGATTTGGCTGAAAATTGGTAAGGAGGTAGCTTAGAGCCAGAAGACGGACATGGGATACTTTTTATACCGTTCGACAGCGTTCCCGTGTGACTTGACATGAAACGTCAGTCACTATAAAACGTGGTATAACAAAAAAGAATCAGACTTGGAATAACAAAACGCAAATGACAGCTATGTAATTGACGTAAAATGACAGCAAGGTAATGAAGTAAAATGACAGCTATGTAATGACGTATGGATGACAATTTGATATTTGTAAGAAATCAATATTAAAATTATTTCTATTAAATAAATAATGAAGAAGTGGATTAAAGTGAAGTGAAGTTTAATCAAAAGTGAAGTGAAGTTTAATTAATGATGCCGCGACCAAGACGATCGAATCTTTCCCGACAAAGCCGTAATGCAAGAAGAATACAAAATACTGCAAATGAAAGGACTGAAGAAGGACAAGAAGTTGCACGTGAACAGCGCCGCGATAGTATGACTCGACTTCGTGCTTCTCAATCACGAGAACAAAGTGAAGCAGCCCGTGAAACAGCTCGGTTGGCAATGCAGAACCGTCGAGCGAACAACAGAAGGCAACAAATAGATAATTTGCGACGCAGAACAAGATATTTAGGTGATTTGAATCGAGCAGCGTTTCGATACGATTGCAGCAATGATTACAGCTTGCATCCTAGCATTTGCATTGGGCAAATAAATGATGTTTGCGAGTATTGTAATGCATTGAAGTTTTCCGGAGAAACGCCTGGATTATGCTGCCTTAATGGTAAAGTGAAATTGCCAGTGTTGACTCCGCCACATGAGCCATTGTATTCATTGCTTTGTGGCGAAACACGAGAATCACGCCACTTTCTTGCAAATACTCGAAAATACAGTAGTTGTTTCCAAATTACGTCATTTGGGGCAGACATTATCGAAGAAGGAGGATTTAATCCTACATTTAAGGTATTTATTTTTCTACTTACATAGAATGTAGTTAAAGAATAACTTACTTTGTCTATTGGTATTATATTTGCTAATACTGAACTCTACTCTCCCACAGAAAAAGTGTTTATAACACAGTTAATACTGTCTGGTTTTTATTTTGTAGATACAAGGACATATTCACCATCGAATTGGATCATTACTACCTTTCGAAGATACACAGAATAAATTTTTACAAATATATTTCATGGGCAACATGGAAGGACAACTTGATCGACGCCTAGGGATCAATGCAGGAATGAAGCGAGCAATTATTCAAGACTAGCAGTGTCTGCTTCATGAACATCATGCGTTGGTCAGGTTGTTTAAGAGTGCTTTAGAGCGCATGCCAAATGATGACTATAAAGTTGTCATCAAAGCAGATATACGACCATCTGGAACACACGAACGCACATTTAATGCTCCAACAGTAGACGAAGTTGCCATCCTGATTGTTGGTGAACAATTGGAAAAACGCGATATTGTGCTTACACGTCGCGATAATGGGCAACTGCAACTGAACTGCAATCTGAAACTCATCGATCATATGACGCATTGCAATACCCACTGATGTTTTGGCAAGAAGATGGATATTATTTTAATATTAAAATGATAAATCCATTGAATGGTAAAGTATCAGTATCTTAATAATGGTTAATGTCTGCATTATTTGTCTTTGAAATGGTTAATTATCAAATTTTTAATTTCAGGTGAAGAAACTACAAACCAAGTTAGCTCAATGAATTATTATGCATATCGTTTGATGATTCGTCAAAATGCTGACAACTATTTGCTACGGTTTCGTCGATTATTTCAGCAGTATTGCGTTGACATGTATGTAAAAATAGAAACGGAACGTTTAACATTTATTAGGTTGAACCAAGCCAAACTGCGTTCTGAGAAGTACATCCATTTACGTGATGCAGTTAGTACTGAAGGAACTGCAGCTAATATTGGTCGATTAACTATTCTGCCGGCGACGTGCATTGGTAGCCCACGTGATATCCACAAGATGCAATGACATATGCTCGTCATTACGGCCGGCCAGGTCTCATTATTACTTTTACCTGTAATACAAAATGGATAGAAATTACTCAATTGCTGCTTCCCGGACAAACATCAAATGATAGACACGACATCACAGCACGTATATTCAGGCAAAAAATTCGATCCCTGATGAACTTTATTGTTAAACAACGCGTCTTTGGAGATACGCGATGCTGGATGTATTCAATCGAATGGCAAAAGCGAGGGCTGCCGCACGCACACATTCTTATTTGGTTAGTGGAAAGAATTCAGCCTGACCAAATAGATGACATCATACGTGCAGAGATTCCTGATCATGAAGTCGATCCAGACCTACATGATGTTGTTACTACTAATATGATTCATGGACCGTGTGGTGCCATCAATACCAAATCACCTTGCGTGGTCGATAGAAAGTGCTCTAAACGATATCCACGGAAATTAACGGCGGAGACTGTCACTGGCAACGATGGGTATCCGCTGTATCGGCGTCGATCACCAGATGACAACGGTCGAACTGTCACAACAAAAGTGAAAAGAATGGATTTCGTTGTCGACAACAGTTGGATTGTTCCATATTCGCCTCTTATTTCTAAAAGACACATTGCAACGTTGAATACTGCAATTCAGTTAAGTCCATAAAATATATTTGCAAATATGTCACGAAAGGCAGTGATATGGCGGTTTTTGGATTGCAATCCTCAAATACCAACGATGAAATTTCACGCTATCAAGTTGGTCGTTATGTGAACTGTAATGAAGCGATTTGGCGTAAATTCGCATTTCCAATTCACGAAAGTCATCCTACTGTTATACATTTGGCGGTGCATCTGGAGAATGGTCAACGAGTATATTTCATGGCTTCGAATGCTACGCAACGTGCTGAAACACCTCCAGCAACTACATTGACCAGTTTTTTTGCAATCTGCCAAAGCGATCAGTTTGCACGAACTTCGCTTTACTCGGAGATGCCACGTTATTATACTTGGAATGCTTCATCCAAGAATTTTCAAAGACGGAAGTAAGGTGATGCGGTTCCTGGGTATCCAGATGTGCGTTCTACTGATGTTCTTGGTCGTATGTATACAGTTCATCCAAAGAATGATGAATGTTTCTATTTGCGGTTGTTGCTGGAAAATGTGCGTGGTTTAACTTCATTTGAGACACTACGAACCGTTAATGGTGTAATATTCCCAACATATCGTGCTGCATGTGAAGAATTGAACTTATTAGAAAACGATACCCATTGGGATACGACAATCGCTGAAGCCACTATCTCCGCATCTCCAAGTCAGATACGCACATTATTCGCTATCATAATTTCGACATGTTTTCCATCAAACCCATGTAACCTGTGGCACAAATACAAAGATAGTATGTCAGAAGATATTTTACATCAAAGTCGTGTCAGTTCCAGAAATCACTATATTGAGATGAATGAGGAGATATATAATCGTGCTTTACTCTTGATCGAAGATATGTGTTACCTCATGTGCGGTAATTTATTAATCAGTTTAGGAATGCCAGCGCCAAATCGTGAAATGAATGACGCATTTAATCGAGAATTGGATCGGGAACGTGAATATGATCACCAGGAATTAGATTTAGTAGTTCAAAGGAATGTGCCCCTGTTGAATTACCAGCAAAAGGAAGTTTATGATACTCTAATGAAGGCAATCGCTGATGAAAATGGTGGTTTATATTTCCTAGATGCCCCTGTTGGAGCTGGCAAGACATTCCTTATGTCATTAGTTTTAGCAACTGTTCAGGCGAGATCCAACATAGCGGTTGCAGTTGCTTCTTCTGGAATAGCAGCCACATTGTTAGAAGGATGCCGTACGGCTCAATTAGCATTCAAATTACCGTTAAATCTTCAAACTATTGAAGAACCGACGTGTAACATTGCAAAACACTCAGCAATGGCCAAAGTTTTAGCGGCATCGAAAATCATCATCTGGGACGAATGCACAATGGCGCATAAACGTGCATTAGAAGCACTTAACCGAACATTAAAAGATATACGCAATGACTCGAGATGTTTTGGAGGAGCAATGATTTTACTGTCTGGCGATTTCCGCCAAATACTGCCAGTAATTCAAAGATCTACGGCTGCCGATGAAATAATCGCTTGACTCAAATCGTCAAATCTATGGCGCTATGTGAAGAAACTGCAGCTGACAACAAACAAGAGAGTTACATTGCTTAATGATGCATCTGCTGAAGATTTCTCGGAGCAATTGCTGACTATCGGTAATGGTCAAGTACCTGTCGATGAATCGAGCGGATTAATATCATTTCCAAATAATTTCTGTAATTTTGTCTCATCAAAAGACGATCTTATCAACAATGTATTTCCAAATATTATTTCTAACTACAAAAATAATGAATGGTTGAGTGAGCGAGCAATTTTAGAATAAAGATGTAAATGACCTGAACTACATAATTCAAAATAAGATCATTGGAACAATGCATTCATTCAAATCTATTGACTGCGTCACAAATGAAGATGAAGCCACCAACTATCCAATTGAATTTTTAAACTCTTTGGACGTGCCTGGCTTACCACCGCACAATTTACCCCTAAAGGTTGGCTCCGTAGTAATCATGCTTCGAAACATAAACCAACCGAAACTGTGCAACGGTACGCGTTTGGTGGTTAGTAAATTGATGAACAATGTAATTTACGCTACGATAATGATGGGAAAATTCAAAGGTGAGGAAGTTCTCATTCCGAGGATCCCGATGATCCCAACCGATATGCCGTTTGAATTTAAAAGACTTCAATTTCCGATACGTCTTGCATTTGCCATGACCATCAACAAATCACAAGGCCAATCCTTAAAAGTTTGTGGTTTAAATCTAGAACATTCATGTTTTTCCCATGGTCAATTATACGTGGCATGTTCACGGGTCGGAAGACCATCTGCGTTGTTTGTTTTTGCGCCTGATAATAAAACAAAAAATGTCGTGTATCACAGGGTATTTAAGTGAAGAACAACCTATGTGCTAAAATACAGAAATAATAAAAATAAAATTATTTAATTTCTTTTTTGTATTTTTTCCAATAAAAAAAACACAATCTGCGTATTTATTACCATGAAGGCGGAACAAAGTTCGCCGGGTCAGCTAGTATATATATATATATATATATATATATATTCTATATCTTGCCAGATTTTAGTTGGCTGAGGAAGCCAAGAGAATACAGGATCTTATTGGTTCTGTTTCCCTTTTCAGAGCTCTACCTCCTTTATAAATTTTGATTTAATATGAAGATATGATGTCACTATAATCTTCAACTATTGAATTTGTGGATTGAAGAACAATCCGTGTGCAATTGGTGGAGAGCATAAGAAAAACTATACATAGAAAAGAGATTAATCCGTGTTGCAGCAGGGAGTCTCGGACAAGAGTGGTTTGATTCAATTGTTTTTTGTATTATTTCTTGTATTATTTTATTTACGATTGTATTTGATTGTGAATACGGAGAGACCCTCATTAAGTAAATATATTTAAAAGACTGGCTAGACCTGTAACATGTAACAGTCCCTTTTACCTCAGAAGTGGTGATTTCTTGTTTAGAATTTTGTAAGGATCGCCTACTTTTATCTTGAACGGGCTACATGCCTCTCGGTGTTCGCCTTCTGTGGTGTTATGGTGCGGGTGTCGCCTGTTAAGACCATTAGCTGCGTGGGGTCCTGGGTTCGATCCCCAGACCCGGCAACTGTTATGAAATGTTTCTCAGATTATTCTGAGCATACATTACATAGTCTGAGATTGGTATGTACTGGGTACGCTGTGCCCGAAGTGGCCATAGGCTTGCCAGCTATGTCATCATAGACCTCAGTACCTCGGCTAATCGTCGGTGTGCTAGTACATCTACTGGACTTGCGAGTTGTGCATGTACTAGCATACCTCTGCCTACCTCCTCGGGGATAACAGGCGCTAAGGTACTACTAATTCTACCTAGGCCCATGAGTGTTTTCATCATAAATACAATGTTGGGAGCTCGGCTCACTTCATAATATATGTGTTCTCGGGCTGAGAGTAGTTTTATTTAACCCCTCTAGTTCGTGTCAGATTGAACGCATTCTTATCCTCTGCTATATACGAATCGAACCCATGACCCATTTGTCCGTCACGCTCAAGTGAACCCCTCCAAGGCTCCGATGACCAAAGGAGGTAAGTAATAAAGACGTAACAATATGACGGGCGCGTGGTCCGGTCGTCCCCGGGGCCCCGCGCGCTCCCGATACTGATTTACAGCCTGGAACCTCGAAATATACGGACTGGTATTTGGTGAAAAATCGCACCTATTCCAATTCCACATTTCAATACCAATTATGTCATTTATGGAACATTTTCAAACGAGATTTTTTTTCTATACAACAACAAGCACGTTCATGTCCTAATTGAACAAGCGGACAGTAATAAAATCTAGTGCCGCATAATATGTTGAATTATGTAATCTTTACATAATTCAACATATTATGTATGGGAATCATTATCATCTAGACATGACAGTATCTAACAATTTATTTTTCGTTACTTCAGTAAGGAAATCAAGTTTTTGAATTAATGACGGCAATGTTACTTTTCTCCTTGAATTATTCTCATCTTGATGTCCATGGGCGTCGGTAGTCTTCAAAAGGCTCCGATTGCTCGTTTGCCCCCTTTTGCAATAAAAAAAACTTGCCTACTTCGAATGATATAATTTTCACTTTCAACTTCAACAACCAGTAAGTATATGTCTACTTCTAAAGTAAGGTCGGCGTTTATATGGCCGGCACATTCGGAAAAGGGGGGGGGAGGGTACCTCTGTATTACCTAATACAGGCGTCACTTACGTTCGTGGATCAATTTAGCTGCAAATGCAGTAATGTTACTACATTTTTTTACCCGCGCCGTGTGCTCGCACAATACACTCCCGTGTGTTTCGAGCTACCGAGGCGTAATGGTTTCGGCGCCCACTCGTTGGGTTGCTTTACTGAGCTCTACATTATACGACATGTCGGGTTTTGCCGCACTGCGAATATGCGGAATGTATTATGTATTAGTAATGGCTGCCTCAACGTACAGTGTACACGAGGCCTGACCTATGTTCTTATGTAGCGTGTGTATCCAGCCTGGTATATACCAGGATGTTTATATCCTAAGATACATTTTGAGTGCTGCGTAGCAGCTACGAGGAGCATATAAAAACTGTTCATAGAAGTGAGAACTTAAGACTATCAACGAACCTGTATGTGGCAGCATCCACTTATAGCGTTGCGTAGCCCCTCTGCTAGGAGTTAGCATATGCCGCGTAGCTACTAGGAGCGTATGCTGCATAGCACGCATTTAGCTTTTTTAAAGGATTTTCGTGGAGTTTTTGTATTCGATGTACCAACCTGTAGGGCGCTGGAGTCGAAGGTGGCGAGGAGCGCGGCCGGCGAGCTCTGCGCAGAGCGGCGCCGCTGCGCCACCCGCACGCTCCAGTCTGCAACAATCATCATGATTAATATTCACTTCACTTTGTAAAGAGTCGCAGTCGGTGTATGTGAGTGTGGGTAACCTCTGGGTCGTGCAAATGTTTGAAAAAACAATTAAACAATGAATCAAACGTGTAATCAAAAATCTGCAATATTTACAAACATAATTACAAGCAGAGTAATAACCTGGTAGTATCTGTCCTCTTGACTAAATGTAAGGCATACGCTTTTGTATTGAAAGAATAATTAAATCATTGTAGAAATAGTAAACCAAAAATCAACAATCGATCAAACAATTTTTATTTGGCTTCAGTGAGCTAGTCTCTGTAGAGGTTCGCCGTTGCCACTGTTATTATTATCCGAAAAAGTATAAATTTCAGACACCTATGAGAACTCTACTGCGGAGCTCACAGTTTACCTGCTCTAACTTAGTAACGTAATGCCGTTTAACCGAACCACAATCTGTTTAACTGCGGTATGACTGTACGGGTTGCGGTGAAGCCTTTGGCGCGGACTCGATAAGGAGGATTAACTGAGCCCCTGTAACACAGCTCGCTGCCTGCGGTTTGATATTCACTTGAACTTCGCAAAAAGATTTAAATAGGTTCTTTTCGTACAGATATTTATAGTGAGTCGCTTTTACGTTGGACAATAGTTAAAATGATCAAAATTTATTGAACACGTGATACTGTTACCGACACCACGTGTGGCGCCATCTATTACAATATGCGTGTACTTATTTCAAAATTCCAATCAATTTGTGTAAAATATAGTGTTAATAGCAGTTTACAATTGGTAATTAATAATGAAATCAATATTCAAAAGTATTTCCTGCAAGTAAATATTTCCTAATGATTCAAAAACTACACACGTAACAAAACATTTACGCGTTTCATTTCTGGACTTTACTGCTTAATATAAGAAAAAATGTGAGGAAAATAAGCGTGTGAAACATTTCACACTCAGAATAATGTTTTACACTATAGTGCAGAATAACGTTTTACATTTTAGCGCAGAATAACGTTTTCCACTTCAGCGTCTTTGCATTACTTACGTCTATTGCGCACCTTTTACTTCAGATGGTAGTCATTCTTAAGGAGTATACTCTATAGGACCACTGTTAGATGTAGAACTCTTTCAACGATAAACTAAAAAGCCGATTCCTTGCTACTGGCTTGAACTATTTCAATGAAACTATTTCAATATTAAATAACGCTGGCTTAGAGACTGGCACCAAAACAGAAGCGTTAAGCTATCAGGACATTAATCATGCTGGTGTGGCGACGATTCGACGAAACCGTACAACATGACTAGTGTATAAATCTTGTCACGTAATCCATTACGCAGGTGTAGCGCGACGGTGACGGGGTAAAGCACACCTTACCACCCTCAGTTAGGGTCCGTATTGGGGTGGGAGTGAGTAATTCCAATTTGGCTAGCAATTAAGACAAAATGAAAATAATTTCCCGCGAGCACTAAATTGACATCTGACAGGTGTTTGTCCTTAAACGTCATGCTGAGCGGGCGTTTTGAGACGGCGATGACAGTAAACTGTCGAAACCTGTTGGCAACTACCGGCCCAGAGATACGCGGAATTGTTACGCAAATGCGTCACCGTCCTACCCCCTTTTCCCTCCAATAGGCCACCTGAACCGCGACAGTGTGTATCTCTTTATTGTGTGAGTGGGGCTTGTTGTGCAGCCAACAGCATAGATAGCATGGCACTGTCTCTTACTAAACTTTATAAGTGGTATTGCGCTCCAGTGGATTCCGGAAAGAAGAAGAATCGTAACTTGATATACTGACGAGAGAGATCCGTATTGCTTCTGTCAGCCTGGACGTTATGATGGAAAATAGCCGGTAGGAACGGAGTGTCCTATTTTATCAATACCCTGTTAGGCCAATGCGAGTTCTTCTAAATACTGATCCCGGGACCGATACGTTCCAAGAGCACTGCGCCAGAGGGGTGTCAGGTGTCAGGTGTCAGGTGTCAGCTTTGCATAACATTTTGTTCTCCTTAATTTTTTTGACGGGAAACTGGGAGATAACTGCGTCAGGAATTTTAATGGAAATAAGGGGGTGGTCGTGAAGGGGTGAAACTTCAATACCCCATCCCCACTGCTCTTGGGAGATAATCGGAACGCATTGGCATTCAGAGACTTTTCGTTGTGGTGTTTCATGGCACAGAATACAAACGAGAACATGTAGTTAGAGAATAGCGTATTGTATGCCTCCGGGAAACTACCAAACTGCTCGAAACGCGAATGTGACCGATAGGTACACCCCCCCCCCCCCCCAGCACTAATGGCCCAACTCAGAACATAACGTTAAGCCGTCGGTCCCCCTGGCTGCGGCTGGCTTTTCCGGTCGAGTAGGACTGACGATTGTGGGTAAATGAGGGAACAGAGTGCACCTGTGCCCGCGCGCATATTTGTGCACTATAACATGTGTATGACAGCTAGTATACAGTTGGCTATAGCCACAATTTGACCAGGAATACTAATGAGTTTAATGACTACTATTCACCTTTCAGATTAATGAAAATTAACAGAGTTTTTTTTCCACTTCCTTTTGTAGAAGCCTCCATAAAATGACGCAATAAAATTTCGTAGATCGGAATTTTGTTATAACAAATAACCCACATCTATCTATCTACTGACATTATAAAGATGAAGGATTCTTTGTAAACTGACGTCAGGTGAAGAGAGAGACAGAGAATGTTTTTTGTTGTAATACTTAAATCTCAGGAGTTTTTGAACTAATAGGCACCAATTTGAAATTATTCCGCTCTTCGACATCCCATTTATTGTGGAACGCTATGGGCTACATACCATCATATTAGCACCATGGGAGTACCGCGGGGCTGCTATTTTGCTATAATTATGACCGCGGTGTGAAACTCAACGTGAACTAAAATTACACGAACCAGCTGAGAACGATTTACACTGCGCTAGCAGCGCTCTGAGAGCATTTCATAACGAGTGTAATTGCTGAGTTGCAGTCTAATTCGACTGTACCGGGGAAGTACCTACTGTAAGATATAGTGATAGCACCATGGGGTGCAGCCGAAATGGGCCCTCATGACCGTAGGGTTACTTCTCAACCTGATGATGCGCGATAGTTTTACCATCTCATTTAGTTTGTATTGCAAGTTTTCGAAGGCCAACTGAAGAATCTGAGAGAAGGAAGGCATCAAAACGCCTAAAGTCAGACTTTAGGCATTGTTAGTCATGAAAAGATGAGACTGCGTCTTAGCTCCCTTATAGTCGTTGAACTAAACTGCACTTAATTAAAATCATTGTGCCTCCATCACTAGACTCGGCCCGTCGTCCTCGAGCCGGATTGCCGGATTGCTGAACGCTTTTTAATTGCGCTCTACGTCTAGGTGTTTCAAGTGCTTAGAGCAATATGACAATACCATAATGTAAGCCGATGTGTAAGGTATAACAGCATTGACGGAGAATCGGGTCGGTTCCCTCACAAGCCGCATGAGCGCAACGTGAGGGCGTAGCCGTTACTTCACTCTGGAGAGGTGCGTCAGTTGTGATAACACTGCAGAAAAGATTGAATCTTAACACTACGCGAATTTTTCAGCATTTCATTTCATACTTTTTTTATAATTCCTTGATACATTTGATTTCCTATTCCTAAATAACAGAACAAAAGACACAAAGTCGCGGACACCAACTAGTTGGTTTAGATATCATTAGTTCAAACTCACGCACTAGTTCCTGTCTGTGAGCAAACGATTGGGCGTCGCCGCAAAACTTGTTTATATAAAGCGTTTAGTATACGTTTGCAGTTAAACAATGAAAATTTGGCACAAAAAAGTGAAGTTAATTGAAGTTTTCATTCTTCACAAATAAATGAACTTCCACTTCATTTTTCTGTGCCGAACATCACAGCTTCAAAGCTTTTAATAATCTTTGTGGCTCAAATGGATCAATGATGTGTGAGATGTAAACCTTTTTTTCCGCTAAACCAAAGAAATACATCAATGCGCATACAACTATAATAATACTCTTTCACTTATATACAATAGTGAGGGGGTAAACGAGATGCAATATCCTTTTTAATTCGGCTGCCGACGGGCCACCGGAAGTGTATTAAGCCACCGCACTTACATTGACTATAATACCTGTACACTATATAGCATAGAGAGCGCACCACTGCCTGGAAACGCGTACCAAAGAAGCCTATTCGATAAGGCTAAACGCTAACACGCGATACGAAATGGTCCTTGACGAGCCGGATGTATCTCGCACAAGTGATATCATTCGCCTACTGAAAAGACAATGATCAGCCTGCAGTCTCACGTGGCTCCGAATGTTCGTTTGTGCAATAATAGAATACACAACCCAGCGAGAGCTGCACGGTCTCAGCGGGAGGACGGTGTACGCGCGGCCTCTTAATACATTTATGTGCTGCACATAATTGGATAAAGGTATTATATTCATGACCCTGCTTGTGAGTATTCGTACAGTGCCAACGTAAAGAGTAGAATGGCACTTACAAATAAAGAGACATTATACAAAACACGCATGAAACCACAGGCCTTGCCTGGTACATTCGCACATTAGACCTACACAGACACACGGAGGCTCTGAGCTCCCCACTATCGGAGGGACTTTTTTTACTGCACTATGATATACCTTAGTGTAGAATGACGTTGCACTTTTACAATGAATATAATAATAACAATATTAGTTGATTTGTCACACCACGTGTCACACCACGTTAGCCTAGCCCTGTGATAAGTACCTTAAGAAGAAGAGTCACGGAACAACGGAAGTATATTTAATTTTATACATTTATATATATATATATATAACATTCATTTCATAGGCGGGATTCAAACCTGCGACCTCTCTCGGCATTTATAATTGGCTCGATAAATTTACTCACTAAAGATTAGTGCACACGTTACCAGTGCACCAATCTTTAGTCAATAAATTTATCGCCAAAAGTCCAAAGTGCATATTTAAAACAAGCTCCGCCATATTGAATTTTTAGTGACGTCACATGTCAGTGAAGTTCCACGGCTTGCAAGTTACACGCGTATGCAGAGCTCGATCAGACAGCAGGAATGATTTGTAACTTTTGGAAATATGATCATTGAAATATTATATATACTTATTGTACAGTTTAGTTCGATCGAGTTTCGGTAGTAAAATAGATTTCGGTTTAGTTTCCGATTCGACGGCTAACCTGCCGAAACCACAGCCCAAACCGAAACTACTTTCAGGAGTTCTCGTGCTGTGAGGAGTTCCATATTCATATCATGACTGGCTTGTGTTTGCAGTTAAACTTTCGGTTTCGATTTCAGACGAAACTAACACCATTTCCGAAACCGTTCGGTTTTTATGTAAATACTAAAGCTTAGTAAAAACTTATAAAAACATTGTATATCTATTATATATTAGCGGATAGATTTTTTATAGACGGGTTTTAGTCAATTTACAAGTTTCGTAATCTATATAAACAAAAATGAAATGTCACTCACTCGCTCACCACTAAATCTTAGAAACTACTAGTCCCAGGAGTTTAAATATTTGCATTAGGGATTATTTTCGAGACGTACTCGGTGTGTTCAAAAAGTATAACGAATTTTGAATATGGGTTACGTATATTCGAATTTCCATTTCTTGTGGCGTTATGTTGGTACATATGTCTCTCACTTATGCTGACACATTCGGCCATTTTGAATGTTCAGTTAATTGTGGACAGGTGCTTTGCTTGCACGTGTTTAGGGTCGCCTTCAATTTTTACCTATTCAAAAAAATGGACCAAAGAACCTATAGGCGCTGATTGAGATGGGATTTTACGAAATTCATCCCTCAAGTGTGTGTTTTCGTGTTGATGGTTTATATGAAACTGTGTTACTACAAACAGCTATAATAATGTATTTTTTTTCTTCAAATTATAGGCAGCAGTTAGATAATAAAAAATGTTTAAGTACAGAAGGGATTTCGTAAAAGGGAATACAGGCTTTTTTAAATTTAAGTCATTGTTTCCACACGAGTCCCGAGGTGGCTGACCTGTTAGTAGGTAATGCTCCTCAATGCTCGCATCAGCGTGTTCGAGCGGCTGTCACGCCGAGCCGCGTGACGCGTGTCTCACAGAGCCACTCAGTCACACACACACACAGGTGCACTGTGTCGCTAGCTGCTTACAAATTAGACATTAACAACTGAATATATTTGTTTTTAGTCACCATTGACCGCCCCAAAGTGTCCACCACACACAGCTACGCTGTCGTGTTTTATGCGGTTTTGGACTGCCGGTGGGGCATTGGAAGGAGAGGACGACAACACACCTGGTAAACAAATGCGAATGTCTATAGGCCTCATAAACATCAAAAGGGTCCGACCGTTCTTTGCCACGGGATCATGTGAGCGAGAGGTAACTGTCCACGCACCTACCTATTTCGACTGCAATGCAGCAAACACTGTTTCCTATTTTTACGCCCGCTACGAATACAGATTAGCTGTACTTTCAAAAGGGTGTTCCCCAATTTCACCATATTATTACCTACAGTAAACCCCGTCCCCAGCTCAGAAGGAGGGGGCACCTACTGCTGACTTCTCTGACGTCACGCGCATTATCCGAACATGTTACGCCCAGGGACAGCAGATGGACAGAGGAATGTAATTATGTCGCAGATTCGACGCGAATGTGATCACGGGGGATAAGGGGGGAGGGAATGCGGGCCAACGTGATACTGAGTAAAGAAAATAAGGAAACAAAGTAAGATTCAACATGTCGGAGCAAGTTAAAAATACGTCCAGTATTTAGATTTTGTAGCGAAAATATCTTTAGCAGCGTCAGAAAAAGCAAAACCATCATGAGTTAGCGTCAGCAACATGCTACGTACTACTAAATACTGGTCATTTTTTCTTGATACCCATTTTTATTTTCTTTTGCTAGTAAATAAATTTACATGTTGAGATAAAATAGAGAATACACTTGTGCCTCACACACTTGTGAACTTTAATATGTCCTTCTTTTTATTGCTGACCTGGGCCTGGGTGGGGTCCAGTGGTGTGTGGGGCTCGCGGCACATGATAGTGCCGAATACCCACATAATCCATCGCGAGTGCCATCAGTGCCGTCTTTGATGAGATGCCCTGGAAGAACAATTTATCAGGGCACCTCGACCTCTGAACTATAAGTAAGTGGGGTACGAAGCGCATCCTCCTCGGTTCAATCGGCTTCGCCTGGGTCCACCCCAGGCTACTGAGCCCCACCGCCACGACAAGGCTTAAACCATGGTGGGAAATTTAATATGTCCTACCGTAGAACTGGCTAGAACAGATCGGCAATAAATCTGTTTGAAACACTTCATTGTTTGTTTGTTTGTTTGTTTGTTTGTTTGCATTGAATAGCCTCCGAAGTCTGACAGTCATTGTTGTCACAAATTGAATTTGTTGTCATTGTGATGTGTAATGTTTACGTGGCCGAACTTACTTATTTATGTTTTTGTTGAAATCAATGTATTTTTGTCGTATTTCGTGTGAATATCCGTGTGAGTCGGAGCGGACAGTTAATTTTCAATAAGCCTATCTGTGTGAGATATATTCCACATTAATCATTATATTTTTCAGGATAGGAAGTAACCTAAATGTTGTTCCAGATCGTGATCTGTCTCTGTGTTAAATTTCATTCCAATCCGTTTAGTATTTGAAGAGTTTAGTAAGTGAATAGGAATTATACACTTCCACATTTACCAAGAATATTTGTAGAATATCCTAAAGAGATGAAAATACAACAAATACAAGATATGACTTTCGAATTCCAATAAAGGGTTCGCATAAAGGATAAGAGATAGATCCGCGGCAAGGGGTGAGATATGAATTTTTACCGCGGGAATTATCCCCCCTCCCCACCATCCCGCTGGGGAGGGCCAGCGGCTAATATCGGCCGCTATTTACAGATTACATACAGACTCTATACAGGTTTACAGACAAGGATTTAGCAGTAGCAAATTAAAATATTTTTAGAGGATTTTCTGCCGTTTGCCCCCACGAGCGGTTAGTCTATGGAAACCATCTGGTGACTGCCGAGTTTCGAAGGCCCACAATCATCCGCATGTGGTGACGCTTTTCCCTAATACTACATCCTATTTTGAATATCAGTGGGCCACCGCAAACGCACACACCGCACCTCTATGCACCGCCTTTTACTACCTACTACACGATATCGTGCGCGCGAGGTGACGGGAGGTTGCGCCAGCTCAATCCGGCTGTAATACAGCAATAACAGTGCCTCTTTCTAGGGGAGGTGCCCATGAGATCAAATCATCTGCGCACATACGCACACGTGAGGTAACATAAGACACTTTGTACATTGACGGTAATGTAACGGCGCCCCGCGGCTTCACCCGCAGACTCTCGCTAGTACTGTAGTGGTGCATAACCTGTAGCTTTCCCCAGTAAATAGAATATCTAACAGTCAAAGATATTTTCAAATTACATCACAATACCTTGATATTTATTTCCCAAATATCCCAAAACAGTCCATCCTAGTATCTCACAGATGACTGTTTATGAGATTAGTGCGTTCAAGACCAAACGTTTAAAAATATCTATTTAGTTTTATAATTCTAAGGTAAGTTGCCTACCCAATTCCACTGCTAAGGAGCAAACACTACCTCCTACTTTAAGTTACCTGTACTGCCATAAGCTGACACTTATAAAACTACAGCCCCTCTCCCTAGCTCAGCAGGAGGTGCCACACCTTCTACTGATTCTCTGACGTTACGCGCATTAGCGAGGTAATAGAGTTCATTGGATCACCATCATTATTACCTCGTTTCACTCTGATGATCATGACTAGCCTTTTTGAGAACATTACTTTTTGAGAACATTACTTTTTGAGAACATTACTTTTTGAGAACATTACTTTTTGAGAACATTACTTGTGAAAAGATAAAGCGGCAATGAGAAAAGTGACAGGTCTTTGGCAATTATATTAAATACCGAATTAAATTGCCTCAATGTTTCGTCTTGTTGATTTGTTGAATTTCATTTTACAAAATTAACCAAAAGGTAGTGAATTTGAGCACGCATGTCAATATTAGTAAATTTTTTAACTCAAACAATATGTATATACAATTGAGAGATCTCCTCTGTTTTTTGTTGTCAGATTGATTCTCTGGGTGTATTTTAACGTTTAAACTAATTGCAATGATTAACCGAATGTCACTTAAGCTACAATAACATTGCCTGCTTTCACGGGTTAAAACGAGGTTACGCGGTGCATATCTTGGTCATACCCTAATTTCACTGCAATGTAACAAGCACTAAGCAAGGAAACATCCTCATAAATAGTATTCAATTTATGTTATCCAAGGGGATTTAAAAAAATGTTAGGTAAATTTCCGGGTGTACACGGGTGCGGGGAGCGGGGCGCAGGGCGCGTATTACCCAGGTAATGACACTTTAGGGATGCTTTGTCTGTCTGGGGCTGGGTCTGCGGGACAAGGGCAGCAGTCACCAGTACAGCGCACAAGTCGATATAACGAAAATATACTTACATTTTTTCGTAGTCTAATGTGAAAGAACAGCAACGACATACAAGCTTTAGCACTTGTGATGTTATTTGATAATATAAGGAGGAAAAATTAAATGAGAAACGTCCTAGCTGGCACTTTGTGGCAGTATCATGTGAGCGAGAGGACCCTCACCGGTTGCGCAGGGCCGAGTCTATCTAATCCTGTACTATCTAATCCTAAAATGGGCTGTATTACAGTTAAAGTATTGGCACCGGCTAAACCACCACAGTTAAACTTAAATAATTTCTCCGTTAAAGTGAGCGGATTGTGATAAGGAATGGGGGAGTGACCAGAGGTCCCAGGGAGGGGGGGTTATCTGATCGGCCGCCAGCCGCAGATGCCCTAATTAACAGACATAACAGTTATATGCTATATAATTTGTATTCAGATGTCTATGACTTTAAGCGATCAATTATTCTACAAGAAATAGATTACTTAATCTGGTACACAAGAATTAATTCAGAAAACCTTAATCTATATCTATAACATTATTCAGAGGCAACATCTGATTGTTTATTTAGTTAATAGGCTCCGAAACTACTGGACCGATCCCCCATTATCAGTGGTGAACATGGGCAGTAGTATAACATGCTCTACAAAGTTTCGATCATTATGAAAACTTCGAAAATGTATCCAAAACGTGAAAAAGTTATCAAAGTAAATCCTTATTTGGCTGCAAAAATTATTGACAACTGCAGCTGTCCCGGCAGACGTGGTTCTGTTATAAACTGAATTTGTTGTCAGTATAAGTGTAATGTGTATCTATATGGAAATTAAAACTTTATATTTTTGTAAATCAATGGATTATTACCATACTTCGTGTAATATCCGTGTGAGGCCGGGACGGACTGCTAGTTAATAAAATTTAGATTTTGGAAGGAAGTTCCTTATCGCGCGTTGCGAATGAGGCTAGACTGAAAAGTTCAGACGAAAAGTTATCCCGACACTTTTTGCTATATGTAGTAAGCCGCGCGGCGTGCACAAGTTTCTTTTCTCTCTCTCTCTCTCTCTCTCTTTCTCTCTCGTAGAAAGCAAGTCAATTACTTCCGTTAGGCTTTCTATTTTGCTTTGAACAGTGTAGTGTCGAGACGATTATTTTAGTTTCGTTAAGTGTATACTGGTATAATAAACTTAATAAAAATAATAACAATACTGAATCCTCACAGTGTTTGTTTCCAAGTTCTAGATTTTGTTGACGTAGTTAGGTAAATGGAGATTTTGTTGGCGTAGTTAGGTAAATGGAGATTTTGTTGACGTAGTTAGGTAAATAGAGATTTTGTTGACGTAGTTAGGTAAATGGAGATTTTGTTGACGTAGTTAGGTAAATGGAGATTTCATTGCCTGTATAAAGTCTCTACTAACCCAACTCCATCAACTTCGTTTCATCCGGGCGTCCCTTGACACCTCTCAAATTGTTTCTTCTTCGAAATGGGTTAATTTGTTCAATCTAAAACGGCTGCTACAAAGAAATCGCAGCTAACGTGGGCAAACCGAACGACAAGAGCCTCCGGCCTGGTGCTATCATACGGTACATTGTTTTTGCCGACTTTCAAGACGTAAATTTTATAAACCTGTTTTGAAAAACATATTTTCATTTCATTTACCTATCTGTATATGTGTGTTAGGGGGCACCCGCCCTGTCTCGCTAGCTGATTGGACTAGGTGACTGATCGCGAGGCTTCTAGACTTCACATTCTGGCCTAGAATATTAAATCCTTCCTTGTTAAAATTTGAACCAAATTTTGGTATAATAACCATCGACATGCCGCAGGGGACTCAATGTTAAACATCACCGCCAACCCCTCGCTTGCAAGCTATCGTGTATTTACTGCTGCCCCGCTATTTCCAAGAGAACCGATCGTGATTCGGGATAAAAAGTAATTTTAACATTATCCCAAATTATAACGTATCTAATTGTCAAATTGTAACGTATATAAATGTCAATTATAACGCATGTAAATGTCAATTATAACGCATATAAATGTCAAATTATAACATATATAAATGTCAAATTACAACGCATATAAATGTCAATTATAACGCATATAAATGTCAAATTATAACGTATATAAATGTCAAATTACAACGCATATAAATGTCAATTATAACGCATATAAACGTCAAATTATAACGTATATAAATGTCAAATTATAACGCATGTAAATGTCAACTTTTAACCAAATCCGTTCCAATGTTTTCGATAGAATAACAAACATACCTACAAACTTTCGTCCTCATCATCAGCATTGTTATCAACCGGAGAACGCCTAGGATCTAGCGCACGTTAGGAGGGTCCCAGAGCTCCTTGGTCATGGTCCATCGGGTGAAGGAGGGTAACGCAAGCATTGAAAAAGCAAGTTCATCATAATTGACACGGATAATCAAGACAAAGACGTCAGTAGTCATTAAATGACATTGACCGCTCGTATTATACTATAAGAAGATAGAAGTCAACGCGACGCTCACATCGCAGGTGTAAATAGAAATAAGACACGCAGCCGGAGCTGTGGTATTAGCTAACATATTGAGTCTGGTACTGCACGCACCGCCCCCGGGCCCGCAGGCGGCTTCTTTAACTACGGAGAGAATTGTTAACATTCTGGCGTGTGGCACGCACTTTGATGTACGTTCCCTCTCCATCCCCCGGGACGTATTAAACATGTCGCAATACATGTACTACCTGCGCCTCGCGACTTTACCTGCGTTGTCTGTCCGAAGAGAAAGACTAGTACAGTTTTTTTTATCATAACGAGAAATCGCAGCCATTTGGTGACTACTGGTGCCCATATACATCCGCATATGCATGCTTTGCCGTCCTTCCGACTAAAAGTATTCCAAATTATAATCTACGTATGTGCCAAATTTCTACCAAACTCGTTAATGCAATGGCGGCTCTCTCTTCTTCACCCAACCCCCCCAAGGAGCCACCAGCTACTTACAAGCCATACTTGGTGCCCTGGTAACTTGCCAGGGAGCGTTACCTCTCTGGTTGTGTCGGCCCAGTTCGTCTGCACCACAAGAATGTCACCTACATCTTACTGTTTTCGGTAATCGTGATATAGGGAAGAATCTCAAAATCAGTTCTGTGTGCGTGCGTACTTGTGTGCGTGCGTGTGTACAGGGTGGGCGGTGCCAGGCGGCTGGCTGCTCTGCGATCGTCCGCTCACACTGAACTGCCGATTGCCATGTTCATCTCGAGCCACCTCGAGAACATTTCGGACTAGCCCTATCACAAACTCTTCTTCAAAGTTTTATTTCTTTCCGAGCCCGCGCCTTTTGATAACTACCAGTGCCCATAAACAACATAATATCTATGGAAATGCGTTGGCATCTTTTCCTCCTCTCCGATGGGCCACCGGATACTTACAAATCCCACGAAACGCGACAGCGAAGTTATCACTTTATGGCGGTATCATGTGATCCCAGGTCGTGCTGGCCCGATTCCGCCGCAATGCAGCATGGCACTACCCATTACTAAAAGTTTGGATGTATGTAAGTTTGTTACTTAATGACGTCAAAACTACTGAACAGATGTTGATAAAACTTAGAATGTTGTAGCGTATGTAGCTGAATAATATAAAAGCTTTAGAAATAATTTTAACCGCGGTTTTGTCTGCACCACGCGGGTCGAGCCGCTGATCATCTGTACACACAAAACACCGCCCACTGACTAAGGACACGATATCTCAGAAACTACATTATAATTTACATACATTCAATTTGTTCATTATTAAAATCATTAAATCAGAGTTTAGTTTATTATAATTAATCATTAAAAAAATTATCTTATAACAAATTCATTAAGTTCTTCTTAAATAAAACTTCATTTAATCCTCTCCATTTTAAAGCAGATAAGGTCCTTTTATGGCGCAGATATGCACTGATTCTACGAAGCTCCATCCCTGATAGTGCGGAGCACGTGTATGATAGTACATAACTCGGGTAAGAACTGAGTATACGTGGGCCTCCGCTACCCGCCACCTCATGTTCTGCTAGGTAGTGATATTTTAGGAAGAGGTAGTGACATGCTGTATAGGACGGGGTAGTGCCATGCATGGTGCATGACACTACATCCTCTTGTGCAACTGAATATGGCAAGCACGACCGGGGAAGTACCTCTCGCTTACATAATACCGCCGTAAAGTGACATCTTCAGTGTCGCGTTGGTTGTATCGGGCCCCGTCTTAAATAATTATTTTATTCCGTTTTATAGTATTTCTTGTTGTAGCGGCAACAGAAATACATAATCTGTGAACATTTGAACTAGCTGGCTGTCTTGATTCATGAGATACAGCTTGGAGACAGAGGGACAGACGGACAGCGGAGTCTTAATAATCAGATAAAAGCATAAAAAAGAAGTGTGAAATAACATTAAACAGCCGTCGATCACTTCAGCGTATCGCTGTACAGCGCGCACGCATATCGCACGCATTATAGAGTAAACTCCAGGCGCGTTTTGGAACACTTTTTTATAATTAAATGACTACCGATGCCCATGAACATCCGACTCATGCAGATATGTAGCCTTACTTGCATACGTGGGGCCCAATGGGCCACTGGAAACTCACGTTTCTCCACCACATGTGAAAGCACAGCTATCACTTAGCAGTGGTATCACATGAGCGAGAGGCAAAAATACCTTAAAAAGGCGCCACTGGCCCAGGTCCTTTGTTTCATTGGCGATGCTTCACGTGGATAAAATATACTGGACTATAGAATTTGGCCGCTCTGGACTACAGAATTTGGCCGCTCTGGACTATAGAATTTGGCCGCTCTGGACTATAGAATTTGGCCGCTCTGGACTACAGAATTTGGCCGCTCTGGACTATAGAATTTGGCCGCTCTGGACTATAGAATTTGGCGATTTGCCAAACTACCCGGCGCCCATGATGCCGTACCTCTGGAGATGGGTTTCTGTTAACAATTAGCAAGATCTCGGAGTTTCACCCGTGTAACTACGGTCCGGTAGTTGTAGCGTCATGGTATATAGCCTATAGCCTCCTACCTCGATAAGTGGACTATTCAACACAAAAATACTTTTTCAATTTGGACCTGTAATTCCCGGGATTAGCGTGTACAAACAAACAAACGTTTCACCTTCATATTATTAGTATTGATAACCTAAGAAGACACTGGACTGCTGCGAATCTCTACCAACCTCTACCGTACGGGACCGACACGTTTACGCAGACTATAATTTTAAGTCAGGAGATGAAACAGAAGAAGTCATAACTTCATCTGAGGCGTCTTAATGAAATTCGAGACTAAATGTAACCTTCGAGAGAATTTTATGTTGACATTTGTCTCAAAATAACTTCCCCGTAGCAGGGCAGGCGAGAAATGTCACTGGGTCTTCGCCCCCGGGGCTGTAAAGGGCTGATGTACTTTCTGATAATAGCCTGGGGAACCTTTCCCTAAAACCCGAACAAAAGCTGTATATGTGTTATGTTCGGCGTAAATTGTGCTTTTGTTAGAAGAGGCCCATTGGGTGATATAAAAAACGGACTAGTGCGAGTCCGCTGGGCGCACGAAGAGTCTCATGCCATTGTGTATGTAAAGCGGCATCTATAAAAAAAACAACAAACGTGTTGTTGTTTTTTTTATAGAATAGGGGAGCATACCCAAAAAAATCGGAGCCTTTTTAGGCGGAGACTACCGACTCCCATGAACATCCACATAATAACTATACCGATGTGTTGCCCACCTTCACCCCTCCCCCATGTGCCACCGGCTACTCACATACAGCACGAAACGCCACACTGAAGATGTAACTTTGTGGCGATAATATGTGAGCGAGAGGTACCTACCCGGTCGTGCCAGCCCAATTCCGTTACATAGGAGGATGTAGTATCACGCACTATACATGGCACTACCTCGCCCTATGCAGCATTGCACCGCCGCTTACTAAGATGCTTGTATGGGAGCCCCCTTCACTAATTAACGTATTCCATTTATTTAGTATTTGTTGTTATAATCACAATGGCGACAAAAATCCGTCATGTATGAATTTCATGGAATCGGAATCTTAGTAATATTAATATTCCGATTTTACTTTTTGAGTACGGAACCCTAAAAAGCGGTAGTGTGGGCCTTCCCACAGGGCATTGCTTTAAATATTTGAAGCGCCACATATTTTCTTGGACTGCATTTATCAATTTCAGTCAAACAAGACAGGGAGTACAACACCGTATACGATAGGTACCACATCTATTGAACTAACAAGTCATTTTAAATTGACTTAAAAAAATTGAGTGGATAACATTTAATTTAAGCCGATGTAATTTTTATTTCACGACTTTTAATCTGGCAATTACAGAACCGATTTTAATGGAATCTGTACCTAAGTTAGAATAAACGTACGTAAATAAAAAAGAATTATTAAGATCCGATAGATAGTTTAAGAGACATGTGTAAACGTATACATACAACAGATTTTCATATATGAATATTTAGCATTTCTGCTACGTGTCGAATTAGTGACCTCCTTTTCTTGTTTAACCAACTTGGTTAAAAATGAAGGGTATTTTCTGACGGGATTCGAACTGGCATACATCATTTTCACCAGACAAAGGGAATCAATTCCCGGCAGATCTGTTACACGCTCGCAGCTCCCGGGGGGGTAACAGACACGTTCCGGCGCGGTAACTAATTGTCTAACTGGATTGCCGAACTAGCTGCTACCCCCAGCGCGGCTTGTGTAATACTCCGGTTCTCTAATTTTGAATATTCCTTCCTGGAAAATCGTTAAATTCCTTCAAACACCAGTTATTATAAAACAAAGTCCCTATCACTTGTGTATCTATGCGATCTTCTGGAATTCACTAAACTTTTATGTGGTTTTCAATGATGATGATGGAGCGATTCCCAACGCAGATTTTTAGTATGTGACTTGTTAAGGATCTGGAAGCTGTTATTTACGGGAGCGGATCGCTTGTAAACATAATATAATGAAATTGTCTGGATGGATGCGAGTAGTCTCGGCGTTCATTGAGAGAGGCCTGAGGTGTCCAGCTGTCGACCGGCAGGGGCTGATGATAATGATGATGGTGTATATAAACAAACTGAAGATCGGCAAGTATTTAAATTAATAAAAGCCGAATTGGATTACATCAGAGTTCTGTTGAGTATCAATTACCGTTTTTGGATTCCAGTTGGAAAAGCCGAATGGAAAACTGCGAGAAATTTTCCGAACCCCAGTGAGCCAATATCGAGAACCGAAAGCATGAAATGGGGGTAGTTTTAAGGGTGACTTCTCGCACACACTGGGGGCACGCGCTCTGCGCCAATTTATTCCTACGCGATTTTTTATGAGTATATTTATGCAGCCCAGCCTAAGAGGAATAATTAATTACATACATATATATGTTGTATGCCACGAGGATCTGGTTAGGTTTCGTACCTCTAAAGAAAATAACGGTATCCTTGTAGGAACATTTTATCCGAATGTCTTTGCGTCTGTCTATAAAACTTACAATGTATTTCCCGTTGATCTAGAATCATAAAACTTTCAATCAAAAAACTTTAAGTTAAAGAGCATTTGAGTGGTAAATGTTGTTACGGTGCAGCAGATTTTACTGAAGATATCGCATTTTGTATGATATCTTCTGTTACATTTTTTACAATCATTTCAACGAAGAAGACCTGCCAGAAGATGTGCCGCTTTGGTTGATCTGGGTAGAATTGGTCACCGGGGGTGGTGTTTTTGTTTGCCACTAACATTCGCACGTTTATTGGCTATCAATGTCTATCGCTTCGTTCATATCAATGTGCATCGCTTCGTCGGAGCCACGCTGCCTTGCAGCAGAGTTGGACCGGCACGACCGGGGAATCGAACGCTTACGGGATAAAGCCGCTAAGTGACAGCTGGGTATCTTATCGAGTGTTGTATGTGTGAGTGCCCGGTGGTCCCATAGGAGGGGCAGGCGGAAGAGCTGATGTCTATGGGCGTATTCACCAGTAAGTTCCAGCTGTCTGTTTGTCCGTGATATACTAGTTGGGCTTACTACTGTGTGAACACGGATTACTGTTGTAATGAAGCGGTTGAGGGCAGCACTAGTGCACTAAACACGAACTTTTCACTTCATCCGGGGGTTGACTCGTGTCGCTGTCGCTCGCTATACTTTGGCGCGTGACTTGCGTTTTTCCAATTCACTGAGTCGATACACGGACGGACGCGTCAATCTATATTTGAGGCAGTCGGGTTTGTTGCCTCTCAATTAAGTGTTAACATGAGGATTATGTAGTGGAGGCACCCCGACTATTTATGGAGTCTGATATAACATTTACACATGAGGCCCATTAGAGGGATGGAGGAAGAAAGGAAACGCATCTGCATGACGACTATGCGGATGTCTATGGGCGTCGTGCGGTTAAGTTGTTGCTCTCCTATACTATACAAAAATGTAGTTTGTCTTATTAGTAGGTATAACTGTAAAAACACATAACCGCGTGTGTGTGTGCGCATGAAGCTGGTAACTAGAAAGTCGATTCAGCGATGCTGTTATCTCTCGTGCGGGTCCTGAGTAGCCGGTGGTCACTGAAGGGGAGGAGGGAATTGGGGCGATATATTTGCATGACAATTGGGCGGATGTGCGTATTCGAAAAAAAGTTTCAATTTCTCGTTTGCCCCCTGTATTATATAAGATAAACTATTAACTTCCATATAAATCCTTCACGATAATTACTTCTAAACGTTACCTGTGAACACTAGTTTACACTTTATTTATCACTCAGGTTTCAAATTGGTGGGAGTTTTAATAACAACTTATAAACTAGTCTTTAGGTATTAAAACAAAAGCTAAACCTCGTGTTTAATTTAGCTTTTATTGTATTAAAATATTTTAAGTAACTTCATTTGGGGTGTTTACTGTTTGGTTTTAGATAATGTTTTCTCCAGTTTATACCTAAATATCTATTTACAATTAAAAGAGCTTAGCGAGGTTCAAATAGTACAATATACGGAGTATATCCTGGGTTTCAAGAATGGACTATCAAATGACGTAAATTTCTCTAAAAGTACTAGAAAATGTTTCTGAACAGACAAATTGTTTTCAATGTCACGCGCCACGCTCTCGCTAGCTTACGTTATTTTGTAAAACATCTCGACACTATATATATCTGCTAGGGCAAGTTAAGCCTATGCGTCTATACCCTGTAAGTTATCCAAAAAAACTACTACCGGGGCAGACGTACTCAAACATAGCAGATGAATGATTAATCAAGGATACCTAAATTCAATGTAGTGTTTTGACGCGATTGGTTTTGTGTTCGTTATAATCACATGAGACAGGTGTACTCTACCTGTCAGACCAGCCCTGTCACGAACGCATCACACTAAACATACACAAAACAAAAGACAAACACGACGCGAAAAAAACACGTGATGCCCGAGCGGACGTCCCTTCGGCAGAAACGTTAAGCTTTGACTACCGCCCGCCCAAACGAGAGGGAAATTCTCTCCCCATCTCGTGCCCTTGTCTAACGTATTGCGTGCACGTATATCTGTCTCGCGCGACTTTTCCTAGCTAGTTTTCAATGCACCTAACATTTCATTGACGCTTTGTGTTCAAGTAAATGTTTTTTCACCGATGCGTTTTGACTACTTTTTTTGAATAATCACAATTCCCTTTGTTTAATTGGGGGGGCTTTGTTATTTAGGGAACTTTTTTATAATCATCATAATGGATTAAAAACCTCCTTTGTCTCGAAGTACATTAAGCTGTATGGCTTTATAAACGTTGTTTATTAGCTGTCGGCTCAAAAATTAGTGGTGTATTTAATGTTTCATGTATGTACGAGGAGCCGAGAGTCACTAGACGAATCGGTACACATGTACCGATTCGTCTAGTAACGGGTGTTTATGAGCATCCATAGTCAATAAACGGCTTCACGGCTCGTTTACCCGCTATACTTAGTCTGGCTATAAGTACTGTTACAATTAAAAATTAAAAAAAAATACATTTGAATTTGGAATCTGTGACTTTTATATGATTGTGTTTTCTCATTTTGGCGCACATTGTACAATATTTTGCGATCTTAAAATGAGTGGGGAGATCAAAGGCATTACACAAAGTAGGTATGGAGCCAAATGCTATTTACTACACTAGGTATAGGTCAAATGTTTTTGTACCGGGCTATTAATGGGTACAATGACACTTTCTCTGTTTGTGACAGAGAAATATGTGGCCATCCACGTAGTAAAGGTGGTCAAAGCTGTAAGGGAAAGAATTCGAAGAAATCCTGATCGAAACCAAAAAAGCAAAAGATTTTATGTCGGGAAATGAATATATCATCTAGAACCATGTCGCGTATTTTAAGAGATGGCTTAGGAATTGCAGTCTACAAGAGATGCACTGGTGATTTCTTAACTGATAAATTAAAGATGAATAGGGTGGTAAAATCAACGTTTAAAGGTCTGTATTGCAGCCAATGGAGACCACTTCGAATAAGCTTTTTATATTTTTAATTCTTTTACACTTGTGCATAAAGCTAACACACTGTAAACGTAATAAATGTTATTTGCAACTAAAAAAAAAATATTTTTTCTGTTACAACATTTATGGCGACACTAGGTAAGGGTGACTTTGTTTATTCTGCACTTCTAAATGACTGAATGAATTTGAGATTCGTATATTATAATGACATAATCAGACTTGTTGTAGATGATACGATATCATCCCCATGGACTGTGTACACGTGGTTTTCGACGAGTCGTATTCTTTCAGACAGATCACTTTACTGTCGGTCCGTCTGTGTGTCTATCAAGAACGCCAAGAGTTGTTCTAAAATCTATTATTTGATGTTATACGTTGACGTTTGTAGTTCATTTCATCCTTTCTTCATACTATTTGCATACGTCCGCGACCTGCTACAACTAGATTAGATGCTAGATTTTCCAGTCGTTCGTCTTAATCATTATCAGCCAGACGACGTCCACACACATTTCTTGGTGGGGGGGGAGGGGGGCAGAAAAAAGACCTTAGACGCTTCGCACACTCCTGGCAAATTACAAATCGATGTGATTACGACAAGCATGTGCTAACAGTGCTAATATGCGTTTGTTCCCCGTGCCTTGCGTACCTAAAGTGTGTCTGTCTGTCCCCCAGCCCGAGAGCCCCTCGAGGGCCCTCCGCCTAACAAATAGCTGACAAAACAAACTCCTCGCGCCCTAAGGGTCCTTTGAGGTGCGCCGTGAGTCTCCGTCGTCCCGCACTGGCTGCGGAGTTGACTGCACGCTGTGCTCAGGTGGCGCATCTTAATTTCGGTAAGGAATGAGCCGCCCGCTTCAGTGACATCATTTTAATTAAATAAAAAAGATTTTCATTTATATTTCAGTTACGTCATTACGAGTACTGTCAAAATTGTATGCAACCGCATGTTTATACTGTTACACGTTTAATTATAGAACATTCGCGGCAATTTTACCTTCGTGACGTAAATCATGAAAGTGCGGCGCAGGCGCGGCGCGAACGTGCACTAAAGAGCTTTTACGTCTCACGTTATGTATAAATATATGATTCGAAATCGATTTTCAAGATTTTGAACGATGTGCTTTTTTTAAATATAGCAGGACAAACGAGAACTCGGAGCCATTTGTTGACTAAAGACGCCCATTACCACCAGCAAGTGTAGAGGACTTGCGCTCCTTATCACACATCACACACGCTACTCGTATAACACCGCGCCAGCCCAGCCCTGTGCCCTAGCACAGCGTAGGTAGGTACTTATACCCTAATAGAATAGGGGGTAAACAAGAAATCGGTGCCTTTTTACCACTACCGACACCCATGACGATCCACATAATTACTATGCCCATGTGTTGCCACACCCCTCACCCCAATGGGCCACCGACTACCCACAAATCGCATTAAACGCGACCCTGAAGATGTCAGTACGGTGGAATGAAGTGAGGGAGGTACCTCCCCGGTCGTGCCGGCCTAACTCCGTTGCACAGGAGGATGCAGTGTCAAGCACCATGCATGGCACTACCTCCTCCGATGCAGTATGGCACTACTTCTTCCTAAATATACATATATAATACACATATAAACATCCATGGCGGGACCCGAACACGCGTCCTCTGACGCGACACGCAGACAAACCGCCCCTTTACCGACGGAGCCAGCCGGTCGTCAAAAATGGACCCTGGTTTAGAATTAAGTATTTTATTATAGTTTGTAATAAATCTGATCTGATGTCCAACAACCCAGCGCTTGTTATTTACGTGTGCAAGTGCCAGCAGGCAGCGGACACGTAAGCGGTACGTGTTCATTGCGAATACTGCACAATGCAACTCTATGAATTTACGCCACGCCACCTAAAAGAAAAAATAGATTCAGACGGTAAGAATACATAAGGAATTGATATTTATTTATAACGTACTAGCTGTGCCCCACGGTTTCCCCACGTTGAATCTGTCCCGAGGGCGTCGTTCATTTTGTCGAGTTAAGAAGTATTTTTATGTTATTTCAAATTGTTATCATTTTCAGAGAAAGACTTTGTTCAGATCCGTTATATTGTTTTTTTTTTTGTGAAATATTACGCACCAGTTATGATGGATAGTAATCTTTCGCGTATTTATATAAACTTTCGCATTTATAAAATCACTGGGATAGGTTATGCACGATAGCTAAGCGCTTGAAAAGCTCCACAACCTTCGCGACCTGATAGGCATAAATAAGGACTCAACACTCCTATAGCGCTTCACACCATGTCGAAAGGTACTGCCCTGATCCTGCCAGCTTGATCAAACTGCTACGACACTACATATACGAGGGTGGATCTAAAAGTTCTAAGCCCGACCAAGAAAATGAAAGAAAAGTGGATCTAAATTTATTTTTATTTTTCGACATAGTCTCTAGTTCAACACACTTCTTCCGCCTGACCTGCAACTTGATTACCCCCTCGAAAAAAAAAAGATTCCGGAAGGTCGGCGAAATAATCGTTTACTGCGACAATCACCTCATCTTTGGTCGAAAATTTCGAGCCACCCAAATGTTTTTTAAAATTTGGAAATAAATGAGAATCCGAGGGGGCTAAATCCGGCGAATAAGGTAGGTGGGGCAGCAATTCGTAGTCAAAATCATGGATTACAGACATTGTTTCAACCGAAGTGTGAACACGTGCATTGTCTTGATGAAACAAAACTTTCTTACGCAACATTCTCGGCCTTTTGCTTTTATTTCTTCCCGGAGTCTTCGTAAAAGGTTACAATAATAACTAGAATTTATAGTTTGACCTTTCGGTAAATAATTTGTACGTTCCACTGTTAAACGATTATGAGCGTTATATTCGCATACTAAGGTCGTGTGTCCGCAGTATCGTCATGTCCAAGAATAATTTGCAGATGGAGCCCCCAGTTATAGCATTGTATACGTTTCATCTGGACGTCGTACAAATGTTCGTGTGGAATATTTAGCAGAGGTCTTGCAGCCGCCGGCGCCGTGTGTGCACGGCCGATATTGTCGGATTGCTGATCAGACCAATGAGACTGTGTGATAAACCTATACCTCTATCAGATGTCCGTCGTATAGTCCTGATAGATTGAGAGTCGGAGTCTGTTCGACAGCCCGACTCAGAGTCATGGCGGTCCAATGCCCGTACGACTCTCATAAAACATAGAGCGCGAATTTTCCTCAGCAATTCGGCACTTTACGCAGAAACCCGAACAGTTCGTCCAAGGAGTTATTAAATATAACAACTAAGAACGTGGCTAAAAAGTTTCACCTGCCAGGTACGTACCCTTAATCTTACTTTATGAAATATGTTTTTAGTTTTGAGGAGGCGGAGATGTGCCAACCCGCTAACCCCAGCTCTGAGCTCGATAATAATCTCGGGGGCAGCGAACTGCCACCTCGTGTTAGTTTGTATCCACCGCACGACAGGGCAAGTACCAGTCATCCTCCCGATCCTATTCCCTGCTGCCTCGTCCCGGTCGTAGGCGACGCGACGATACGGATACATACACGACACAACACACTCGACCAGTACTCACATTGCCTTCACCTGGTGACCTTGTCTCTGAGGAGCGAAGCTATGAGCTCGGTAGCTTCGCGGTCACTCAGATATCCCTAACTTTTAGATGGGAGCGGGCTGGAACATTCACGATTATTATTTATTTATTCTCGCTCAAATGATGTAGCATAAAAAAATCACGATTATTATTTATTTATTCTCGCTCAAATAATGCATCATAAAAAATTAGGAGAAAGTTAGGTCGAGCAGATCTATAGCAGGAGTAAAAGGCATTTGCTGTTTAAAGGTCAGCCGTGCAGGTTGGTCAGCACAGTTCTCGGTCAGTCGGTTTTCAATCCACGAGTATTCCTACTGCCGCTGTAAATTACGAGAGCGCACTTCCTAATCGAGTTTCGCTGAAAGCTCGCCACAAAAGCACAAAGCTGACACATTTTCGCCTCCTTCCCGTGCCCCACTTGCCAATATCTAGGCCCGGCCTGCGGGCGCCGCCATTGTTAGTCATTTCCGTATTTTCTCAGTAAGTAGGTCGGACTTTTAGATCTCTTTGTGAGTGATACCGAAGCTGTAATAATGCTTACTGTTCGCGAGGCATCCTACGGAATTGAAAAGGTGTCATTCGACGGAGTACATTATTGTGTGGCTGGAGAGGACGTGTGTTGTGTTCACTTTTGACAGACTGTCCTAAACAATCAGCCACCAAGTGGCTCCGAGAGCCCACTACTTGCATGACAACGCCATGGAATATTGCAATCAGTCAACATGTCAGCAAACTCTTATTCTAAAAACTACTGACCGAAATATACTCCATTGTGAAATTCTAAAAGACGACAGCCCCAAACCCTGATTGGTTCTAATGTATCGGTTACATATACAATTGCAATAAATGAATTTGAGTTTATATGGAACGAAAGCATCGGTATTTTTTTTATGCTTGGCCCACCACACTATCCCACCGCTGCTACTCCTGTCTCCGGAAGCGGTCACCATTTGTAACCCTTTGAAATGGTAGCAGGATGCCCGAGGGAAAAGCAACCTGCCTTGGGTCGTGACGAATTTAATCAAAAAAAAACGGGAGTATATGATAATATAAAAAAGAAATCTATTTGTGTATTATGAAGTAAAAATACAATGATAAAACAGTGTCAGCCCTAATTAGCTCCAAATTTGACAGTAGCGAAGAAGTACCACATCTCGAGCAAACGTATGGGTTCATGATAACACAAATGTAAGGGATTTGTGCAACAACTAGCCTCTAAACAGAATAGTCGAACTAACAAAGACATTAACACTAACCCCCTAAAAGTGTTAATGACACCCCTTCCCCCTCTGCTAACTCTAGGGTTGACGAACAGATTCGTATGAATTGCCTAGAATATTCATATCACACACAGGGTCCCGAAACAAAATCGAACAGGCTCGAAAAAATATAGTAGCGGTTTCATCCCCGTAAAATATATCCCCACGAAACCATTCGATTTTCGGCATATCAAGTGTTTTTATATTATCCCAGTCTAATCTAACTCTTCCGAAAAAAATCCGCTTTAATCGTAGGCTCTCTACCTACTAGTATCATATCGAAAATATTCTTTTAATTTCTTTGAGTTTTATAATATTCAATAAGTATTATTTGAGACCTGGCAACCCTAGCTACGTCCCTGGTTCATGAAGCTCACCGACCAGCCCCCCTCGCCCCCCCCCTAAGAGGGACTGATTTATTTAAGCACTAATTACATGGAACACTATTTATAGAATATACATTACATTTAATTTGGCTGTTTTAAAGCCAAAGCTTTTAATACGCTTCAGGGGAAATACTATTTGCTGTGGTTGTTTACGTGTACACACGTACACGTGTACATGTCAATGAGTCCGTGATTGCGCAATAACTGGACGTTCACAAGTGCAACAACACCTCAGGCGCATTATGAGAAAACATATCCATTGCCTTTTCACATCTCAGTACTTTAGCAAGAAGCAGTTCCATGCTGCATTGCAGCTAAATTGGAAAGATCGAGGTAACTCTGAGTCACATGATACTGTCTTAAAAGTAATGGCTATGCCGCTGCATTAAATGCGGTTTGCGAGTAGCCGGTGGCCCATTAGAGGGGATGAGACGAAAGAGAACAGTAGTATTTGCGGATTATACGGTCTTCGTTTGCATATAATTGTTATACCGATGCGTTGCCCTCCTTTCCTCCTCCCTCAAATGGGCCACGGGAAACTCACAAAGCGCACGACACGCGACATCATAGCCGCCACATTATGGCGGTGTCATGAGAGCGTAAATTCTCCCGAGAAAAGCCCTACCTCTTACAAGAACCTCTTAGTTACAGACAAAAAGCAGACATATATCATCCAGCAATAACATCCCAGCACCAGATTTTCACCTTCACGAGCAGCGCCATATATTTACCAAGATACTCATCTATTCTCCTCCAGTAATCGATGCCCGAGGTAAGCACAGGGCCCCATAGCCGCTGCACCACAATCCATAGGACCTAGGCAGGACACAGAACTAACAAAAGCAGGGGTTAGTGAATAAAACAAGCAGTTAGTAAGCGTGAACCATTTTATTTGCCCGTTAATGAAACTTAACTGTTATCAGATATTTACAGTGCGCACAAATTCCGGAGTCAGTCGATCGAAGCAATTATCCTCTACATCAATTCTGTTAACCCATAAACATGTAGTAAACCTGAACCCCGCGCACGTTCGGCTTTGTGTGTTCCAGAGCATTTGGAACAAAAATTTCATTACTACATACATTCCAGCGCCCCCAGGCGTGACCACCCCGGCTTAGGGGGGCATAGCCCCAGGCGCTCTCAGACCTAGGTCAACCATGTGTTCATTAATTTCTTACATAAAGACCCGGCCCTTCATCCAATAATTTATTTTTGACTTAATCCGGCGCCTCTGCAGCCTGTCCTACCATTTCAGACTCCATGAGAGACCAACAGACAAACGTTGATTTTATGGCGTTATCACCTCCTCCCCTAATGGGCTACCGAATTTTCACAAACTGCACGAAACGCGACGGTATAGCTGTGTATTGTTATATTTTACGTATAAAATATCAGAATTTACCCGTCTACTGCTGTAAATACACCACGAACGTGGGCAGGCAGTAGTATTGTTCCCACTGCCCCTTTGCTTGATACTATAAAAGGGCGTCTCTTCCCGTTGCTCTCCTAGCCATGTGCCGGGCGACACTTCGCCGGTCGCAGTGACAGACTGCAGTGATCCATTTCAATCTATCGTGGATTGCGTCGAGATTGGAGTAGAGTTCGATCAGGCGAATATAGAAAGCCCAAGTCACATGTAAGAATACGAACGCCACAGAGCAAATAGGAATCTCTGCGATTGCTAAACATAGAATTCATTATTTTACCAGCACGTGACATGATCCACCAGATACCACCAGATCATTTCATGAATATTTTACAGGAGAAGAACCTTCATCCTTGCAAAAGACACGACATCTTCCTTTAACCGACATAGAAGAGAAAATAGAAAGAGTGAGAGGGGAAAAGGCTAAGCGCAGCAACCGATAGTGAATTGTAATCCTGGCGACAATCGAAACAAGCCGATTATTTCTGCTGCCTGTCGATCTGCGTCGCAAGTACAGCTCAATATGATCCAACTGACTCCATTATTTGCCCCCAAGCCCCACATACACGTGTTAGTCGAAGCTACCACACCACTGCGTGCTCCCCACACGCTTAGGTCACACCAGCCCGAGTGCCACTAGCCACACCACGTGCCCACACACACTCACCGCTGGCAGAGCTCTCCTTGCGCCCCTCGGAGGACTGGGCCCGCTCCTCCTCGGAGGACCTCCTAACCGGTGACGCGCGGACCGAATCCGAAGACTTCCGAACGGACTCCAGCGACTCGCGCGCGATAGAATGAACCGAATCGGATTCCCGGGAACCCGGCGACGACCGAACCGACTCCGAAGTCTCACGAGCGGACTCTGAAGATTCGCGAGGACTCGACAGCGCGCGGATCGAGTCCGAAGTCTCCCGAGCGGAGTCCGAAGACTCACGAGGACTCGACAGTCGGACCGAGTCCGAGGTTTCCCGAGCGGAGTCCAACGATTCCCGAGGACTCGACACACGGATCGAGTCTGAATCTGCCTGCTCGTCAGTACCCTGGCCGGCGCCGGGGACTCGCGGCGGTAGGTTGGCGCGGATGTAGGCCCAGTCCTCCTTCAGTTTCAGGACCCTCTCCCGCACTTCAGGCGAGACCGTCTGTTTGGCGGCCACGCACTCGCGTTCTATGTTGTTGTAGTTCTCCAGAACTTCACGAATCTCAGTTTCTTTCTCGTTCACGCTCATCTGTGAAATAAATATTAGGTGTAGGGTTTTTTTTGGAAAGACAGGACAAATCTTACATTCAGAGCTTCAAGAGGCCGATTGAATTGAATGCTAGACGCATTCTGTACGGTAGGAGACGAAAGCCTTTAGTGCTAAACCAAGCGGTACTAGAGTCTGCACTGTTCATGCCATGCCGTTCCTTCACGTGACCAACTGATTACATCGAAAATATTGTATATTATGGTACATATATGTTGTATCCACTGGCCTACGAATATATATGAATTTTGGACACATTTGATCTTTTGAGAAGAATCCGACGAGAGAGAATTCAGAAGCGATGCGTCTGATTCCAGGAATCTTTAACGAGGATCATATCACCTCCCAGGAAGAGCACCCGTCTGCACGAGGGCGTCCAGATGTAACCAGATGTAACCAGATGATCAGGCCAAAGGCATGCAGAATTACGCTTTAACTATTGGACATGGAATTGTGCTTACCTTGGGATGGCTCTCCTCGGGCATAGATCTATGAGCCTTTTTACCAGTAAAGGGGGGGATGGACGGTGCTGTCAAGAGCCTTCATAAACCCGTGCATTTGTTTGAGGAGATTATAATAAAATCAAAGATCGTGATAAATCGGATACATGGTTACTATCTGCTACATTAGAAAACTTCGAAACATCTTCACGGCAGTTTTCTGGTGTTTGTGTTTGTGTTTGTGTGTGTGTGTGTTTGTGTGTCTGAGAGAGAGAGAGGCGGGGACCATGTTACTCTCTTTTTGTTTGACCATTTGACGGGTACACCGCTGTTGCTTCGGACTCACCACTATTTGATCTCTCGGCACAGGCAGCGCCGGCGCCAGGGCCAGCCTGGCTCTGGTCTCCATGGCCCAGGCGAGCGCGTTGTCCAGCCGCGTGGTGTATTTGTTCAGCGCGGCTAGCTTGCCCTTCACGAACGAGCCGTGCGACGACAGGCTACTCTGCGCCTGCGCCTCACCAAAAGGAAAGTTTTTTAGAAGGTATTTCTGCATTGCAGATAATTTGGAATATACCCCGCCATCATATATATTTTAAACAAACGAGAAACCAGAGTGTTTTGATAACTGATCGATTGGCATCACTCTTTTTGTCATGCAGATGCGTCGCCTTTCTTTTATTTACCCTTTCAATGGGCCACAGACTACTCACAAACCGCACGAAACGCGACAGCATATCTCGACTTTAAAGTGGTGTTGTGAGCGACAAGTACCTCCGCGGTGGTCCCGGCCAGACATTTATGACTTCCTTGCGGCACATTGCGGGGGACACGGTGATGGCGTACAAACTTGAAGATACGAAGAAAAAACGAATAATATACATAGTGCTACTCCGTGATTTCAGTAAAAGGATTCCTGTAATTGGTTCTAAAAGGCATTGAGTTAAAGGGATACGATTTGCTGTACTTTTTAAATTAGCTTCGTACCCTAGTTGGTACAGGTGGACCGACCTATTGCGTGGAGTATCAATCGTTTTAGTCTGTTGACGAGTAGGAGGGACGGCAACAGGTCAGCATAATATATACATGAATATCTACGGGTGTCGGTGGTCATCAAGGGGCTCCGAATGTTCCGTCCCCGTCCCCGCCCCCTCCACCTTTTGACGGGTGTAAAGACTCGCGCGCGGACTAACCGGTAAGGTGGTATTATTTGGCTGAGCAAATCGCGTCACAATGGTGAAGATAGTAAAACTATCACATACAGAAAATTAAAGCAGAAAATATTTCAAACGGCGAGTGGCCGTAAGGACCAAAATAAAAGCCGTTTGAAGCGAACACGAGTGCGCTCGTAAATACGTGCTGTGCGCTCGTAAACACGTGCCGCGCGCTGCGCTTCTGTGTGGACGTTTATATCCTTCCTTATTCGGGATCAAATCCCACCAGCGCTGCTACGGGACTGCTTTCACAACATAAAGTTGAAAAATTAACGTAATATACAAGTTGTTCTGAACTATCGCACTATACACAATCACGTGTCTAACGAATAAATAAGGCGTATTAACGCAATAGTCATGTTTTTTGCACAATCGAGTGGAAGAATATTAATGGTTTGTGAAAAAAAAAATAGCCTTATTCCCAATCAGGGTATGATAATTGTGCGTCACAACTACACAAGTAAGGTAATTCATTATAGTGCAAATGGTCTTATGTGTGCGAACGTTAACAGTATGCGTGCGTACTCAGTACGTAACATGACACCGCATTTAAAAACAAAAATAATTCTAGTCCACGGTTCAGTGTGTCGGTCCTTTTTCCTTTCTCGAAACTCTCCTACAACGGTAGTTCAAATATAATAAATATGTTAAGTGGGACAGTGTAACTAAAACGGACCAACTCAATGTACTAATTTAATTCTTTGGCTGCGAAATCGAAATATATTCGAAAATATCAAAAGTACACATTACATAAAACAACATCCACCCTACTGATATTATAATTTTTATAGTATATATTGTCCCCCAAACGAGTAATCGGAGCCTTTCAACGACTACCGACGCCCATAAACATCAGCATAGTTATACCGATGCCATCCTTTTCGCGTCTATTGCACGCAACCACCGGCGCACGCATTTGAGTGAAAACACAATACACTACGATCACACGAGGACAAGTGCTATGGCACTAGCCCCAGAATAAAGAAATGCATGCTTCAGATATCACGTGGGTGTAAGTGCGCAGCTAGTGATACTAAAGAGCTACTGTAAAGCTGAAGTTTTTTTGAATGTATAAACTCTAATCTCCAGCACTACAGGTCCGACTTGGTAACGCAACCAAGAAATCAAGGGTGAGGAGTACAGTTTATTTTGTCTTTACCAAAGCGAAGTGACGCACTTTTATGGCTTTAGTATTTTGGTGCACAAATATTTCGAAAAGGAAAAATTTAAGGACCGACACGAGAGCAATCGGCCATTTTTTTAGACCAAGAGGTTTTTAAATCTTAAATTTAACAACAACAACACATCTTCACGTCATTATTCTATTGGGATAGGCAGAGAAAAAATAAATGTGCAATATAATTTTGAAACATTTTTATATTAAATGTTCGTGCATGCGTACATAAAATTCTGTCGCATATGATTGGTCAGGAGCAGATAAACCCGAATATGTCTTGGCGCCGACTGCAAACACATCATGTCATGTTATTTTACGAAATTACATTGATAGATTAAATCTTCATTTTACTTTATTTTCAACTTATCAGTGCCTCGTTTGCTATTCTTGTGGCCGGTTAGATTTTTTTGTTAGTATTTAATGTGAACCCGCATCGTGCTCATATGTCCTAGCGTGTACAGCTGGTCCCGCACTCACCTGCCGCAGCTCCGCCCCGAGCGCCTCCCCCCGCGCGTCCCTGGCTGCGCTGCCGAGCTCCTCTTCTCTAGCCTGCACACAAAGCATCACAGTTCAGTTTGACAGGTTGCGGTACGGATCCGCGGACAGCTTGGATCCATGTTCAGTATAAGGAGGTAGGCAAGTGCACGCTTTTTTATATCATAGGACAAACGAGCAATTTGATTACTACCGCCGCTCATAAACATCCGTATGATTATTATGCCGATGTAATGCTTTCCTTTTCACCTACCCCAATGGGGCACCGGATACTCACGAAGCGTGTGAAACGAGACTCCTATGTTGTTACTATAAGTCGCTGAAACGAACCAGCACGACCGGGGAGGTACCTCTCGTTTACATGATCCTCTGTGTAGTGTACAAGTGTTCGGAGGCTCATAGCAGAGAATATCCGCATAACCATGTGCGTCGGTAGTTATCACTACTCGTCTGCCCCTTAATACTATGAAGAATGCGACAAAAGCGTCGGTATCGTCGGCACAACTAGACATTCTTCAGGTTTAATCTCAAGTTGCGGCTACCCCCGGACAAATCCTCACGTACCACGCAAAGAGTTGACGCCGGTCCTACGTCCCAGCCCTATCCCGCTACTGCAGCTGATGTCCGCTACCTCTAATCATCTAAATTGACAAGGACTGACCTCTACCACCCAGCAGGAAAACCAGCCCCAAACTAGATTGACTCGAATACGAATACACGAATCCAGGTTTCCTCACGATCTTTTTCTTTACCGTATGAGCATTCCGGAAATATCAGGGAAACCCATCGGTACATATGAGGGTTCGAACCAGGACAGCTACACACTAGACCGCCGAGACTCTGCGCTGAATGGGAAACACTAAATAATGGAATCCGCGGAATGTCGCCAAAAACAATAAACATTTGACGTTGAAGCTATAAATCCGTCTCCCGGCGGCGACGTGCTCGCGTCCTGTCGATAGCTCACGGAGCCATTTGTCTGTCCGTGCGTGCAATATCTGCACAGTCGCGAGATGCTGGCTGAGCTGAACCCGATTGTAATACAAATTTAGTGTCTATGTGGACGCGCAGATATCTTGTTCCGTAGGTTTTTTATAGCATAGAGGGGCAAACGAGCAAGTCGGCGTGTTTTGATGACTGACGACTCCCACAGACATGCGCATAATTGATTTTTCCTTCCCCCTAATGGGCCTCAAAAAGCACTTCAAAAGGAAAGCGCACACCCTCATAGGATAACTTTCTTGTAAATCTGTCAACAGCTTCTTCCCGGGAACGCCTAGAAGGATCAAACTGAAATTATTTCGAATGCCGAGGTCTCTCTTGGGGAGGGACCTCTTGGAAACTCAAAAAAATTCACACATCCGAATCAATGACAATCTTTTGATTAAAAGACAGCCGTTGGTTTAATGTTACAGATATTTTCAATGAAACCGTAGTACCGAGAGCGTATGTAGTACTTACCGTTGGCATTTTTGAAATTTAGCAACAAGCAAGCACGTAAAACACAAACAAAAGAAGAAATCCGAAAATTCGCAAACGACCCATTACCAACTAATAATACGTGTAGTTTGTTTCACACAAAACGTGTGCAGGCGCTCGCAAATATAAGTTTGTCAATAAGTTCATCATTGATGAGTGCGAACTACTCGTTGGTACGGACCCTCGTCCTGTGAATCCGACTCGCATTTAACCGGGTATTTCGCTGTATAATTTTCATTTTCATTTCGGTGCAAAAGACGAAGCGCTTACGGGTGACATATTGCACAATTCTTTTAATCGAGATTCGCTTGATATCCCATCGGTTTTTACTAATTTTATAACGTCGCATAATAAAAATGATGACAAAGAACGATTTTGTACAGAATGCGGAAGACGGACAATCAAAGTGCATTTATATAGCATAGAAGTAAGATGTCGTGAATTGCAGCCTGATTATTAGGATTTCCGGTGGCCAATTGGCGGGCAAAAAGGGAAACGCGTTGCAAAAAATAACCACGTTACAATCTCGACGCATACTTCGATTTGGATTTATGCGTATAAACTTGCGGGTCAGGGGTAAGTTTATAATAATTGAGAACCCTTTTATACCGACACCATTGTACTTGTGTATGAACCAATGTAGAGTAAAATAACACACACAAAGACACACGTCGCACATAAACACACCCTGCACACAATACCTTTAAATCATTCAGTAAACACTTGTGTCAAAACGTGTACACATATAAACTCTAATCACAACAACACAGAACTAGTCGCGGCGCATTGCCGGTCTGATCCCTGCACGAGACTCGCGAGCGTCCTCGTGTCGCTGCCCCAAACACCGTGCAATGTTGCGCAAACGATTGTGAAGCCTACACCAAGGGCACAAGGTTAACATCTGCCTGCGCGCGCCGCCGCGACAGGAATACACACAACCGAAATAACCGCGCTCAGAACGCACGTATGATAGTTATTACTATCCATATACAGCGGAATTTGGAAACGGGCGGCTCACCTGACTGCAAGGCGCTGACGATGAGCAGATTGCTGCCCTTAGGGGTTCCAACATTCACAAGTCTTTTAACAAAAGCGATACGTCTTTTACTTGTTTTTTTTATACCAACGAGCAATTGCCCACGTCCACCCATGCCTATGCCTACCCACCTCTCGGTATACGGAGCGAATCATAGGAGATGCACGGGGGTTTGCTCACCGGCTCTGTGCCCCAATGTGCAAGTCTTGACTCCCTGCACATTATTTAAGTGCCCACTCGTTATTTCACTCTCCCCTTTCTGGGGCCTGACACCACAAAAACAGAAGTTTTCATCGGCATCGTAAGTCCTGATTATCTCGATGCAGCTATGTCGTTACCTATCCTTCCTCTTCGCGTGCCATGTATGCGCAAATGCCCTCAATTGTCTAAAACTCTGTTCCGTTGCGACCAAATCCTGATGATAGACTGGGCCCACTGTCGTGCGTTGGATGCCGTCCAGCATGATGTTTCGCTCGTTTTGGTACAAGTCACATTCCCACAGTACAGGGGGACAAACGATCAATCGGAGTCTTTCTACGTTTACCGACGTCCGTGAACATAAGAATAATTACTATGGCGATGCGTCGCCCTCCTTTTCACTTCCCCCCAAGGCGCCATCGGACACTCACAAACCGCACGAAACGCGACACGTAAAGTGACATCTATGATGGATGTAGTGTCTCGTACCATGCATAGCACGACCTCCTCCTATGCAGCATGGCACTACCTCTTACTACCGCCTGTGTTGATAATGATAATTCAATTAGCTGTTGTAAACGCGCTCATATCGGGATGCATCAACACCAAGTGGCCCAGTGGGGGTAGGTGAAAAGGTGGGCAATGCATCGGCATAATTATGCTGATGCTCATGGGCGTTATTAGTCGCTGAAAGGCTCCGATCTCTCGTTCGACCCCTATACTGAAACAAAAAAAGTCTAAGAGGTAGCTCCTCCCCCGACTCGGAGGAGGCAGCTCGGTAGTCAAATGACCTCGGCTCTGATTTCATCGTTTGGTTTATGGAGATGGTCATGGCCTTGCCGGTCATCCTCTGTCTTCGCGACCGGCGTGACTGTACGAAGAGAGCATTTGATGTGGAGAAAGGATGTAAGCGCCGTGACATGTGGCACTCCGTCTCTCTGCCAACCCCGTTAGGGAAATGGCGTGAAGATTTGTTGCTGTTGCAGCATTGTCTTATGTCACTTCTCGTAAAATTTCATGATTCTAGGTCTCCGGGAGACCTAAAGGGTCCTCTAATGGAGTTCTTTAGAGTTTTTGGTAGAGTATCTATCACCTATAAGACTTTACAAGAACTATAAAGTTTCGGTTAAACGTACGGAACCCTAAAAATGAACGTGGCGTATGATTTATTGACGATATTGAGAGGCGTCGGCGGAAGTGGATGCTTCAGACGGACCGGAAGTGACTCCGCCAGGGTCTAGCACCTGCCTGTCGAGTTGACACCTTAACACGACGGACTAAGACTTGATGTTGAACGAGTATGGGTGTGTGAAGTTAACTTGGCCATCATTTTTGAGTACGTTTTTTATATTTTCCATCACGGGTGGAGAGGGGCAGTGGAGATGAGGCGTTTTCATCAAGAGGAGCTCGTGTGCAACGTACGCGTGTAAATCTCTGCGCTCTCTGCTGCCTGAACAGCTTGCCGGATTCAAACGTAGGAGTCGTTGTCAGATTCGTCTTGATGACGTGCACTTAACAGTTTAAGCAGTCAGGTATTTTCTTTTCGGAAACTCACAAGCTGCACTTAATACGGCAGCATAGCTATCACTATATATCATTAATGTGAGCACAAGGTGTGCCGGACAGTTATATGCTTTGCTCTCCTTCAACCCGCCGCCTTATGGGGCATCTGGTGGAAATTTGTCCACGCTATCTGTTTCAAAACATAGTTGGACAGTTTGCGCCGGTCGCAGCCAGCTCCTATACGTGCTCGAGCCGCGAAACTAGCCAGACAACAAACAGTATCGAAGCCGCGAGCGGGTCCGATACTGTTTGTTGTCTGGCTAGTTTCATCACAAATGGACAAGCCATAACAATATTTAATTCACATCTGCTTATAACTATTGATATTATAAGATTACTTAAATATTACTTGTTACAAAAAAACTCGTCTGATCTTTTTAACAACAAGTTTGCTATATGAGATGAACGAGCAACATCTGAATAAGAACCGACCGGAGGTGGTAAGTACCGACATAACGTACCAGTATGAGTACTTGTAAAGTCGATAAATATAGTTTGCGCTTGTGTGCCCTAATTTTGAACGAAACTAAATACAAAAATATACTTGTATTCGTTTATAGGGAAACGTATCTTGAAAGAAAAGACGGATCGTAGTTGTAATGTATAGTAAAAGAAAATTAGAAACCGCATTCAATTAACAGGCAGTTTGAGGTCGGTCCAACTCCTCCTAATCAGCTCGACTGATTAAGAAATATATGTGGAGCTAAGAAACAACTTTTAACTTGTTATCCTGATATTCGTACAGCAACGAAACTCACTCACTCAACTACCTTCGTACAACTGCAGGGCACAGTTAGTATATCTATAATGCGCTCGTACGACGAGCCAAGTCCGTAAATCTGGCGTGCGTGCGTGCGTGCGTATTTATCGTTTACCTGCTCTGAGTTCACAGATCTTACTTTACTTCAAGTTCTAGCCACTTTGGTACATACAGGTGGATGATTAGCATCTTTGCTGTACACTGCATACAGTAAGTGTACACGATGAGATTCATATGGATGCGTACAGGTGATGTATAGATGTGGCATAGAGACTGCTACAACACTCGGGTACCTTGACGAGGCTGAGGCGGATGGCCAGGCTGGTTCGGTCCGACGGGTTGGCGCTGGTGGTGAGCAGCAGCTCGTGAACCGATCGCAATGCCGCCTCCGCCGCCGCGCTCCTGAAACAGAAAGTACAAAGTAGTACTTCCTGTTGGTGAGACCATAGCACGATTGAGCACTGCCATCTAGTACCAGCTTATGTAAACTATCACAGCGCAATATTGTAGACGACGGAAGAAGAATAGTGTAGCTCCGTCAGTTGGTTTACACCCTAGTAAACCTTTTGATGACTTCCGAAACCCATAGACTTTTATTATATAGCCATATTATCATCCTTCCGGCATCGCCTCACCTGCGGCGGCGCAGCGTATCCGCGCGGTCAGCGGCAGCGCGCGCTCGCTGCTGCAGCGCGTCGAGCTGCTCACGCACCAATCGCGACAGGCGTCCCGAACACGCGCGCACCACGCATTCGCCACGCGTGCACACAGCCGCGGCTCCGCTCACACGAGCCGCACTCTGTGTGTACAAAATAGCGCCATTTTATTAACATATTAATAATCAGTTCAATATCGTTAAAATATTCTATAAAATTTCTAATAGATTAATAAAATACATTTAACGATTAATGTTGAGACATTATTAGTATTGTATTATATAAAATATTAAATTTCAATTACAAATTAATCATATATAAGTAGTAATAAGGTATGTCTCGTAATAGTGGCGTGTCTGGACGTCTACTCTAGTCCTTGTACATTCTGTACGACGCCGCAAGGCGCGCGCGACTCCGTGCTAGGTGCACGTAGCATATAAGTACAGCGGTGGCCTGGAGTATCCCTGCACTTGATCTATCACACACCCCACACAAAACCATAACAAGTTCTTGTAATGAATATGATAAATATGATTTCTCAAAAATAGAATCTGTATATATGTGAATTTTGAAAATTCTACCATACAATATGGCATGGTATAAATATATACCAATGGTATCGTATTTACCATATAGCAAAGATATGGTAAAGACATTAATTTGTATAGTTTTACCTGCGCCTGTAGATCATCTAAGTCGACGGCGGGCGCGGTGGCCGCGGCGTCCAGAGCGCTCTCTAGCTCGTCCAGAGCCTCGCCCTCGTGCTCCAGGGCTGCATACAGCGCCGCCCACTCGCTCTGACACGCCGTCCACCTGCACAGTAACAACACAACGCTTATCGGGCCGGATCCACCGCCGCTGCTGCTGTAGTAACAGGACCAACAGCCGCCACCACATGTGATCCTTTCATAAAAAAAACGTCATAACCGTTACGATTCGAAATTATTTCTTTGTCTTGGCAACAATATTATTTTTGGTAAAGAAAGACTTTACCAAAAATAATATTGTTGCTTATGACATGGGAGTAGCAGTCAGGTAGCATGCTTCGATCACGTTAAGGCTCGGCTTTGCCGTCTAAGACCCGCCCACTCACCTGCGGCGTCGCTCGCCGTAGCGCGCACGCAGCTCGCCCAGCTCGTTTCGTAGTTTCTCTCTCAGCCGGCGCGCCTGTTCTCCACCCGCCGCTTGCTGCAGGTGGCTTGATACCTCCTCCATACTTTGCTTTATTTTCTGAAGAGAAAAAACTCTTTTCACTCATCTGTTCGCTGTGTAATTAGATGTATAAACTCGGGTCGGTACGAAAAGACACGGCAAGCGTCATTTATTTCTTTTTTTAATTGTTGTAAGATTATACAATCTCAGCGGTAGTATTTTAGCGCCACAGGTTTATTGGATATTAATTACTTGTTGGTGGGGTATGAAGTTTCAGTTTCACAGCCTTAAGTTGTTGTTAAGGTAGTGAGGTATTGTTAGCCGAGACTAGATGTCGCTACTGTAAAATTGATTCCTGAATGTGTGCCGGATATCTGGTGAAGGAGACAGAACCATTTTCGTCCTAAGGTTCTGGAATTAACAACATTTTGGGGCCGTCGTGGTCATTCTTTTTGAGTCCGGGCGGTGTCTGTTCCAAATAGATACTTGCAATAACCGAAGTTATGAGAAGGGTATGTAATTGATGAATATTTAATTTCCGATTGTACAGCTTGAAGCCATAAAGGCATGTGAGTTCTTCTTGTAAGTAAAATAATATTCTTTTTGTTTTTAACACTTATTTTTGTTTTTGATAATTGATTGTAAATCAATTATCACACGTTGGGGAGTATTTGTTATTTTAGTGAGATTAAAATATTATTATAACTTAAATAAAGTATACTTTTTATTTAAGTTATAATATGAATTTACTGAATTAAACTGAATTAATTTATGAAAAAAATTATATAAGTGGAGGCCGTGAGGCCTGTGGTAGTTGGAAGCGAATACGTGTGATGTCCCATAGAATCCGTCTGTATAGATTGGACTAGGCTTCACCTTTTTTTTGTATATTTTCCAGAGCTCGAATTGTACGTGACGCCCTCTATATTTGTTTTGGGTTGTAATTTATACCTCATAACCCTGATGTGACACTATTTATGGAGCCGTCGCCTTCGTGCCGCTAGATTTGCGGTTACAAGCCGGCCAAAAACATTCAATAACTTCGGAACACGTGGTCGAGCTTGGAATGTGTACATCGCTTCGGAAGAACATCAGCCAAGTGAAACCTTCACATTGTATAGCGGACAATCCATATTGTGTACTTAACTAATGTAGATATAAATATATTGTTAATTTTGGGGTGGCTAATTGTAAGCCTATTCTACTCCTTAACGTATTAACTTTAGGAAAGGAATTTTATAGAAAATTGTATTTGAACTATTAAACTAACTCATCCAGCTCAACCCTTGCAAAATAAACATGCACAAGAAAAAAAAACTTCCTGAAACATTCTAAAAAAAAAAGAGTCTGTCTTTTAAAAAACTTCTGTATACTACTATTTTTCTCTATACTGGGAGGCAGAGGGACCTCGTCCGTACTGGCTACATAGTACTTTTCGTTTTGGACCGTGCTTAAATAGATCACGATGCAGACGCAGTATATTATAGGTGTAGATACTGTAAGGATACCTCAAGCGCGTCCTCCTGCAGCGGGAAGTCGTCGTAGTCCTGTCCGGCCAGCGGGGCGGAGCGCAGCGCGCGCGCAGCTGCGGACACGCTCTCGCGCGCCAGGTTCAGGCGCCGCACCTGCTCCGCCTCACCGCCCTCCTGCGTGCGTAAGGGACGAGTGTGTGTGTACAATATACATACATAAAAATAAGCTAACATCATCAAAACTAGCGCGGCAACAGGAATTAGTCAAATATAAAATTATAAATCGTTATTTTAAAATGGACATGGTTATCGCCATTGATTATTATTAATGACGTGTTTGTAGGATTTCGTGTTTAAGGAGTAATAACGGGACCCTGTGACTCCGGTGTTCGCATGTCTATCACTAGACTGTATCACATGAACTGTGATATCCAGACATTTCTTTATTTTAAATTGTACCTACTAATAATTAGTACATTATAATTATATCACATAAAATATAATTACATCTATAATACGTACGATCTTGTTACTGTCTGGCGGCGCGACGGCCTCATACGCCGCCTTGTGCCTGCCGAACGTAGCGAGCGCGTCGCTGACGGCGCGCTCGGGCACGGCGACGCGCTGCGCCCGCAGCTCGCGGCACAGCTGCTGCAGCCGCTCCACCTCCGCCTCGCGCTCCGACACGTCACGAGCTGAGCCGAGCTTCGGCTCGAAGTCCTTTCCCCAAGACTGTGGAAAAGGTTAAATATTTATTCAAGTGTTATTATTTTTATTTGCTGTTATACGTCTCGTCCTGCAGCCCCTCGGCCTCACCTGCAGCGCCCGCAGCAGTTGCTGCAGCTCGCGCGCGTCGTCCTCCGCCCTGTGCGCAGCGCGCCTTTTGTCCTCCAGCTCGGCCATGACGCGCGCCCACTCCGCCCGCAAGCGCGCCTGAAGCTGCTGCAGCTGCGCAGCCAGCGCGGGGCTGTCCCGGTGCTTGTCGTACACGAGCGAGTCCCCGCGGGAGATTAGCGCCGCCGCATCCGGAGCCACTGCACCCATCTGGTTCTTCAAGATCTACAACATTCATATAATATATACATCATAGCCGTCGATTTTGTAGAAGCTTATGACATCCTTCCTCCGTGAAATAAATTGGTTGCGAAAAAAATTATATATAAGTTGTTTTAATAAAAATATTTCTACAAGTTTTAAATTTCTAACAATCATAACATCTTACTATAATAAAACGATATCGAATTTCCTCATCAAATAGATTTTGCAAAAGCTTCTGACTTTGTTCTGCAAATTTAGATAGGAAAAATATATATAGACATCTTAAAATTCATTTAGCTTTTTTCTATATTGAATTTACCGTATAGGATACGATAAACAAAATGGCATTAAAATTCGGAATAGAGATCCATAAGGAATAATAAAAACTCTGCAAGACACAAACGAGAATACCACAAGGAGTCATTCTCGGCCCTATTCTCACTACTATTTGTAGAAATCTTAAGAGTAAATGCTGATCGTTAATTAAACGACATTATTACTATTAATTAGTAAATTATATATAGGTAATGTTATTTAGTAAATTATATATAGGTAATGTTAAAAACCTAAACCTTTAAGTAACCTAAGGCATCAATTCTTTTCGCAATGTAACATCAACTTACTGTACTTCACGAAGGTATATTTTCATAACAACCTCGTCCCTGTCAGTTTCTCTTACCTCTAGCCTCTTGGCTGGGTCGCGCTCGCTCGGCACTGCCGCCACCGTCAGCTGCACCTACATAACCACACACAGAATACGTTCTCTTTAGGTCCTCATTTACCGTTTGTATTAAAATAAAAGTTTCCATTTCCCCAGTAACTTGATGGTGTAGTAGCCATTCACCGACTGAAAAATCCTTTCAACGAATTCGGAAAGATTTGTTTGTACAAAGGCACTTCGAAATACAAATTAAGTTCGACGTTAAGTCAGATAAAGTCTACCAACAATATCAACACCACCGAGAGTTTACAGTATCAATAATATATTCTAAACCGATACTTTACGTATTTAAACAATCTGCACATAAATGTCGGTCGTACTAAATGAATGTGAAATCTTCTAAGGAATTAAGCGCCTTACAGTTGTCGGCTACATGAGGTCGCTTCATCGGGGACGGCGCTGTACAATTTACAGGTGGACCGTGGAGCTATTGTCTCTAGTCCGTTCACATTATACAGTTAAGACTATCGCTTAAGACAATTCTGGGTTGGCGCCCCAGCGTGGTTCAGGACTTGTCGTTGCGGTGGGGCTCAGCAGCCCGGGGTAAACTCAGACACCTTGGATGAACCGAGGGGCTTATAAAAAGAGGGGACTAAAAAGCAGGAGGTTCTTTTGCGCATGAGGCAAGGGGCGAGGATGGGTATCTCCCCCACTGCACTTTCCTAAATTTGTAACTCTGTTATGAAACTCTGTGGAGATGGAGTCAATCTCTTAGGGGAGAAGACTTGCCGTCGGTGTGCCCTGAAGAGTTATAATTCCGGGGCATCTCAACAAACTCGGTGGATTCTGTGGGTATCCGCCTAATAACGTGTGGTAAGCCCCACAAAGCACCTAGGGCCAGTGATAGCGCGTAAATTCGTTTCCCCGCGTCCACAAAAAAAAGTAAGAAAAGATGGTAATCTTGTACTGAGATATACATAAACGTAAACCGAAACTACTGGACCGGCTGAAATATTATATTCATGTAGCTTCTATAAGTTAGACACGCGCCTCCATAAACAATTTTCGTGCTTAACGCGTAATAGGACTCAAAAATGTCAGAATTGCTCGGGAAACACTTCGTGGCGCAGCGACAGGCGAGTTATAAGTGCTCAATTTAGAATTT
>JAFELO010000151.1:170259-216226 GCA_017140195.1 Eumaeus atala
AAGGACTAGCTATAATCTTTGTTGTTTTCGCTTGAACATGGACAAGATTGAGTAGAACTTTGTACTTACCACGTACAGCCTTCGGGCCATCTTCTCTGCTGCGCGCACGAAGCTCGTGACGCGCGCGTCGCACCCATGCGGGAAGCGCGCGCGTATCGCCTCCGCCGCCGCCTCCGCTTCTGCATCCGCCTCCGCCTCCGCTCCGCTCTCGTTCTCGCACACCTTCAAATATGTATAGATTGCGGCATACGCTAATCTTATGTTAAATATTTTGCCGTGTACACGTACACTTTTTTTTTCATTGAGCGTTTCAGTACTTTGCATTTCAGTTGTTACGATAGAAATGTAAAGAAGCGAAAATAACCAGACATATCATAGTTTCAATAGTACGCAATGTAATTGGAATAAATGTGTTCGGTAGGTTTGAGAATCGGCTACTATCTATTGTTCATACCGCTAAGTGATAAAGGTTGTTCACACGACCCATTCATCATCATCATTATCAGCCCTTATCGGTCCGCTGCTGGACATAGGCCTGTTTCAATGAACGCCAAGACGACCCATCCCCTGCTACTTGCATCCACCCCGAACCGGCTACTGGACGAAGATCTTCTGATTTGCGGTGTCAGCAGGTAGTTAGTATAAATCGAATCGGTCCCTTCAACGATTACAAATTAATCTGACGACACCAAACAAACTCGGTGAATCTAGTTTTATCTGTCGTCTTGCATACAAACCTCGGCGTACTCGTCCGTGCGCTGATACTTCTCGCCGCCCCGCCGCTCCTTACTGACGGGGATGTGAGACTTGTGCAGCGCCGGGCTCGCGGACGTGGACTTACGCTCCTGCTCCTCGTCGGGTAGCTTGGGCGACATGGCCACCACTTGCACCTGCTTGCTCCTGTCGTCCTTGATCGGCGTGGACGTCGAGAGTGGTTCTCTCTCGTCGAAGTCGGAAGCCGACAAACGAGCCTACAATTATTTTAAATTTCAGTAACGCTTAATGGACGTCACGGGTATTTTCTCTCTCATTGTGATATTTTGTTTAATCCACAATGGCTGCCACAAATATATCGGCTTTGGCTTTGGGCCAAACTAGGGGCTCAAACTCTGTGATAGCGGAAGTGTGTTAGAGGCCCTGTGGGGAGGCTCGCCGCGTCTCTAAAAGTTCGAGCTATCTGACTGAGCGCGAGGCTGCTAAACTCCACACCCTGGCCTTGGGGGAAATAGTGCGGAGACGAAATCGTCGTCCTCGCCGATGAAAACGATTGCACTTCCCTAGTCACAACCTCCTTCACTGAACAAAATTTATAAGCAATACAGCTGTTGCTGTACTCGTGGTTGTTAAATCGGTCTGACACCTAACTACTGTTGACATATATAACGTGTGCTGAAACATTTCTAACACTTTCCGCGACTGAATCTTAGCAGAACTTAAGATTAGCAAAATTTTACATTTCAAATTTAAAGTCGTTCATAGATTTGTCCTTACTAAGTAAACTCGGACAGTATGTTCGCAGCGTCAGCACGAAGAGGCATCTCACACGACTGATTTCGGATACAATTATGCACACGCACTTTTGTATGGTCCACACGGTAAGTTTTTGCGGTGTCGTCGACATTGTGAACGTACCATAAACTCAGCTCGAGCTCATCCAAGATTAACAGCAATAATTCTAAATATGAAGTTTGTCTCCATCAGATTAATATAGGTACTGCGAGAATCAGTTTCTGTACGCAGTGAATTTCCCTACGTGGTATCACTAAGAATAGTGGGCGTTCCACGGACGTTTATCATCGTACTACGAGCGCTGGTAGACTTAGGTCTCTCTCAGTGAACAAAATGACAATAGTGCACTCTTCAGCTCCGACCGGTTAACATAAATAACTGTGTAAAGTAGAGAGCTGCAACGAAAGTTTTCGAACCCCTAAATATGCACTCTCAGATGGTGGTCACCGTACGATCCAATTTACTGCGATACTAGATAGAAACATTAGCAAGTATATACCTGAGGCGTGTCTTCGACTTCCGAATATATGACCTCCTCCTCCGCCCTGTTGGCGGACCTGCGGCGCAGCCGGTCTAGGGTGGAGCCGGCAATGCTGACGCCCACTCTCTTGAGCGGCTTATCGTCACGAGGCTCCACCGTGTCGCTGGACAGCGTCTCCGTGGCCGACGGCTCAGGCAGCGCCGCCTGATCTTTGGGCACTTCGTCCAGGATCAAGTACTCGTTGACTTCGTCCCTCATCAGGTTCTTCTGCGCTTCTATCTGTCGCACGGCCAGGTCATACAGCAGGGGACATTCCGTGCCTCCCTCGAGAGGTGTGGGAGGCGGCGTGCTAGTGACATTCGGTCCAGGGTCGGGGATAATATCGGGGCCTTCAGATACTTTGACCACCTTGGACTTGTCCCTTTCCGCTCCGTCTCTACGCTTCAGTATCCCGAGCGTCGGCTTCATGCGCTGCTCCACAGTTTTCACTTCGATCACGAAGGTTTTGGGCTCAGTCCCGAGATCCACTGGTGTGCTCTCTTCCTCCGAATCACCGACAGACTCCTCGGTGTCGTCCAATATTTCGATCGTCTCGACGTTCTGTGGGATGAACTCCACCACGGTCTCCACAGTCTCCGACGGGTATATCTCCATCGGCTCCACGGGACTGACGGTGGACTTGATGATCTCGTGCTCTGTAACCGCTACTACGTGACAGCGATCGGGTTCTGGATTAGCTCTTTCCACAATCGGTGCATTTTCGATCTTGTTTTTTGATATCTGCGTGAATAGATCACTGTCCTGCAGCAAGTTGAAGGTGCTGCTCTTCCTTGGCGTCCCCGGGGTGGAGGGCAGGGAGCCCATCAGAGAAACCGACCCCTCCATCGAATCGATAGACATGGTACTGGTCATGCTGTCGCTCATGGGACTCGCGTCCTTCCTCTGCCGCCTCTCTAGCGAGGAGCCCCTGCTTCTGATGCCACCTTCTTTTATCTCCCTCCGTATCGGGGCGGGGCTGTTCAGCGCCAGCGGGATCTTGGACCGTTTCAACTCCGGCCTCTCGGTCTCGGGAGAGTTTACGGGACTCTCGAGGCGTCTCTTTATCGTATCCGTGACGTTCTCATACTCTACGATGACGTCAGCGTCCTTGTGCTGTGACGTCGCCTGTAACCAGGGACCGGTTTAGTCGGAGTCAGTAGTGCGTGTTAGTGCCCGCAGCCCCGTGTGATGATCCGCAAGCGCCGGTGAATGAAAGCATGATACCAGCGAGTCCAAGCCGCGGCGGAATGATGCAGTGATGAAGGACTTCACACATCACCGACACCGTTTTATGTACACAGTTATTTACAATGAAGAAACACTCATTTTATTATTGCTGTTCATTAATACAGTGCGAACCGACCGGAAAGCTGATGAGTGCGAATATAAACAGTGACCGAGCAATGTACGAAAACAAAACGTGACCAAACAAATTGTTAACCAATATTAATGTAAAGCACGACTCAAGTGACTCACCGTTATCTTCTCCAGGATCCTCTCCCACTGCCTCGTCAGCGCTTTGTTCTCCATCGTCTCCACTTCGTTGCCCTTGGACTTCACCTCCGTCTTCAGCAGCTTCAGCTTGGCCGCCGACATGGTGTCGTGGTTGTCCAACTCCCTGTCGATATCGTTGAGGTACCTCTGCATAACCTCTGCTTCCGTTTCCTTCTTCCCTTCCTCCTTCTTGCCCAGACTGTGTTTCTTCAGGTTCTCCCATTTGGTGTTGATATCGTCGATTTGCTCCTTCAAATTCTCCAAATACACCGGGTCGCAGTTTTTTGCGAAATCGACGTAGCTGGTGTTGAGCTTGTCCTTGATGGCCGCCATTCTGGACATCTCCAGCTCCAGTGTCTGTTTGCCGACGTTGCCCAAGCCCTGCAGCCACGCCGTCAGGGTCTGGACGTCGTTCTGGATCTCGCGCGCCGTCAGCAGCGCGGTCTCCAGCTTGCTCTTGGACTCCGTCACGTGGGCGCCCAGCTTGTTGTACAGCTCCTTCAGCGCGTCTATTTTCTTGGAGAACTCCTGCGGGTCGGGAACGGACTTCTCTTCCACCATTTTCCTTCCGGTCTTGATTATTGACTCGACTTCGGCCTTTATTTCGCTCAACGTTCGATAAAATCTCTGAAATTTGAGTATAAAATAACATTAAGTATCAAGACACGCTGTCTCCTTTGTTTGATTGTCCTTGTCTATACGGGTATTAAATATCTTACCAGCCACTTGTAGACGGTCATTGTGAAGGTGAAAGCCAAATAAACGGACTCCCAGCTCATGATGGGTGCGCGAGTGAATCAGGCGTGTTTATACAGGGAACTGATTAAAACGTGCAGCCACGAAATAGTGGTGTGGCAGTACCATTTGTTTCATTGTATACGAGGCCGAGTCAACTCTGAATAATGGCATCGATAGAAATCTTCATAATAAAGAGATCGAACTGATATGTTGCCTGTTGTGCGAGTTGTAGTTTGTAGTCGTAGTCACTACTCCAACTGTTAAAATATATTCGATATGTTCATAGGATATTCAAATTGTTATTAGGATATTCAAATTGTAACTACTATGTAGTTATAACACAGCATTAACTTCTTGCCTATAGCGGAGATTACCGACGTGACCGGAGAGAAGTACGGCGCAGGACGCATTGTCGTGCCCTCCGAGGGACGCGAGTATAAGCAACTACCTCCGGACTTGTTAGACATTGAACAATTCCAACATAACATTTTGGTCCAATTGGGACCTCGCACGCTGTGGTTGAACATACTTGACTCTACTGGATAACTAAAGTGATAGTGTGCATTATACTTTTGCACAAATCGTCTTCATCATCACATCGAAAGATGTCCATTAATAAAGTTGGCCTTCTTTTAGTACATGAAAACATATGACTAAAGCATTTTTGTAAGTCAAATTCGTTTTTCAAATAAATTTCGTTTTTTTATATTATATTTTTTTTATATCATTTTGAAATTAACTTACATTTAAACAGTCGTATCTTTTGTTTTCATTTTAATAATAATTTGTTAATAAGTGGTGTGCGTAATATTTTGTAATAGGGTACAACAAATAATGCCGCATCCACGTTTGTCCGTCCGTGGTCGCGTGTCCATCGCTGCGGAATCCTTTCAATGGCAGCCCGATGGTTTATTGAACCGCGCTCATTCACGTACAACGTACATACCATACGCACGCCATGGCCAGTAGCTACGATCTCGGCATCGTCCGCATGAGTGGCACTGCCGCATTGCAGTCAAATAGAGACGGTACGGTCGGGGATATCCTCTCGCATACATGACACCGCCGCGAAGTGATAGGTATGGTGTCGCGTTTTTTTGCGGTTTGTGAGTTTCCGGTGGCCGATTGGTGAGGAGGAAAGAAAAAAAAAGCACGAGCCACTTGCAACTCCGGACATATCAGTGTCGTATCGAATTTTGTTGAACAGCTGTGTTTAGTGTTCATTCCCTTACGGCTTTATCATACACAACAATAATTAATGTCTAATGTATATTAATGAACAATATTTTCCAAAAAGTTTTCACTGTATTTGTCGAGTTTTAAATTCATATTCATGAAGTCAGGAGGCGCACCAAAATTAAGAATGTGTAACTATTAGCGTAGTCGAGCGTTTTAAATATTTAAAAGTAAAATGTTAAGACATGAAACACAACTTTTAGAGCACATTGCTTGCTTTTGAATTATCAAATTTTGTTTACAGCATAAGAGGGCAAACGTACAGTAAAGGGACCTCTGTAAAGTCCTGACACATACGCACAACCATGTCACGCTGGTGGGCCCCACCCCTCAACCGTGTGAATGAAAAGCAACAGCACATGGTACGCGACCTGTAATGCGAGCGCTCGTGCCAATTCCGCTGCAATGCATCAATGATCCAAAGCGAGATGATAGCCGAGCGAAGGAATTTTTTTAATATCATAGGGGGACTGACGAGCAATCTGAGCCTCTCAACGACTACTGACGCCCATGTACAGCAGCATAATTATGCCGATGCGTTGCCCAGCTCCTCACCTCCGCGACCCATTTGCCACCGGCTACTCATAAACCACACGAAAGTACACTTGGTGTTACTTTACGGCGATATTATGTGAGCGAGAGATACCTGTCCGGTCGTGTCGGCCCAATTCCGTTGCATAGGAGGATGTGGTGTCGTCCCGGTGTGCAGTGCACGGCACTACCTGCTCCCATACAGCACGGCACTACCTGCTCCCATACAGCACGGCACTACCTGCTCCCATACAGCACGGCACTACCTGCTCCCATACAGCACGGCACTACCTGCTCCCGTACAGCACGGCACTACCTGCTCCCGTACAGCACGGCACTACCTGCTCCCGTACAGCACGGCGCTGATCTTAGAATGATGATCATACAAAATTCTTGTTCTGTGAAGGGCCAACGATTCGCTGGATCGTCTTTGTGAAACGTTCTTTAATATGGCGGCTGACGTTTAGCCTCATTGAACATCTTGATTTTACGATCGATACAATTATGCAGTTGGCTAAGTGCTTTGAGTGCAAATAAAAAAATATCCTAACCAGGAACCACGTCGTTCGTTGGCCCTCCACAAAACAAAACCCTGTTTTTGAATATGGCTAGCCGTAATGAAATGGGGCGACTTAGACAATTCGACTACGACACATATACTAGCTGTGCTGAGCCCCGCGTAAAATATATCCCAAGGGAATAATTCGTTTTCCTTTGGTTTCACTAGCGCTATTTCTATCCCAAGGAAACCATTACGTGATAAATATATTTTTTTAAGTTTTATTCCAGAGTGTAATCTATGTCTAAATATCATCCAAATTCGTGAAATATTATTATTGCAATGCAGAATAACATACACACAAACATTCGCATAATAACATATGTAGCATGGCCATTTGTTTCTACAAACTGTGGCTCTGATAACAATCATATCACATTAACATACAAAAGTATTTGCCGTGTCTGATTTTAGCCTCCTGTGTATATAATTCCTGTAATTCACGAATTTTTTTATAAAAAAGGTACCTATGCCATGCCTATTATCCCTGAAGAGGTAGACAGTAGTTATACTAGAACACTCACGATTAGCCAAGGTACTGAGGCCCATGATGTCATAGGTGGCAAGCCTATGGCCACTTCGGGCACATTCCAATCCCGGACAGTTTAATGCGTGCTCAGTATAATATGAGAAACATTTAATAACACTTGCCCGACTTGGGGATCGAACCCAGGACCCCACGCGGCTAACGGTCTTAACTGGCGACACCCGCACCGTTACACCACAGCGGCGATGTGTTTCAATATCTTGTATATACGCTATCTCGCCACTGCCTCGGGAATGAATGTGGTTGCTACAGAACTGCTGCCGCACTGGTACCTTACAGCTCGACTAGATGGCGCGATGATCATGGAGAAGACTTAGATAAAGAAATTCCAAGATGTGTGATGATTCCATTAAAGATGTTCCATTTAGACAGGCAAACTTTTAAATTAATGAATGTCAGTGACGGAGAAATACGTGTAAGCTACGGCCTGTGTTATTAATATTTAGCACAACATGTGCACATTTCAGTTACTAGATGGCGAGATAGCCTACACGCAAGATATACGCGATATATATGAAATTGCGGAGATTTTGTAAGAGAAAGGAGGTAAGTGTCATGCACTAATCCTCCAATGAAACGGCATTGGGCTGGCACGACCGGGGAAATACCTCTCGCTCGCATGGTACCGGCGTAAAGTGACAGCGTCGCTGTTGTATTTCGTGGGACTTGTGGGTAACCGGTAAAAAGTTGGGCAACGTATCGGTATAATTATGGTTCTGTTCATGGGCGTCAGTAGTCGTTGAAAGGCTCCGGTCGCTCCTTTGTCCCCCTATACTATAAAAAAGATATCTATAGACACAGCCAACAGTGCGGGACATATTACAGTGTGGGCGGGCGCGTGTGACACAAGGGCACTCCCTGTTCCTACATTCTCCTATTCCTAGGGGAAGGCAGCTCGACACGACCGGAGAGAAATCAGGCGCAGTGTCAACAGCTCAATGTGCTCTCCGAGCCACAGGGGAGTAACACAGCCAACTTCCTAGCTCTGCATTGGCATAAGAAGTTATAGAAAACTCCTAATAACACCTTTGTTTGGTCCGACCCGGGATTCGAACTCAAAACCATCTTATGTCTGACCATGCACACCACTGGACCATAAGGCAGTCCATATAGATATCAATGATATAATCGCCAAATTAACTAGTTATTCCGCCTTCTTCTTCCGATCTGGCCATCACTCTTCTATACTGCTATTTTGCCAATAACAAGCAAAATAAAATTTCACACAATTTTTCTTTTAATGTTTAAAATTGTTATGTCGTGTAAGTTGTATAGTGTGTGTTAGTGCGACCGCGTTGTCTTCATATGGCTCCTGCGGAAGACCGGCGCTGACAGTTAGGTCAGCAAATGCCCAGTTATTGACCATTTTTTTTGCAAGGTCTACATTAAGTTAGAATTAGAACTTCTTTATTGTACTAAGTTTAAGATTCATTGTGTAGCGACCGGCTGGCTCAGTTGGTGACGTGGCGGTTAGTCCGCGTGTTACGCCAGAGGCCGCGGGTGCCAATCCCGCCCAGGTACGGATGTCTACATACAGGGCGGGGATTATCATCGCGCTCAGCTGTGCGTCACGACAGGTTAGTGACCTCGTACTTACATGCTGCATTATAAATAATATTTTTCCCTGATTTAGTTTGTTTGAAAAAATCACTTTCGCTATTTTGTTGTTAGGACTTTTTTTGATAGTCTTAATATACTCCTATATACTAGTGTTACAGGTGGTTTAAATTATCCCCACTCTGTATACTAACAATAATAACATTCCTCATCGTCCAATGTCTAACAAAATTTACAGCATAGTTACAATAATAATACAGAGAGGTGGGGAGCGGGGAAAGGTAGGGCCGGGGGAGATGTACGAATATTACGTTTGGTACCACGGACGGTCGAACGGTGCAATGAGCTCATAATTATTTCTAATAAAATAGTATCAGTACCCAGATCTGCGTTTTCTACCTTTGTCAATATTCCACAATAATGTTTCTACAATAGGAACGTGGCAATGCCAAGTTGATATCACTGCATTCTTAACGCGAACATAGCATTGGGACTTGTGGCAGTGATGTTTGGTTACTCACCAGACACCGTCGCAGCTGCGGTCGCACCTCGTCGGGATGCGCGGCGTGCAGCGCTAGCGCGGCGGCGTCGGCGGCGAGCGCACGCAGCGACGCGGAAGCGCGCGCCAGACGGGCGGCCACGTCCGCGCCCCGCCCACCGTCACTCGCCTCAGTAGCCACTCCTCTTCGGCTTTCCTCTTCCAGCTCTTCCAACTTGCTCTACGAAGTAAATTAGTTGTAACTACATATGGCTTTTGTAAATTGAAGTGAATGATATTGGTTATAATTGTAACGGTGTTGTGTAGTAAGTTTACCAAAAGTATGTATATTTATTATTAAATTTAAATATTAATAAAAGTATAAGTTTGGCTTTTAAACGCGTATCAATATGTTAAGTAACATTCAAAACGTGCTTATCAAACCAACAGTAAAAATAACTAGCAGTGACATCTACATATTGTACAGATAAATTTTTAAAAATTTATAGTTTTAAGTCTATATAGATATATAGATAAAGCAATATTTTTGTTAATAGTACATACTTTTAAAGTATGCAAATTTATTATATTATATAATTAGTTTTAAAAAAGTAATACAATTGTTTCCTCTCATAGAAGCGAAATATAATATATAATACAGCTGGCAACTGGATTCAGCTGCCAGATAAACACTAGTTTCAAATCTTACCTGCGCCAGCTGCAATCTGTCAGCGAGGCGTGCAGCGGCGGGCGCGCGTCCAGCCGCACGGTGCGCCTCCACTTGTGCGTGTACGCGCGCCAGTCCCGCGCGAGCTGCGAACAACTCGCTAGACACCTGAGCAAGAACACTAGGCATTATATGTGCTCAGCAACAGATATTTCCATACCATTTATCTCTACAATAGAAATCCTTTCCTAAATAGCTATTGGTTTCTTTGACACAGACTCGGAAAATTGTTATTAGCTTTCAAATTTTTGTCACTGTAGATGGTTTTTCACAGCTCCGTATTGAAACAACCAGCATAGCTAGGCGTAGACGAAGCGATGAAATTGGGCTCGCGAAACTTGATTTATATGAATATATATCGTTTTAAGTGTACGTAACAATGGTACGACTACGCGACTGCGGACGGACGTACCTGTTCGTGTGGCGCGGGCCGCTCGCGAAGCTCGTCGAGGCGCCGCAGTAGTGCGTCGAGCGCCAACTCACCCGCCGCCGCCTCCGCCGCCGCCGCCTCCAGCGCGCCCATACGCGCCGCCGCCTTGTGGACGAGCGGACAGTTTTTACACTTGTGTCACAATGGATTCATCTCTCACGTTACAACTGACGACTACCTCCGCTACCCCACATCCTTGCTACTAGCCGAGGTCACACGCACACGGACCTCGCCCATTCGCGCCGCTTTCAGGGCCATATAAGGTGTATTCGTACTAGTCTTAGAGCATGTTCAGATGTTAAGCACTCAACGAGCGTTTCAGTAACGCGCATTTACGACTAACGCTATATAAACGCTATATAATTATGTAGCGTGCTGCTTTAACGGACTAGACCCGCCTCTCACCTGTGCTTGCAGCTGCTCCCAGCGCTCGCCCAGCGCCTTCAGCTCGCCCTGGATGCTCTCCCGCATGATGTCCGCGTCTGCCAGCTGTCGGCCCACCGCCTCTATGCGCTCCAGCTGCGAGTCGCTGCGCTGCGCCAGGTAGTTCTCGAGTTCCTGCCATACATGAAATGTTCGTAGGTTCGACCACAGATTTACAAAATACTATACCGGATACGGATCGGTGAAAGCTCATCGAACACTAACATTTTTAGTTTTTAGTGTGATCAAATGAATGTTTTCATTCATATTTTTTTAAGTTATTTTTTTACAGGAAAGGAAGAGGGTAACACATCTGCATAACATAGTTGTCAGAAGCTCCGATTTCTTGTTTGCCCCTTTATAAAAAATAAAAGTTTCACTTACCGCCTGGTTTAATAAAACCCCCAATATTTTCCTTTCTTTTTTACTCTTACTAAAAAGAGAAAAATCTATATCTAGAGAAAAAGCGCGGTATACTAACGTATAGCTCGTCAGCAATCTCCTCCGCATCGGCGAGAGCGGCAGGCGTCGAGGGGCGGAGCCTCCGCTGCAGCCCGTCCAGCCACGCCCCGCGCAGCGCCAGCCACGACCGCAGCTCGCCAGACTCATGCCACGCCTCTGTCAGCACCCTGTATACATATGACATCCACGACTGTGTTATAAAACTGACGCGAGCTATAATCACTTGCCTATTAAGGTCTTGGCCCACCACTTACTCGCTGACATTACTCTTAATTCTCTAGAATCAGCAACGGTGTCCGCTTGTGACACTAGATATTGGCGCTTAACGCAGACAGCCCGAGGTAAATTCTAACTGTCTTGGGGCCCGATAACACTTCCCTCACAATTAATTTAATCAGAACAACATATTATTTTGTTGTTATTTAGTTCAATTTACAAATAATTTATGATGAAAAATGATAATAGCGGCAATGCTTTTTATCTTCATTGAGATTGTAAGATTATATTAATTTAATAATGTGTCATGATTTACGACTTTATTGAACTCTTATGAAAAAGAGAGAGTCCAGGCTCGGAGCGATAATAGTGAATATATAAAGTTGATGTACGGACTTGTACCGCTCGTACACGCCGTGCGTGCGGCGCGTCCACAGCGCGCTGAGCTGCGTCAGGCGCCGCGCCAGCGCCGCGCGCTCGCCTGCTACCAGCAACTCGTTACCTGATAGACAGATATACATCATCAGAGTTCTCCTTAGTACTTAGTAGGCTGTTTCCTGAATTCGCGCTTTATTTTTCTACTGAACATTGCACACATACACGTACCATTTTTTATTGTAAAGGGGGACAAAGGAGCAGTCCATAGAGCCGGAAGTTATACATTAATCTATTGTGTACGTCAAGATGTGTCGTTGTTGTTGTTGTTGTAATTAAGTGAATATCTCACCCTCTTCGTTAAGATCTCTGAACTCCACGGTCTTCTCCTCGCACTTGTCCTTGAGCGCCTGGAAGCGCGTCTTCATCTGGTACAGCTGTCCCGAGTCCGCGATGGCGCACTCCTCGTCCCTGGGCATAGAGCAACGATGTACCGAAAAGCGGATAGTCTGTTTATGGCACGGTCAGTAGGGGTATTTGAAACGCCTGTTCAAAAAAGGTACTATTTATGAAACTGTAAATTAACACAATATAGTCCACCTAGAAATAATATATAAGAGTTCACTTGAAATAATATATAAGAGTTCACTTATAAATAGTAATTTGAAACCGGCACGGTCAAAGATCGCAGATGGATTAACTGGGATGGATGTCTTAGCTGGGACTCCTATTGTAATGGCTATTGTGCTGATGGAGATTCTATATAGGGTGAGACAGCATATCCCTATACTATCCTGAGGTATAACAGTTCGATCTACCTTATAGCAAAAATACGGGCATTTCCTAAAAATATATGTAATGAAGCACTTTAATTCGTATAAAATTTTTTAATCGGTAGCATTGATAAGTATCAACTTTGTCACTCGTTCGATCAAACAGCGATAATTACGAAGAGTTGATAACAAAAAGAATCTTCAGCGCATTGTGAACAAACTAATCAAGGCTTTTGTAGCCAGTAGGAGACACCTTTTATCTGTCTATACTAGGACTCCTCGCATTCCTACCTAGGTATTTCCTCCTGCAGCCGCTGTAACCACGCCTCCAAATCCTCTATGCGGCTGAACACGCCCTCTGTTCTCTCCAAACCCCGCCTCAACGCCTCGTTGTACTTCAGTGAAGCGCCGGCTACCGTCTCGAACAGCTGGCGTAACTCTTTGGTGTCCTCCACGACGGACTTGGCTAAAGTATCTTCGCAGTCGTCTAATATTTGATCTTTGGTACTCTCTATGTTTTCTAATTTCGTCTTGTACATCGGTTTCTCCTCTTCGAATTTCTGAAACGCGATATTAAATGTTGGATAAGTGCAAATGCCTCGCCTGTCCCTTTGTAGCCCAGGCACGGCCCGGGAAATACCTCTCGCTCGCATGATACAACCTCAAAGTGTTAACTACGCCAGATAAATTGTAGAAGCTAGTGGGACTCACATTGCTGTCCCGCAGCAGCCGCGCCAGCTCGTCGGCATCTCCCAGCGGCACGGCGCCGCCCTGCGTCAGCTGCTGCGCCCGCTGCAGCCACTCGCGCAGCTCCGCGCTCTCCGCCTGCAGCTGTGAGACCAGCTCCACGCCTGGAAAATAACTATACTGTTAAGTGTCTTACTCAATATCATTTATTATATTCACTTATTATATTTAGTTTGTAATGGAAAACTTAACAAAAGCGAGTTAATAAAAATTATTTATTTTAATTTACTGACCTACTTTTTGTTTAGAACACTTTCCTTTTTTTTAAAGTGAGCCACTTTTTTTTAAACTGCTGCTAGAACTAAATTGGAGCCTCTGAGAGCGAACCTAGAAACTCAGGCCTGGTGAACGCAGATGTGTATTCCCCCACGAAGGGTCTCCTCCCATAAAAGAGGACTAAAGACTGGCGAGGTTTCTGAGCTTCATCTCTTCATAAGTAAAGGCGGTTTTGCTTCGAGTTCGTTATCGCTAAGACGCAGTAAGGAACGCACAAGAAATCTGCCCACGTGCCCGCACTATAAATTGATTGTATATGAAACTTACCTTTTTGCAACTTGTTAATCTTCCCCTCCAGTATAGTCTTGGAGTCTGCGAACTTGATGACCAGGTTCTCGAGGCTGCTCCTCAAGTTCAGCTCCTCGAGGCTGCCCTTCTCATATCTCTCCCTTTTCTCCCGCACGACGCTGTCGTACGAGCTCTGCATCTCCTCCAGCTGCCACCGGAGCCGCTTCAGCTCCTCCAGCCTCCTGCCCATATCTGCCTCGTCGGACAAGGTGGCGTGCTCCGCCATGATCTGCACCTCTATGTCGTGTATCCTGGCCTGCACCGCTCTGTAGTCGTCACTTGCCGGGGTCTTCTTAATCGCTAGTTTTATCTCCACTTCCCTCTTGCTGAGGTACGCCATGAGCGCCTCGTAGGCCTCGTCGGTTCGTCTCGAGTCGGTCTGTATGTCATCCTTGTGCGACTGCGATATCGGCTTGGTGAGCAGTATGATCGACTGCGCGCCCAGCTCCTTCAGCTTCGGTTCCAGCTGCTTCATCATACGGATCCGGTTCCGCAGGTGAATCAGCTGGTTATTGGAAGGTGGTTCTTTCAGCATCCTGTCCTTCCAAGAGTTAATGTCTTCCAGCTCCCTCCGGAAGGCTTCCAGACCTTTATAGTAATTGTCCTTGTCTTCCAGTAGGTTAAGGGTGTTTCGTAGCTCTAGAAGAGACTTCTGTATGCCCTCCCATCGTAGTTTCAATTCTTCGATACTGGCCGCGTGCTGTTTTGCCTCGTCTATAAACACAAATGATAATTTGATTAGTAGTATTAGTTTGTATGTATGTACATTTACATATTAGCTGCTATAGATTCCTCTTGACATCGCATGGTCATACTAAAAACATTCCAAACAGTTGAATATTATGTGTTTTATTTTTTAAATATATAAGTCATATGTTCGAGGCTGACGCGGAGACCAGGGACTCACCGCGGAGCGCGCGGTCGGCGGCCAGGCGGCGCTGTATCTCCTCGACGTGCGCGAAGTCCGCCCGCTTCTCCTCACTCTCGCGCTGCACGCGTCGCAGCAGCGCCTGCGCCGCGTCGCGCTGCGCTCCGTCGCACCGCTGCTGCAGCGCCCGCCCGCACTGCGCACAAATAAACGTATATTAAGGCATTAAAAGACAGCATCGCTGATACCTGCTGCTGCTACATCTACTATAGCAGGTTATATACACTAAGTAGTACTTAATTTTGCACGCCTCAGTTGGCCTTCTGTCTGTATATTTGAAAATCAGTCCCAACAGTATCCGTTGTAAGTGAAGTGGGGCAACGCATTATTTAACTTCAGAAGTTTGTGGTTGGTAATCACCGGCCTACCTACCTGTATCCCGTCTCCTCACTACTCACCTCATCCAGTTCCTTTTCAGTGGTGTCCGCCCAGTCCTCGAACACCTTGTAACCGGCCTGGAAGTCGCTCTGCTTGTCAGCCAGGCGCGGTTTCTTGGCGTGGTGGTCCAGCTGCACCGTCATGGTGGTGGTGATGGTGGTGTCCATGGGGCTCTCCTCCTCCGTGCTATTGATGTCGAACTCAAAGCCGAGCTCCTTAATCTAGAACAATGACAAAGTTGTTACCTCATACAACACTCCCTGAGGCCACGTGACCAACAGCGCTCGAGTTACGGCACGAAACGGAACATATGCGTGCGTGCGTGCGCGAGTGTGTGTGTGTGTGTGTGTGTGTGTGTGTTTGAGTGCGTGTGCTTCTACGTGTGAGTTTGTGTAGGCATGTGAGGTAGACAAACTCACGCGGTCGGCCTGCACATCTAGCATGAGCTGCAGCGCGTCTAACGTGTCTCGCAGGGCGTCGGCCTCCTCCGCTACGTGCTCGGCCTCGGCCCCACCCAGCGCCGCCAGGGCTGTCAGCAGCGCCGCCAGCTCGCGTCGCAGGAGACGCAGCGAATGCGCCGCTCGTTGCAGCCCTGCGATGCGCTCTACCACCTCCCCTACCGCAGACGCCGGGTACGCTTCCATCTGTGCACACAAACACAGCTATCGTACGTTCTCCAAGTCACTCATGTTTCCAATAAAATGTAGAATAATAAAAATAAGCAAGTCCCTTGTGGATTATAAGAACAATAAACAAAAGTAGTATGAATATCTATCAACAATGGGTTTCCATATTGCAACACAGCATTTAATCTTTGCTCGCTGTCTCACGGGCATGGGCATGTCAATCAGAGCTTGCTGTCTCACGGGCATGTTAACATTACCAGAGGACCAATACTTATCATAATTCAGCAAAATAGAATTAAGAAGCCGATAGTTGAGATAGATCACATGTACATTGTTTGATTGTTAAGTGCGTAAAACTTTTGGGCAGAAACTACTGTACACTTGCAACATCGTTTTTTGGCTCAAAACAAATTTACTCATAAATGTATTAACATTAGCCATTACATTACAAATTAAGCCCCCCCCCCCCCTCCACACGCAAAGTGCGCACCTGTTTAAGATGCGGCTCGAGCGCTGTGGCGCGCGCACGCACGTCTGCCAGTCGAGCGTGCAGCGGCGCCAGCGCACGTAACGTCCTCAACCTGGTGCAGAATATATAAAATCAGTGAGAGTCGACAACGTAAAATACCCACCTCGTGTGGTAAGTATGTCCTGCCGTGGTACAGGACCACACTATTCCTTCGAGTTCCGGGTCTGCTGGACTGGTGCCGCACACAGACAGAGGTAAATACAACACAAATCTAATTTTCCTCACATTAAAACATTCTTTGATCATATATTATGGCCAGAGTGCGTTGATATACATTGCTCCTTTTACGACAGGGTTACGAGGGTGTAAAAGTGGAGAACCTCACTTCCTCCCGGGCTGACGGGCTAGCTCTCTGCGCGCTGCTACACCGACTGCGACCCCGCCTACTGGATTTTGAGACGCAGCGAGCGCGCACCGCCCACCAGCGACTGGATGGACCATGCCTTCAGCGCGCAACAGCGTGGAAGTTCGCGGCACTACCCCTGTGCTTCGGTGAGCGCGTTACGTCGGTCCTGCGCCTGGTCGCTCTCCGGTCATGTGAGACTGCCGTCTACCCGACTACGCTATTGAAATGCTATATAAGTGTGTAAGCGTCAGAAGTTTCATGCATGCGAGAAGCATAAGAAATGGACCGCCTCTAAGCGTGATGCTTGGTCGGAACGAACCTTGTTCGATACAAAAGGAATATAATTTTTTCCTTGTTTTAAGTGACCCACGATTTAGTATTTTTCACAAAATAATTTTCTGTGTTTTTGCTTCTTCGGAATATTTTTGCGCGTAGACGTTGTCAGGAAATGGTTGTATGCACTATGCAATGCTGCAGGCGTCACATAGAAAAGCAATTTAGAACAAACGTAGGTTGATGAAGTTTAATTTGAAATATGTTTACTCTTATCCAAAAATATACCAACAAACCTGGCGAGTGTCCAGGCGGCTGCGTGCGACCAGCGCTCCCCCAGCGCGCGCAGCTTGTCCTCCAGCTCGGGCTCCTCCGCGTCGTCCACCACCAACACGGCGTCGGCCAGCGCGTCCACCAGCGGCTGCTGGCGACGCAGCGCCGCGTGCAGCTCCTCGGCGGCGGCCAGCGCCGCGCTCACGTCGTCCTCGCCCTCCATGCGCGACATGCGGTCTTCCGTCGCCGTCAGCCACTGCCTACGAGATGTGGTAACGACAAAATAAGACAATACTTAGAGAGTAAACTCTATGCGGAGATGCACACACAACTCCAGGCGGAGAGGCGGTCGGCCTGCGCGCGCATGAGCTCGCAACGCTCCCGACACCCCCCCCCCCTCCCTAGCACTCACCCGAACTCGCTGAGGCGGTCGGCCTGCGCGCGCATGAGCTCACGGTGCACGCGCGTTTGCTTGTCCATGGCGCCCAGCCGCAGCGTTTCCCAGCGCTGGTTGAGCAGGCGCATCTGCAGGCGGATCTGAAACCGCGTCGTCAAGGGTATAAATAGGTCTCTGATTCTCTCTCGGAGTCTCTGATTGTACCGATGATGATCGTAATTAGTCACTTTGACATTTGAAGAGTCACGTGCCTGCCACGTCCACCCCCACGATGCAAGGAGCCTCTCCATCCGACTGTGAGGAGTCCCACCTACAGGCTTCTAGGTGCGAGGAGCCTCGCCTCCAAGCTGCGGGGAGTCCCGTCTCCAGGCTACTAGATCCCCACCGACGGACCACTCACCTCGTTGACCTCGTCGCGCGACAGAGCGGCGTCGCGGATGAGGCGCGCTCCCTCTTCCAGCACGCAGCCCACGCGTCCCTGCTGCTCCGACAACTCCAGCAGGAACTTCTGCAATACACATGCAGTCACATTATATACAAGGCGTCGAGCGACACACAAATATATATATACGATATCGATTATGGTTAAAAGATTTTAGCTATAATTACGTAAGCCATCCCTGTTACAGCAGATGCTTGTAAGTATACATATTGTTTCTGATGCAGTGACAAGGGGGCCGTGGCTGGACGTGTACGTACCTCGTGCGTATGGAAGCGCTGCTTGAGCACTTGCAGCGCCTGATCCGGCTGGGGAGGCAGGGGCGGGTCGGGAGCGTTGAGCCGCTCCTCGCCGCCCAGCAGCGCCGCCAGCGCCTCTTCCAGCGCGCCGCCGTAGGCGCCCAGCTCGCCTGATCCCGCCGTGCACGCGGAGAGGGCTGACGCGCTGGACACCGGGCGGGATCGCCCGCCCTGTACCAGGTCAATTTAGAGTTACTGCTGGCTATTGCTAATTCTCATTTGAGTTATTGAAATAATTGGGAGTCTGGTAGCATTGGGCTGCGGAAAAGCGTCATTAGACTCCACTTAACTTAGACGAAGGTTGGGTTTGAGTAATGAGGAGGTAGGGAGACTATTTCGCAATAGCAATCATAGTGACATGTAATCACTTACGTCGGCTGTGACATCAAATGACGCCATTTCGTTGTCGTCGTCGGTCCGCTCGGCCGAACGTTCGGCGGACAGTTCGGCGCGCGGCTCGTGGTCGTGCTCGCTGTCGTTCGCGCTCGTGTGCGAGAGAGTTTGGAAGAGACACATGAGGTACATCATTATCGACTTCTTGTCTGGGTTCGGTGTGTTGACGTCTGCAAACAGAAATTATTTTACACCAGATTTACTCACAAGATACCGCCGCGCCGATATAAAGTGACTGCGAATTGGCTGCGATTGGCGTTAGCTTTAAACAATACTGAGTTCAACAAGTGCTCAGATAGCTTTCCAGGGAAGTGCAACGATATCATGCGCCAGTTTGGTTCCTTACAGTGTACCTACAAATACTGTCTGGATAAATGCCTGGTCTAGATGTTAGTGTGCAGGGCGAGGTCACCGGGTTTCATAGTCCACTAGGTGGAGCTTGTAGCAGTGTAGTGCACAGCAGCAACACGAAAAAATCCAGTCCGTCAAATAACAACCAGTGGACCAGTTAAGGTTCCTTACCATTTGAGTCGGACAATCTTGTGATGCCAAAGGCATGTTTAGTCGACCAAGAGTCTGCTGTGTGGAGCGAGATCGCCGCGATTCGTAGTCTGGTGGACGGGCCCGAGCGCTGTAGCAACATGCGGAGCACCGGCCCATCCACCCAGGAGGAAGGGAGGGGTTCCCAACCTATACCCCAAGCAGTGTCCCACCTATCAAGCGCTCGCGTTATGGATCACACTACAGAAAAGAGTACATTGTGACAGATGTAAATGAATTCCTCACTCTCTGGTTCTAACAATGCTACGCGTTCATCGATAAAGGACGGTGAAGGGTACTCACCCTCTGGGTCCAATAGTCTCGCTATGCCGAGATGAGCATGCGCGACGCTGAAGGCGTGGTCCAGTCGCTGGTGGGCGGTGCGCGCTCGCTGCGTCTCAAAATCCAGTAGGCGGGGTCGCAGTCGGTGTAGCAGCGCGCAGAGAGCTAGCCCGTCAGCCCAGGAGGAAGTGAGATTCTCCACTTTTACACCCTCGTAACCCTGTCGTAAAAGGAGCAATGTATATCAACACACTCTGGCCATAATATATGATCAAAGAATGTTTTGATGTGGAGAAAATTAGATTTGTGTTGTATTTACCTCTGTCTGTGTGCGGCACCAGTCCAGCAGCGCCTTCTCGAGGTTGGTCTGCTGCAGCTCGGACATGAGCTCGCGCAGGTGGCAGTGCACCTGCCAGTGCAGGATGATGCTCCAAACTAAACCTGTAATGCATATCATATATTTTACGTGTACCTACAAACTTAAGTTTTGGGTTGATCAGATGTATGACATTACCTAGTATAAGTTTGGGGTTCCCGTCGACGATGTCCCCGCTGCTGATGTTGACGAGCCTCACGCCGGCCGCGGCGAGCGCGCGCAGCGCACAGTTGACGTTGTTAAGCTGGTGCACGCGCATGCGCCCGCGCTCGCGCTTCTGTAGTACACAATACAGGTGTTAGCGCTTAGGCGTGAGAGAGCGCAGAGATACACAGCTCCTCACATACTCCGGTGCCACTGATAGCAAGGATACAGTGTGCTGCATTGCATTTCACCAATAGATATCGCTAAATCATTATATGCTACATTTTGCACCTCTTTTGGTGGCGCAAAGCGTCCCTAAAGGATTTTTCAAATGACAGGATGGGGTTCAAAATTTACAGCTTTCGAGCGCGACAAAAAAGACCTGGGTACTGACTGGAAGTAATAAGTTCTGTCGCCTTTCGTGCAGTGTCCGAGTACGGATGGCCCAGCGGAAAGGGTGGAGAGGACAGAGTGAGGGAGCAACTGCTCCATTGCCATGTGTGATATAATATACACAGATTGGAAGACAGCGCCATCTACACAAGGGACCCGCAGTCAGCCCTTCAGACAGGTATAACATATAAATACTAGGTTGCAGGTTGCAGCCTTTATACTATAATCATTGTTATGCTGACGAGTTGCTCTCATCCTATCCAATGCGGAGGCAATGCGAACGAGAAGAACCAGTCGTGCCGGCCCCATTCTTATTATTTTTATTTAATAATTAATGTACACTGTGGACACACATCATAGACTTAATACACCAAAAATTGGTACAAAGGCTTGTTCCACATTGAAATTTCTTCCAGCAGCCCTGCTACATGAGAATTTGTATGACAAACACAATGTTAGTGTGCACATTACGTTAATATTTAAAAAAAAATATATAGATAATATAACAGTAAATGAAAATGCAATATACAAACATACACTATAAATACTTACATACATACATAGTATTATACACACACACATATAAACACACTCACTGTTATATTAATAGAATGGTTACAGAAATAAGTTCGTTCACCTTTAGGTGTAAGTCTGATTTAAATAACATTCCTTTATTTTTTTTCTTAAATAGTGACAACGTCTTACAAACCCGAATTTCATGTGGTAGGGAATTCCATAGTCTAGCAGAATGGACTGTAAAAGAATGTGAATAAAAATCAGTTTGGTGGGCCGTTATAAGAAGAAGATTACGAAGAAGAAGATTATTTATGGTCTACAAGAAGAATCATGGAAATTAGTCAAGGTGAAGCGATCACGAAAGAAAGAAGAGGAATTTAATAGGTGGCAGAACAGTAATGTCGAGTCGACTACGGATTCGTACGCTACCTATTTTGACTGCTTTTGACTTCAAAGGATTCACAGTAATACCAAATGATTTGGCCCATTCCACAATACGGCATAAATCTTCATTAATCTGATAAATAGCTGATGTTGCGTCAGATAATTTAAAATGTCGATAAATTTGTAAATCGTCAGCATAGAGATGAAATTACCTTGGTTATGGAATTAATGAAGATTAAAAAAAGAAGAGAAGAAAGGACGCCACCATGAGGGACACCTGAAATAAGATGACACCAATTGGAAATGGAGGTATTGACCTGAACACACTGTAAGCGGTCTCGAGGGTAGGAGTTGAACCAGGCGATAGCCGGTGTAGAAATATTAATAAATTTAAGTATGCCGAGAAGAATATCAAAATCAATGGACTTAAATGCATTGCTGAAGTCGAAGAAAGAGAATGAAATGAGGTAAGAGATTTATTCTCCATGGCCAAGCGGATGATGGACTAATGACCAGTTACATTTACGAGAGAGGAGAAGTAGTGCTATGGCATGGACGGAAACCGGATTGAAAAGAGTTAAGAAGATTATTAGTATATAAGAATAGGAAAGTTGTTTATGGACAATGTGCTCGAAAACTTTAGATAAAATAGGAAGTATTGATATAGGTCGGAAACTAGATAAGGAAGTAGGATCAGGCACTTTAGGCAAGGGAATAACTTTTGCGATTTTCCAAGCTTCCGGATAAGTGCTTGATGATAATGAGTAGTTAAAGATGTGGCTAAGCACAGGAAACAAGAATGGAAGAATTAATTTTATCATCTTGAGACATACATTATCAAAGCCGACAGCATGCGATGAAATAGAGAGTACTGCTGCTTTAACATCTATGTCGGTGATAGGAGTGAAGGAAAAAGAAGAATCTAAAGTTGGTAAATCTGATAAATATTTTAATGTTGTATCTTATACAGTAGAGCATAATCTGGCAGAAGGTTGAGAAAATCAATTATTCAAAGCATCAAAATCAAAATCGTTATGTCACAGGTTGGGAGACTTACCTATGCCTACAGACTTGAGAAATCTCCAGACCTCTGCAGTCTTGCGACCATGAAGGGACTTATAAAGTATTGACGTTTGGCATCTCGACATAAATGATTACAGCGATTACGTAATGATTTAAAATTAATAAGATTATTTTCAGTAGGCAACCGTTTATATTTTCTTTTAGCGCGATCCCTAGATGCCATGCACTCTTTGATCGTTTCTGATATCCATGGAGCGGGATTTCTTTTAATTTTAATTGTCTTAAGAGGAGCACCGCTATCATATAAATATGTAACTTTCATATTACATATTTTTACCTTACCATTTTTATTAAATATTTTTACCTTACCATTTATATTAAATACTTTTACCTTACCATTTATATCACTGCAATCTATTAAATCAGACCAATCCTTGTTTTAGCATCATATTCTAGGGCCTCCAGATTAATATTCTTATAGCTACGCAATACAACTCTTTGCGGTTTGTATTTTGGGGTTCGAATATAATAGTAAAGAAAGACAAGATCGTGATAGGAAAAAGAGGTAGCAAGTTGACAATAAGTAGAAACATTATTAGGAGAGGAAACAATCATAAGATTTAATAGTGAAGGCGTACTGTTTGGAAAATGATGTAGTAGTAGGTAGAATGTGAAGGTTAAAAGAGGTTATCATAGACTTTAGTTTATGAGCACGAAAATTATTTTTTATCAGACAAGTGTAAAAAATCGCCCATTATGATAACGTGTTGATGTGTTGTACAGTGATTATTAAGAAAAGTATCAAAGCCATCAAAATAATCGATGCTGAGGTTAGGACTATAAAAGAAAACTAGTAGCAATGTATTGTGATTTAAATACAGCTCAATAGCGAGATATTCAATTGAGATTCTGAGTAATGAGGAGATTTGTCGATAACCTTGAACTGAATATATTGCCACCCCTCCACCCCCTTACCAGTTCTAATATTACGTATCAATACAAATCCTGGTACGGCATATTGCGTAGATATTGAAGACGGTTTTAAAAACTATTCGAAAATTAATATTGCATTAATATCAACGCTATTAAAAGATGCCAAGATATCAGAAAAGTGACTGGGCACACTCTAGTCGTTACTCTGTACAACAGTTAGGTTGGAGCGGTGATGTTCAAATGTAGTCATGATTTGGTCACACAAAGTCAGCGGGGAAGATTACACTATAAATAAAAAAATAGCGATCTTGTTAAACTTCACAGAGCTTTGATTAATAATCTTTGATACAGGTAAATCCACATATACTTAACACATAATTTATTTAACAGATCAATGAATTTAATTACTTAAAACGAATATAAAGTAAGAGCACACTAAAATTGCTTCTCAACTCTGTGACTACCCACATAATTTTCTTACTTACTTCCTACAATTGATGGTGATTAATGTAAGTGAATGAAGGTCTGTCAACGCGAATACCTTTTTATTTAACCACAGACATACCTGCGACACACATATGCTGTCGTTTGTTTATGTGTGTGCTTGTGAATCGGTTCCAGCTACTTACAAACTGCTGCGCCGTGAGTATCTCCAGCAGCGAGAGCAGCAGCTCCCCGTCCCGCAGGTCGCGACACAGGTCCTGCACCAGCGGCTTGCCGTGCTACAAATTGTAGGTGCACTCTAAGTTACAGTATCAGTGGTGCGGAGTACTATGCAGTAAAAGCCATGGCATAGTAAACTTAGCGGGGGCAAATCGCATCAACGAGGGCATTCTCTTTTGTCTGTCGGTAACTGTTCCGACCCCCTCCCCCACATTATCCCGCAGATAGGAGACATACATCCCGATATGAGCATGTTTATAATAACTTATAGAACTATTACTATTATTATTATGGCCAGAGAGACGGCGCAGACGTAGCCATAGCTCACGAAGAAGATCATTAGTGGGGGCCCGTACCCTCGGTCGGTACCAAACCTTAGGATGTGTTTGTATCGATTACATTTCCCACTATAAACGACTACTTTTCCCCGTATCGTCGGCCCACTTACAACGGCTGCTAACAGCCGCCGGGCTGTTAATTGACTCAAATTATATCGCGACGCTGCGAGCTCAACTGAGCGAGCGCATGGAATGGTGGAGCCATCGCCCTCTTCCACAACCACTCCACCTACTTATGTAAATGGCGAAGATTTTTGTATATATGTTAATCCGTCGCGCAATAACTCCGCACGATTTTGATGATTGACACAGATATTACAAAAAGACAATCTGCAATATATTAAAGCTACTTTTATCTCGAAATAATAAACGGCTCCTCTGGGATGTCACGCGGGTGACACGCGGTGCTCCGCTACATACACTCCAATACGGGATATCCAACAATCATCCGCTGCTACACCAGCCCGTTACGGGGCGCAGCGCTGAAGATGACATAGATGGAGCTGGGAGGCCATAGGTAGTTATGTGATGGCGTGTGGCCGTCGGGTGAATAGGGAAGAACTCTTGAGCAGTACTATCTTTGTCTTTTTAATCTCACATGTGCATTGTGCAGTGAGAAATGGTCGAAAAAAGAGAGACAGAAAGTAAACTACATTTGCTGTTTTAGGCGGGCTTCTCCTGTCCTTGTTATCTCGTGGGCGCTGCTAGCAATTCATATGTAAGTGTAAAGTAAGCTGTGTATAAACTATGCACCGTGACACCGGCACAATCCCTCCAGGCTGCACCGGGGATACACACATACATATATGCATGCATGCATGCATACATACATACGCTCGAAAACCATGAACCTCCTTCTGACGCAATCGGGTAAAAACAGTGTATTTACCTTTGCTAATTGAGAGTTTATCCATTTCGCAAATGTCTTTTTCTGTACGTCCTCCCTCTCATCTGAAAATAAAATAAGTGTTGTTAGGTAACTTGAAAACAATTTACGTCTCTAGATTTAATTAATTTGTCTACAGTATACTTAGCACGACACGACACTCGTACACACCCGTGTTGTCTACAGTATACCGAGGACACGACACGACACTCGTACACACCCGTGTTGTCTACAGTATACTTAGGACACGACACGACACTCGTACACACCCGTGTTGTCTACAGTATACTGAGGACACGACACGACATTCGTACACACCCGTGTTGTCTACAGTATACTGAGGACACGACACGACACTCGTACACACCCGTGTTGTCTACAGTATACTGAGCACGACACGACACTCGTACACACCCGTGTTGTCATGCACACGTCCTTTCCGCCGTGGCCAAATTGGTATGCAGCTGTGCTCATTTCCTTCTCCCTTTTTAACAGGGCATCAGCTATCTGGTTGTTCTAGTTTACGTTACATAACACATTGTTACTTGTAAGTTATAAGGTTAAAGATTCCATACATTGTTAGCACTTAATAAGACACCGCGTCATTGCATTATAGGTTTATAATATTTAGTTTTTTACATGATATGTACTTCAACAAAAATGCAAAATTGGTGTGGCACGTTAAAAGTGCAAAACTGGACACAAGCGTTCTATGTACAAAACACAACACAAGGTTGCATAAAACGTCACGAAATGTGACGCGAAGTTTTGCAACTGTGGTGTATTGAAGTGCAATATAGTGTGTGTAGCAGTGCTTTTGCTACGGACTATAACAACACGATGACACGATTGAACACTTGGGACGCAACTGCTACTACGCGTGTTACAGATGGCGCGTCCGAGCTAGAGGTGTCTGTATCTATAACTTTCATTAGTCATATTCTTTACGGCTATAGTGTCGAATCATTGACTAAAAATACAAAGCAAATCATGCATGTAGCCTAATTAACTACACTGAAAGTGTCATAACACATTGTAGAAAAAACACCTTCACGCGCATCAGTCGCGCGTCCCACCAGCACTTCTAAAGCCTTCAAAAGTGTTAACATTATTTGCAACTAGCAATCTTTCAAAGTTACATCTCCATTGCATAATCTTCTATTATTTTCTTTGTAGTAATGAGTTTTTTAGTGCAACAAGTTGTCTGTCTTTATAAATATTGAATAGAACAAGTAAGTTCAGCTGAACAATCTCAGCTTTATAAAATTTATACAACATTTTTAAAATTAAAGAGGTTTAGCACAGGAACACAAATCCTTGTACCTTATCTTTAACATTCAAAAACCCATTTATAATTTTGCACACTGACTTTTTTGTTAACCTCCATTTGCTCTTCCATGGGTCTTAGCAAGGAAGTACCCAATCTTGGACAAACACATTACATATCTCAAACAGAAGTCACATCACAAAAATAAACAACAACAACAACAAATATTTAAGCCAGCTAGCCCTAATGGGCTAGGCAGAGCGAACAAAAAACAAGAAATACACTCAAAGATATACATTATTTTAAAATATATAAATGCGACAATTAAAATAATTTCTACAATTTTAAACACCACATGCTCTGGATATCGCACGCGAACTACATTTACTAACTGTGAGCTTTGGGAGTCGATTGTCAACTGTGTCAGGAATACTAATTGTTAGGTCACTTTCAACTGTGTGTTGTCACAGGAGACCTACGAGCCGGCTACAGGCCGATCATGACGAATATTCACTGATGATAATGCAATGGCTGGCACAATGGACAAGTCATCATTATCATTGCGGAGGTTTTAAACAATAACATTAGGAAGTGATAATTTATTACAATTGTTAAATTGAGAATTTTGGTACGGTTTTTATTATGTTGGACATTATTAATTTAAAAAAAAAAACATTTTTTTCCCCTGTGTTTTTTGTGTTCTTTTATACACTAAGTATATTAAAAAAAATAGCAGTCCGCCATGGCTTCACACTGATATTTATGAAACAAAATAAATAAACAAGTGTTTGAAAGAAATTCAAATTTTATGATGTTAAAAGTATGTATACTTCATTTGCCTTCTCTAAGAGAAGATTATTTATCTCTGTTAGACAAGATAATCCATTGGGAAGATTGTCAGAACATGAAAAAACATCCTTGCTCACACACATCCAAACCATTTAATACTTCTGTGTAACTTTCTTCAGATAAAAACACCACTATTGCACTGGTGACTGTCGTAGAGATGTTCCTTGTAATAAGCCACACTGTTCACTAGCAGTCTAGCAGTAACTAGTCAGTATGTCACTCCAATTAACAACAACTCAATAACTCTGGGTGACAATCTATGTATACATATATAAATCCCACAGCCACACTCAAAAATCTAGCCTAGCCCAGTGGTAAGTGAGGACTTGTGTTACAGGCACCAAACAACGGAAACAATTGTAATTTTATATTTTTGTGAAGTTAAGGAATTTTATATATTTAGGGTTTTTATTATAGAAATACACATAGTGCATATAGATACATGACCTAGGCGAAATTCAAATGCCACATGCGCCACCCAGCCAGCCGGTCGTGGGATCTCTCTTTTGACTAAATCCTACTTTAGTGTTGTTAATGTGAAACCTTGTATGTTTCTCATTTTTTTACACATAAATTACTGAACTTATTTGGACGAAATGTGGCTCATACACAGTTTACAGTATGGAATAATATTTTATAAATGCTTTGTTATAATAATACACATTAGTGTAGTAACGCTGAAGTGTGTTAACACTTGCTTAACTCACACCCCCAACAACTGATACTGAAAACCTGGCCCAGAGACCACACACGCGTACTGCCACAGATTGTATTAAAGTGTATAAAACAACACAGACAGACGAACAGTCAGCTAGTGATGCGCTCCAGTGATCGCCAGCGGACGCTACCACCACGCCTTCAATACCTTGGCGGCACATTACATCATTGTCATCACATTTGTTGTCACAGATGGTAAGAATAGGCAATGTTATAACTGCATTGCATCCTGATCTAAAGTCCGCGAAGGTTCCGTTCAAAGAGAGTAAAAGCGGGTTCCTAGTGCTAAGACCTTGCTGTCCATCTGTCTGTCACCAGGCTGTATGTCATGAGTCATGGCTGTTGTTATTTTCACGGAGTTGAAAATTTCACGGACATATAGCTGCTATTACAACCAAAAAATCGAAAAATATTATTTAATATAAAACATATTTCATGGCCGCGAATGAGCAGCCAAAACATTTTTTCATAACTAACGATGTCCAGAGACCTCCTAATGACGTCCAGAGACACTTATAATGAAGTCGTATTGTCCTCTTTCCCTCATCCCCCCAATGGGCCACCAGACACAAATCGTATGAGAGGGCGGCCCGATTCCACCACAATGCTGCCAATGGCCAAATGGCGTGTAGCGCGCGTCTGTGATGTCGTAACAATGCGCAGTATTCACGTGAAGGTGCTAAGATCACGCCGAAGGTTGTTTTTTGCGCAAAGCTTGTTGCGACGGACAGAATAGCACTCGTTCCTACACCGAGGTGTTACTCTGTTACCAACCTACTTCATACGTACAGGTATGCTGCATTGCAGCCAAATTGGGCCGGCACGATCTAAGAGGTTCTCGCTCACATGATTCTGTAAAATGACGGCTGTCTGTATCACGTTTCGTGCGGTTTGCATGTTTTATGGTGGCCCATTCGCGGGTTGGAGGGCATCGCATCTGTACAGCAACTCTGCGCATGTTTATAGGCGCTTCTAGTCGTCAAGGTTATAATCTCTCATATGGCCTCTATGCCATAAAATTGCCTTTTTATAGCATCTTTCTTTGCTGCATTTCTGCCAAATTGGGCGAGCACGGCCGGTGAGGCTCTCGCTCAAATGATACTCCATAAGCTGATAGCTATGTCATATCGATTCGTGGCCGAATGGCCTATTGGAGGAGATACGGTAGAAGTTGCAAGTCAATATGCGGATGTTTATGGGCAACGATAATCATCAAAAGGCTAGTTTGGCTTATGTTATATAGAAACGTATTCCGGAGGTAGTGGCATTACTGCATCGCAATCAAATCAGGCTAGCACGACCAGGCATATACCTCTCGCTCACATAACATCGGCGTGATAGGATGAATGTGCGGATGTATATAGGCGTCCGTGCAACTCACCTGTGAGAGAGCAAACATTCCTCGCCTCGCCACGCCGCGCTGCCCGCATTTCTCTCGGCAAAAAACGTACGCGGATGCTTGCTTAGTCTCACTAACGCGACGCTAAATATGTCAACCGTTCTCATATTATACACTCGCACCTATTGACTTACTAGCGATCCGCCCCGGCTTCGCCCGTGAATAACACTGACCGGTATATTATCTTAACACTATCCACTGGTGACAAACGTATGAAATACGTTCAGTAGAAATTGAGAAAATGTACAACACACGCGCAAGCTTTTGGTGACCCTGTTTTATGGCACTATGGCAGTACGAGGATGGATGTGAGGATGTGCAGGACACACGCCCGCGCCGCATGCCGCCTATGTCAGACTGGTCAAGGTGCACAGGCACCAGCGGGCTGCTGTCATCTGTCACAACGATACTACTGCTACAAGCCATTAATATTCAACATACGCTTATGTTTTATGGCACTATGGCAGTACGAGGATGGATGTGAGGATGTGCAGGACACACGCCCGCGCCGCATGCCGCCTATGTCAGACTGGTCAAGGTGCACAGGCACCAGCGGGCTGCTGTCATCTGTCACAACGGTACTACTGCTACAAGCCATTAATATTCAACATACGCTTATGCCCGCGGCATTGCCCACTTTGAATATATCTCAAGGGAAATCTTTTTTGGATTAAAGAGCCTATGTGTTATTACAGATTATAAATGTATAATAATGTGCTCCGTATTTCATCAGCGGCCATATTTCTACATGTTAAGGCAACTGCGAGGGACGTATCATATGTTATGAGTAGCTCAGTGAACAGTGCACTCTTCTCTTATTCCCCTATTCCGGTTGGACGGTGCGACCGGACGCGGCACGACCGGAGATATATCGGGCGCAGGACGAACCGTTTTCAAGTGCTCCCCGAGACACGGGGCTGCAACACCGCCAACTTCCCTGCTCTGTGATTAAAAATTTACATCATAGTAATGTCTTTGGTCCGAGCTAACGGTCAGATTCCAATAATGTAACATTTTTAATCTGTGTCTAAAAGCTACGGGGCCCATAAACAATTTAACGAAAATAATAACCAAGTTTCTGTGAAAGCAACAGTCTGCCAGATAAATATTTTAGACTAAGTTATAAACCACCTGCCTCGTGGTGTTGTGCCGAGCATTTTCAACAGTCGTGAGGTGCTGGCTTCGAGTCCCGGCTCGAACCACAGTGTTATTGGCATTTTTCAATTTCTAACAATAATCCAAAATCATTAGTGTAGCGGTGCTACACCCCGCGCCTCGGCGGGCACGTCAAGCCATCTTCCTGTGCCTGTTTATTTTTATTTTTTATTTATTTTATGTATAATTCATTTATAATTGTCATCACTATAAATTCATCCTCATACATCGCTAGGCTGGCCCTGTGGGGTGTTGTATCGAGTCGCCGCCCGCGGTCCACCTGCCTGTGGGGTGTTGTATCGAGTCGCCGCCCGCGGTCCACCTGCCTAAGATCAGCACTTACTTGGCACAAATCCATCTCATAAAGTGACGAGTAAGACAACATCTTGAAATAAAGGAGCTTGTGGTTTTATAATAACGACATTAACTATATCCATTCTTAGAGAAGCGCGTAGTATCTCTGTCAGCGTGGGTGAAGTCCGCAGACGTATCAGCGAGATGTCGAAACCCCTCGGTCACCCACCGGCTCCCCTCTGTACGCACCAAGCATCATGATGGCACAACCACAGACACCACTCAGGACATGTCAAGCATAGAAACCAAACGCAATACAGAATTCTGAACACCATATGAGGTACTTTTTTTTTACGTCTCTTTGATCCCCGTAAAGTACAGCTGCAAATAGCGAATCAACAAATAACGTAACCTTAAAATAAAATACAAAAAAATCTGACTGCTTCAAATAGATTATAACGTACCCAGCGTCATTCGCTTTATCAAGACGAGGCCAACGACACTGCACACGTTAAGATCCATCAAACAGTTTAGGCTGTAGCATGAGACATATATACATGCAAGCGAAACATTACCCTCCTGCTGCATTCGGGTAAACACGTAACACGCCCATATAAGGGTCGAGCCATTTTCTGTAAAAGAAACCTTTAGCAACACATCGACAGACATGTGATGGAAAGTGAAATGGCCGCCATTTTCGGAGCTGGAAACACCATACAGGACGACCTAGCCCACGCCCCGGCTACTGGCCATCGACTGCGAGACTAAATATACACAGATCGCGTTTATGTGCGAGGCGTACGTTTAAATATTTTTTTAATTTTAGGTACCGCGCGCGAGCTTCCCCAGACAACAGAGCCGGGAGAAGAAAGACTCTCCGTCCCTCTGGCCAGGATAATAATTGTAAAGTTCGCTGTTACGAACACTCTCATATCGATATGTATCTCTCCCATCTGCGAGAGAGGGGGGTCGGTCCCTCTTTGGACCCCAAACCTAGTCTCATGGCCAGACGGGCACTTACAGTCATCCGATGAAGCTGTACGGGGCTTTACTTCACTACCACTGCATAAGATGCGGAAGAAAAGGATGAAAAAAGTGGGTGTAGTGGCGCTGCATCGCTAACTTCGAGAACACCTTACGTAACTGGACACAGTTCGCAGTGCGACATGATCAGGCCGGACGCTCATTGCACATGGATCTAGTTTTTTGCTGTTAATTGACGTTTTTGTGCAACTTGATGTGTTCGGGACAGATCAAATACGATATTTTAGTTATGTATCTGTAATGGAACTGGCCCTTGCTGTCCATACATGGAAGATAAACAAAATGTAATGAATAGTGGGCCTCCCTCCTTCCAACTGCTTGCCTCCAGGCAGTTGGCAGTCAATATCACTATTTTTATCATAACAACGTTCTTCAAGAAGGTACCTTACTCCTCCCAAACCAAGTCTTAAATCCGTCAAGCGGTTGACTGTAAAAGGGTATATAGAAATCTACATACATACATACGTCCGCATTAATTACCCTTCTATTGACGTAGTCATATGAACAATAAAAGTTATGTTAACATTACATTTGAGAGGTATAATCTCCACATCATAGCTCTCAATCTAGCATTACGATGCCCAACCGTTTGTTTGGTTGAACGCGCTTATCTCAGGAACTACTTGTTTAGTTTGCAGAATTCACCGAGGGAGGTAATGGGTTAAATGCTCCATATGTAATACGTATAATGAAACTAATCTGTGGACTTATCACAGCACGTTAGCCCAGTCCTGTCCCAAGTACCGTGATGTCATCGTGGACAAAGGAAATAATTAATGTTTTTTTTTATTTACGAATATTTATATATTTAATAGTTTCATTATAGAAATACATATATTACATATGTATAAATCACTAACGTAGACGGGATTCAAACCCACGACGTCGGGCGTAACGGTCCACTGCGCCATCTGTCGACAAAATTGTATGCCGTTACCGGAGACTTGCATGATGCAACGCCCGCTGAGGAGATACGGAAGCAGTTGTCGTCGCCCATCTCTGCACGTCCGGCAGCGCCTGGCGCGTGACCGGTCTTATCTACAACACTAGCTACCTGCCCAGGCATTACGTGGAGGCCGCTATGTCTAGAAGTCTTAGCCAATAGACAGACGGGTCCTCCTCCTTATATGCCAACGTAAACTCACAAACAATCAGAAATACAAAAGCCTAGCTGTCACTTCGCGGCAGTATCATGTATACGAGGGGTACCTCCCGGACGTGCCGGTCTAATTCGGAAACAATAGAGGATAGCACTACAACTGCCTGAAACTTCAAAATTTGCCCAAAATGTCTGTACCAAGCCCAGGAAGTGGCAGATATACACATACAGCTACCGTACCGTACCGCAATTGTCTATGAAATTCGGCTAGGAGGACATTAGTTCAAGGCTCATAAGCATGAAGAGCAAGTCCATGCTATGCTCTCTAATACACTGTTAGAAATCTGCACAGATTATACAATAATAGTAAAAAGTTACTTTGTAACCTATGAGACATCGAGATCAGCCTCTTCGTCGTGACGTGTTTTGTTTCATACAGTTTAATTATTACCACCGTATTCGAGTTTCTGTACAAATCTATTTGTTATTTCATTTTGCACAATAGGCGTGCCTGGTTATTGAATGAAACCTCATAGCGCAAAAGGAGCGTGAGATACATTCTCATGCCAATATATAAATATTAATGAATAGAAAGATATTAATAGTATTCTAATACCATCAATGAAACGGCTGCCATCCTCGTTCAAAGACCCTATTCCTATCTGAGAGGGCGGCAACGCGCCCCGCATAACCTCTGCTTCTGCGGATGTCTATAAGCGGCTGTAGTCATCTAACACTCTTTTTTATCGCAGGGAAAATGCATTTAATGCACCATCTTACCGGTTCGGGGTGAAACGGGAGGGTGTGTCGGGGTCGGCACGGAGGACCACTACTGCGAGAGCCTTCGGCCGCTGTATTGGAGTTCCTCGGATCTATCGGCAACAGGACATTCCAGCGACTGGCCGGTCTCAAATAAAGGACCGGTCTTCTTCACAAAGTCGCTTCTACTGCTGTTTCGATCTCGTCGTTTCTCGAAAAGCTTTGACCTCCCAAGTGCTTTTGTAGGTGAGGGAACAGAAAGAAGTCTGACGGTGCCAGATCGGGTGAATAAGCGGATGCGGTACTAGTTCAAAGCAATAATTGTGGATTTCAGCCACTGATTGCACAGACGTGTAATCGAGGACATTATCTTGATGAAACAGGACTTTTCTTCTGAGCATTCCTGGACGTTTTTCTTTTATGTCCCAGAATACTGAAGCCATTGCCTTATTTGCCGGCAAAATCGCCTTAGCTTTTTAGGGGGTGGTGAACCAGGTCTTCTCCATGTTTCGGTTATTGTTTTGTTTCTGGCGTACTGTAATGAACCCATGTTTCGTCCATTGTAACAAGCCGATTCGAAAAATCATCCGCATCAGCTTTAAATAATTCCAAACAGTCACGTAAAATAGTCAATCACGTCCTTTTTTGTTAAATTGAAAGCAGTCGCGGAACCCATCTCGCAGACACCGTGTGGAAGACCAATTCATTGACTATATGTTTTGAGTTCGTTCATAAGAAATGCCTATAATCTTGGATATCTAATCTGCGGTCTCCCATAATTAAATAATGTACTTTATTAATATTTTTATCAGTAGTGGACGTCCAAGGCCTTCCAGAATGAGTTTCAACTTTCACACTCGCTCTACCACTTGATTTCTGCTATCCACTTTTTGGACTGCTAAATAAGACAGAGCAGAACCTCATAAAGTACTGACCATATCATCATGGATGGCTTTCGGTGATAGCCCCTTCTTATGGAGATACTTAATGACAGCACACTGCTCGATTTGCTCCATTTTCAGCAAATGTTTAATAAAAATACTATGTCCGAGTGCTTTGTTAAAAAAAATATGAAATCACAACTAGTTATCGCACACGTTTCCAACTTCACACAATCAACTAGTCTGAACTGAACTAAATAATGTGGGTAGATTTGATTTTTTAGAATTGAATGAATCTATGTCAGGCCAAGTACTTTTCTAACCACCCTTGTTCTATGATGATGATGTGCCGGTTTTTCTTGTTAAACTTATGATTCTGGTAGCATTTCGGCAACCTTGATACGAAGCCAAGCTGCACGTTGACATCCTATTTTCAGCAGGGAAAACCTTCAAGTGGTTGGTATTGGTGGGCGTTGAGCAGTTGGGTTATATTTGTAGCCCCTATGCCTCACCCATACATCCTCTTTTGCTTTGCTGTGCCCACACCCCTAGAAGTAGGTGTTCCACTAATTGGTTAACACAGGAAAAAGAGAATGAGGGAATAGAGTATGCACTGTCTCTCACTACAGAATTCGGTCAAGGAAGGAGCATAATATTAAGATTGTCAAATAGCTGAAGTCACGCATGACATGACATCATATTAATTGTAATCTAAACTATATGTGTGTCTAGTGTTTTATCTCATCGGAGCCACTTGACGCTACATATTCTTTCAATTATTAATACCAATAGAGCACACAACTGGTTTGCAGGACATAAATATATCTGCCCTGGCTTCACAGATGAATTACAAATTATACAGAATAATCTTCCTCAGAAATAGCTATTCTTTCATAAAAACCATATGAGAATCTGTTCTGTAGATTGTGAGAAAATCAGTCATAGATATTTGTGAGAGTTTGGTGGCCCATTGCATAGTGAGGGGTGGTGAATGAGGCAAATGTCTATGCAGATGTTTAATGGCATTTAGTAGACAACAAACTTTTTAAAATTCATAAAGTTGGCAGTATAAAAAAATAATTTATCTGTGCTTGAGTAATTGTATAATAGTTGTTGTAATTATTTTGACCGATTGTTTCATAGATTAGGCATTCAATTACATACCCATGTACCATGTCGGTAAATAAATATTGACTACCGACACCCATTAACATGTGCACCGCCATCATGCAAATGTTGCTATACATAGCACTTATATTTTGCAATGTAAATGTTAATAAGTATGTTTGCTGTGTCCTAGGCATGTGTATTATCCACTGAACATGATCTGTATCAACAAGGGTTATGTTTCATCTGCTTTCTTAAGCTGAATGGACATGTTTCACATCATCTATTAGTAGCACAAACAAGTATTATTACATTTCATTTCCACAGTTTTACAACATGTTACATACATTTTTTTTAAATGTAAAATCACAATTTTTATTATGTATTATGATTGACTAACTCAACTATTAATAATAACTACTTTTCTTTTTTTATGAATTGCAAAAGTTATTCAGAATTTTTGTAGAACACATGGCAGAAGGGCATTTTTTCTTTCTTAAAAAAGTTTTATAAGTTTACTATTGGTATAATCCAGACTCTGTTCTTTTCAAAAATACTGCATCTGCATTCTCATTTGGCCCACAATCAAGTTGTTCCAATTACAAATCAAGCTTTTTAAAGTATATTATGAAGAATCTGGTTGGTTGTGGGCTGACTTAAACTGACAGTTTAATTGGTGTGGTCCAACCACCGACCAGCCCGAACTTGCCTGTTTGCATGGTCCCTACTGATGTCCTAGTGATTAACTACATTGTGAAGTCAATAGACACATTTGCAAATCTTTAGCATAGCCTCCAGTGCATGAGAATGATTAATTTGAATAAAGTAAATAGTCACAGATATACAGTTCAATAAAAAGTTTATAGAACATGTTAATTATACTCTATTCTGGAATTGTGGCCATTAATTAAAAGGGCGAAACTCAAGTGCTATTACAAGTAGGAGCATAGTGACCAGTCAAATCTAAAAGTAGCCCAAACTCTTACTTAATCATTGTCATCTTTAATTGTTTCAATCATCATTTTTTAAACATTTAAATTATATATTGTGTAACAATGTTATATTTTTAATTTATACAGAGGTAAGTAGAAAAAGGTTTTGAATTAAAAAAAAGCATTTTGTAGTTGTATTTTGAAATAAAGTGATTACTTAGTAATTTTATATAACGAAGTAGGTCAAAAGTGAGTAAGAAGTTAAGATTTAGCAGGTTAATCGCATGCTAGAAAGAGGAAAGTTTGACAAAGTTTTATCACATTTATTTAGACTGTGTCAGATAAGATAAGCGCCGAATACTCTTTAAAATGTAAGCAAAAGAAACGCTAACTACACGTTATATTCATCGCTGTCTCACAAATTGCATCATAACTTGAATTATGTTCTTAAGTCAAGGTCTCGTTGAGTATGCGTATGCATAATATGATTTTGATAGTAATACTCGCGGTGCCACCGCCTCCGCTCACTGTAGAAACTCACCGACAGTGCTCGACTCCATTTTGTGACTCTCTTATCACTCCCAACAAACTTTTTTATACAGTTTCAGTGATAATATTAACTTTCTTAGACATCACAACACACACACCGCCACTCCCAACTAAAACTTCTCACAAACTTTTTGAACTCGCGCACAACTATTACAAACTTTCCTATCGGATCGTATAAAAGCTACAGGCAAAGTTTATAAACTTTTTGTCACTTTAAACATATGAATTGCGAGAATACTCAATTAGTAACACGGACACCATTATTACGTACAACAGCGATACGACGAAACTACAAACAATTTTTAAAGTTCATACAAGACTGTGTAGCAGTTACAGCGATTCTAATTTCCCTAAATATGGAAAACGTATTATTATCACTTAATTTATTTAATTAGGAATTATTAAACTATTAAATTTTGAATAATTGAAATGTATGTAATATTAGAAACATTCAATACCCGATAAAATTTGTGTACGCGATCTTTAGAACGGCAGTGATTGGTCTATTTATAGTTATACCTACGTATATTTTATTTACTCTATTCGTTATTATATCTACTTCAGATAATGGCACCACTTTAACAGTTATCAACATTTACAGGTGGTAAAATCGTACATCATAAGTAATTGTGAAATTAGTTGAACTGTGGTGGCGCACATAATCAATATCACTGTGTTAATAATACATTCACGAGTAGTAGTGAAGCTACTTTTTGCCGATAGCGCAGCTTGATTAGATAACGTAATAGTACAGTTAAAACAACTAGAGATCAAATTTTTAAATATATTGGTCGTTAGAATTGTTTGATAAAAAAGTTTGTGTGTGTATGTGTGTGTGTGTGTGTGTGTGTGTGTATGTATGTGTGTGTGTGTATGTATGTGTGTGTGTGTGTACACGGGTTAAAAATTATCCTTTGGCATATCAAGATAAAAATCATAAAAAAACATCTCTCATCATCTAATAATAGGAAAAAATAATACATTGAAAGGTTTATTATAAGACATAGAAACTAAATAATATGTCATTGTTAAGTACCGGATGTCAATTTCTCGTAACGGTGTGCGCACGCATCGTAGAAATTTACTTTCATATTTTTTCTCTAACGCACGAAGGGAAATTCATACGTATTTTGAATAAGAATACTAATTCAAATTAAAGACATATTTTCCATTATTTACAGGACATTCTTATCATCTGGCAACACCGAGGCAGGATGACACAAGACTGCAGACTCGAGTTGAGTCGTAGCGGGTGGTGAACGCCGCCGAGCGCATATCGGTGTGAAGAGTACAGATTACCACAGATAACATTTGCTCACAACTTGAAGGAAAAGTAAAAGAAAATCAAAATCCATTTCAGTAAAAGTGGATAGTACGAAATTTATAAATGTACCTAAACTATTGTGTGCTACAAGGATCAAGTAAAGTAAACTTAAAGGTTAATAAGCATAAAAAATGTTTTATTTTTTTTAAAGGGCAAAATATGCAAAATAATAGATATGAAGAGGTAGTGTCATGCTGAATAAGAGGAGGTAGTGGCATGCATGGTGCGTGACACTACATCCTCCTATGCAACGGAATTGGGCCGACACAACCGGGGCAGTACCTCTCGCTCACTTGATATCGGCGTAAAGTGACAATGTCGCCGTCGAGTTTCGTGCGGTTTGTGAGTAGCCGGTGGCCCATTGGGGGGGATGATAGGAGGACAACGCATTTGGGCAACATACATGTGAATGTCCATGCGCGTTGGTAGTCATCAAAAAAATCTCCGATTGCTCGTTAGCCCTCTTATGCGAAAAAGTGCCCTTTTAATGACTACCGACGCCCGTTTACCCCTCCCATCTAATGGACAACTGGCTGCTCATAAACCACACGAAAAGCGACTGCATAGCCGTCACTTTACGACGGTGTCCTCCCCGATCGTGTCAGCACCATTCGGTTCCCATGCAGCATAACACAACCTCCTATTGAATTGGACTTATGTAGGTACTAGGTAAAATAATCTTCAGATGTAACTCATACAGTAAAAATATTATGAGGAGTACTAGTGAAGTGCCAGAAGATACGTGGATACTATAGCCATGTGTAGTGTGGTGGTCCACGCTGCCTCGCCCCTTGTCGCTTTAGTCGGCAGTTGTAACAAACGCAGTTCTACACGCCTGTACCACGCGCGCTGATTGTTGTCAGTTCTAATGCACAACAGTTTCATTCACTGTCAGGAGACGCGCTTCAATAGTGTATATTTATAGTTGAACGAACTTTTGGGGACTTACATTAGTATGCCATATGCCTGCTCAGGTACGTAGGTACTAATTTCAATTAGAATGTATCAACTTATATATCATAAGACATATTATTTACTATTCACATCATGTTATATGCAATTGGATGAATATATTCTTAATGCTGATGCTTTTTTATTTTATAGAATAGTGGGGTATACGAACATTCGGAGCCTTTCTATGACTACCGACGCCCATGAACCTCCACATAATTACTATGCATATGAACCAAGTCGCGTTTGTGGATCAATTAGAAAAAAATCGACCATTAGGACCAGTAGGAGACGGCCTCACACACCGAGGATTCCACACGGAACATGCGTCACAACTTACATGAGTTGACAAACAAATACTTGCGTACGCCACAACTCACTTTGTATGAAATTACTTATAAATTTAAATTTGTAATGGCTTCTTTTTCAGTGATCGTAATTATAACTCAGCACTCAGCATGTATCACATTTATTCAATTTTTTTGTATTGTAATTTGTAATTTTAACTTTCAGTCGAATTCAATGTCTCGAGTCACAATGTCACAAGTACTTATCCGGGGATACATTGTAGTTTTGTTGCAAATAATACAATACGTACATATACGGCAGTGCAGTATCTTCCGATGTATTGCCTCAGAAGTATGATTTTATTTGCGCTTCAAGAAACTTACTGAGAGTGATCCTTCCACGCGTTCCTGAGCAAAATTCTTGACAGACGAACAACAAGTGGATTATAAAAGGATTCCGTTTTTATTTCTTATGAGGTAAAAACCATAAATAACTTCTATAATCCATTTCCTAAATTGTGAAGGTTTTAACAAGAGAGGGTATCTCTTCCTCATCCAGTCCTGTCTGCAACACTGACTGCTGTCAAACCGGGTAGAAAGGTGGGTATGTCCTGTATAGAATAGTGGGGCAGACGCGATATCGGAGCCTTTCTATGACTACCGACGCCCATGAACCTCCACATAACTGCATATGCGTAACTTACTACTTACTTACTTCCCCGGTCGTGCCGGCTCAACTCCGTAGCATAGGAGCGGATAGTGCCATGCATAGTCATGCACTATGCATGGCACTACCCGCTCCTATTATATACCTGCATTAGCGGTCATAGCATTGATAAATTAATGAAAATATTTTGAATCAAAATAGGGTTTTTAGCAATCTCATTGTAATAAATTTTACCTACCACATAAGGGCCACGCGCACTGCACCAGTCACGGATGTGCCTCTAGCAGGACCAATTCTAATTTTATAATTTACTAGCACCCGGCAAACGTTGTTTTGTCGGTTTTTGGATGAACAACCTCCATCACTTAAGGCTATGAAAAATAGATAGCAGCCGATTCACACACCTATTCGACCTATTGAAAAATTATTGATAATGTAACAAACATTGTGCCACTAGAATATATATTTGTATACGATAATTATATATAATTAAAAAAAAATAGTGTACTGAATCATATTTAGTTGAAAGTAATTATACTTACATTTGCTATTATTGAGATGGAACTCGTACGGGCCTGTCTTGTAGGCGGGAATTTCACCCAACTCGACAATCCATGTTATTTTTCTTTGATGCAACGGCGAGGGTAGCGCCATCTTGTGAATAAGTACTACACGACCCTACATCTCACTATTTGAATAAGTTCACAGCCTCACACAATAGATGTCACCGTAAAGTTTTAAATGCACTTTTTAGCAATTTAACATTTAATTTAATAAGAGTTTAAATACTACCAGGTTGAAATAATTTCTGTTATTACACTGCCATATAATTAGTTTTTCTTTTTTTAAATAAAATTTCTTCGATTATTTTAATACCTGTCCACTGCACTGTAAAGTTTTAGTAAAGAAATGAAATATAAATTATAGTATTTTTTACAAGTGATTAATTCAAAAGGGGCGCGATTTGTATATTTAAATCTCATAGATACCTACAGACCGCATCAATTTCCCAAGTTCTATTTGTAAACTGTATATATACAATATACATATAAAAACTAGATAAAATTGATTCTTGTTGAGCAAATTGTTTCACTATGCTACATGTTATCCCGAAACACTATATAAGAGATATTTATTTGTTCTAGTGGTAAAAAATTATGCCCTCGGTAGTTTAAAGCTTAAAGGGGGGAGCCCTTTAAGTTTTAAACTACCGAGTATCGAGATGAAAATTGTAAAAAGAATTGTGATTGTAGAATAATCCTTGTAGATAAATTTCAAACGAAAATTAATTTAACACAATTGTTTTATAACAATATATATTTATATGCAATAATATATATTTATAGCATAACAAATTTTACAAATATGACACCAAAACCAAGTCGCGTTTGTGGATCAATTAGAAAAAAATCGACCATTAGGACCAGTAGGAGACGGCCTCACACACCGAGGATTCCACACGTAACATGCGTCACAACTTACATGAGTTGACAAACAAATACTTGCGTACACCACAACTCACTTTGTATGAAATTACTTATAAATTTAAATTTGTAATGGCTTCTTTTTCAGTGATCGTAATTATAACTCAGCACTCAGCATGTATCGCATTTATTCAATTTTTTTGTATTGTAATTTGTAATTTTAACTTTCAGTCGAATTCAATGTCTCGAGTCACAATGTCACAAGTACTTATCCGGGGATACATTGTAGTTTTGTTGCAAATAATACAATACGTACATATACGGCAGTATCTTCCGATGTATTGCCTCAGAAGTATGATTTTATTTGCGCTTCAAGAAACTTACTGAGAGTGATCCTTCCACGCGTTCCTGAGCAAAATTCTTGACAGACGAACAACAAGTGGATTATAAAAGGATTCCGTTTTTATTTCTTATGAGGTAAAAATCATAAATAACTTCTATAATCCATTTCCTAAATTGTGAAGGTTTTAACAAGAGAGGGTATCTCTTCCTCATCCAGTCCTGTCTGCAACACTGACTGCTGTCAAACCGGGTAGAAAGGTGGGTATGTCCTGTATAGAATAGTGGGGCAGACGCGATATCGGAGCCTTTGATGAATACCGTCACCGTTGAACATCCGCTTAATAGTTATGCAGCTTGTCCTCCCTCCGTCCAGGTAATTCCGAACGTATTTCTAATAGCGTGCATATATATAGAACCGGTAAGGTCCAATAAAATGTGCACATAACCTAGGCACGACTGGCCCTCGGCTCAAGGTGAGCGGGCGGCGCGCGGCGGCGGCGGGCCCCGCATAACCTGATATCACACAAAATAGGACCAAGCGAAATACGGGCTAACAACCCCGCGCCGACATTTCGCGGACTCGCGATCAAAGTGTTGTCTTTTGTATAGGGGGCAAACGAGCAGTCGAATCATTTGGTGACTATGAGGCACTCACAAAACGCAGGGAACCGAAACATACGTACGCGCGAGGAAACTTGCCATAGAGATACTATAGATAGAGAAGGGATGCCATATGACGACGACTGACTGTCTTGGTTGATAGGGAAGGGAGATGGTAATGCATTACTCCCTTTGTCTATCTGTGTACGCACACGCAACGCGCAGGGAGTAATGAATGAAAAAAGAGAGACAGAAAGGGAGCCACAGTTGCCGTGATTGTCGACTTAGATGGCCAAAAAGGCTGGCTTCGACATTATATATATCAAATCAAATCAAATGGCCTTTATTTCTGACACATACGTTTGGTTTAACATTACATAAATTTAAAATTAACCAATATTATTGAATAAGTATACGTTATAATATAACATTCATTTTTTTTAAACATTCATTAATTATTTATTTGTTATTACAACCTCCTTATTGAATAATCATGTCGACTAATTCCATTATAATTTTGCTCATTTAAGTTACATCACTTATTATATTATATTACAAAAATTAATTTTATTTGAACATAAATAAAGTTTTTTTCTACTCATTATTATTGTTTCTGCTTAAAAAATATCGACACCGGTAACGTTTTCCGTATCAGATTGTCCAATGGCAAAGGCTTCCCCTATGGTTTTCCATCCCATAGGTTCCAGAAGAGTATATATATATATATATATATATATACTCTTCTGGATATATATATATATTGACACATAAATTATTATTCCAATATTCCAATGACTACCTCTTTGTTTCGATTTGGATGTTAACAATTTGGCCACACAGATAATGACATATTTGTGTTTCGTGCACAACGCAACAATGTGCACGCAAGTTCGCGCGGCGCACGCTGACATCTGTCAGATTGTGAGGTTTACTACACCACCCGCTTGTCCACTCGTGTGGTCCACCCGGGGACCATTATTGACACCTCATACGTTACTAGTTGTGCCCCGTGATTTTACCCCTCAACTCGGTCCCAAGAGAACAGTCAATAATTTTTGAGAAAAAAATATTTATAGTTATTGTGTTGATGGTTAGTTGTTACTTGATCGTGGGGGTCATCGTGTCGCCGGCCCTTATTGCTGTCATCTTTTTTTCTCTACTCTATTTAGTCATGTTCTGGGTTTAATTAGGGAACTGAATAGTCCCTGATACGACAGCGTATGTCATGTTAAACACTTGTCATGTATTTTTGTCATTGTCACATGAGATGAAGTAATTAACAAATATTTTTAATGAATTTAAAACATCCTGAGGGAACTTTAATTTTTTGCTTTCTATAATGTCGTGTAGCATCTAGTCTAGTCTAAATGGGATAAATGTAATTAATGAAAACGCTTTACATCGGTTTGGAAAAGAGCTGGATATTGTTTCAAACTGCTGGAGAATTTTTGAATAAAAAAAAAACATATCGTATTCGGTTGACCCGTTTGAGAGCTTCGACGCCACAGACGAGCAGACATACCCACAGACGTAACATCCCTCTTTTTGTCTCGCATTAAAATAATTTGATTCAACAAAGCATTAAATTTATTTATTTGCTTATATTATAGTTACTTTTTTGGTCATTATACCGAAGAGGCTTGGTTATCCTAGGAAAGCGGTGCTGACGATGCCTCTTTAAACCAAACGGTTCGGTTGAATGAGGTGGCAGTGCGAGTATGATTGTTAAGTCTCGAGCGGTTTGTGAAGTCCCGGTGGCCCATTGGAGGGGGGGAAGGTAAAAGGGAAACACAACATTAAAACAATTATGCAGATGTGTATGAGCCTGAGTAGTCGCAACAAGGCTCATAACGGGTCTTTTTCCCCCTTATGCTATACAAAAAATAGCTGTTCAAAATTCTCGCAAGTTCAATGTCAGAACGCGTTCCGTCCGCCCGCGGCGAAAATAGCTCCCAGACTCACTGGCGGAGAAGTCGTATCTTCTGCGCGTCGCGCTGCACCATGCCATGCGTGTGTGCGACTAGACACGTCAGGTGGCGCCAGAACCGGAGCGTGCTATCGCGGATGTATACAATTCTACCCAGGGGCTGGCGGTTGGAAATAAGTATTCCTTTTAAATTCTATGTAGTCAAACTTTTTGATGGTTTTACGGCAACGTACCACGCGGTAAGTACATCGACGAGTTGTAATGCTAGTGTCGAGACATCTGCTACTATAGCAAATAAATGTTCTGCTATATTTAAAAAAGAATTTTAAAGCGAAATGTATACCTGGTTTGTAAGATTTATATATTCAACATAATAAACAGAATTTGTGGAGAGGGGGGTCCGAGGGGGCAAGTCCTGACCACGGCCTTGATAGATACAACTAAAGATTCCTGAGACTAGAAGATTGCATGGTAACAATTTCTAATTTACCAGCGATAGATTACAACTGAAAACGTTACCTGGGTCATGTTTAGTTTCCGATTCTCTAAAAGCATTTCTTTGTCTATGTCTGAAACAACATGTTGTCTATGGACCCTAATCACTCCCGCATCCTTTATATAAATGTCAATACTACGCGCGGCGTCTCGCTACAAAAATAAGCATAAAATGTCAGTTAAACTTAGCCGCGTAAATCAGGCTCGCTGTATCCCGGTATAAACAAATACAACGGATTTATTCATAGAGATAGTATAGATAGAGAAGGAGAGCCAGCCAACTAAGTTGAAATAGACAGCAATGATATACACAAAGATAGTATAGTGTTTTTATCTTTCTTCATCTTCATGGCAGCTGCCCTCTACATATATATTGTCGCAATAGTTTTGTTCAATTGTTTGTTGTTATCTATTTTTACTTACCTAGCTGTTTGCCCGGCTTCGCACGGATATTTAAGGAAATATGACAAAATATAAATTCATGGTAATGATGATTCTATGTCATGAGAACAAGTTAAATATTAATTCTGTCTTAAGAACAATGTCTGTCGGGACTGCTGGTTGTCAATAATTTCTGCAGCTAAATTAGGATTTACTTTGATTTTTTTTCACAACTTTAGTAAGTCGAAGTCCCATAATGATCAAGACGTTTA